>JADLZK010010905.1:0-508481 GCA_015847255.1 Hyparrhenia diplandra
CCTCTTCGCCCGCGAGCCGCCGGCGCCGCCGCCGCCACGGCGAGGTCGTGTACAAAAACAAGTGGCCCGAGGACCTGCCAGGCTTCAGGTGACTTATTTCCTACAACATCTTCACACAAAAATTTCACTGAATTCACCTTTTTTGTCAAAGCAACTCCAACGAGAATTATATTTTTGCTGCCATACCAGAGGCGCTGGAGGGTACGCTTCGGCGATGGAAGATCTGGCGTTCAAGCTGGTGGAGCTGCTGGCCCGGAGCCTGAACCTGCGGCCCGACCGTTTCCCCGGCTTCTTCAAGGACCACACCAGCGCCTTCAGGCTGAACCACTACCCTCCGTGCCCGGAGCCGGAGCTGGCCCTGGGCGTGGGGCGGCACAAGGACCCCGGGGCGGTGACCATCCTGTACCAGGACGACGTCGGCGGGCTCGACGTCCGGCGCCGCTCCGACGGCGAGTGTGGGTCCGCGTCAGGCCCGTCCCGACTCGTTCATCATCAACGTCGGCGACCCTCATCCAGGTGTGGAGCAACGACAGGTACGAGAGCGCGGAGCACCGGGTGTCGGTGAACTCGGCGAGGGAGAGGTTCTCCATGCCCTACTTCTTCAGCCCGGCGAGCTACACCGTGGTGGAGCCGCTGGAGGAGCTGGTGAGCGAGGATAGCCCGGCCAGGTACGACGCCTACAGTTGGGGCGAGTTCATCAGCGCCAGGAGGAACGGCAACTTCAAGAAGCTCAACGTGGAGAACATCCAGATCGCGCACTTCAGGGAAGCCCCTCGTCGCCTAGATAGGACGACGTACGTGGCATCGTACCTGCACTAGTACAAATAAAGGCAATATAATGTGTGTGCTCTGTCCTCTGTGATGGTGTTGGGCATATGTGTGTATGCACTACCGGAATCTGTTACTTTCCGTGGGGGATCATTTCCAAATCGGCCCGCACAGGGAAAGGCGCCTCCTCTTTCCCCATGACTCGGCGTGAAGCTCACGGAAAGAAAAACCGCACTGCGGAAATCTCCTTTAACTCACGGGAAAGGCCCCCTTTTAAAGTGAGGACCCCGCCTTCAGAAAGGGAACCGGCCGTGCGCCGTTCCCATCCGTCCCCCTTTCCATTGACACCGGTGTAGCTCACGGGAAAGGATTTCCCGTGAACAGGGCTTTCAGTGTGAGCTAAACGGAGGCCTCGGCAAAGAGACCCCTTTGAGTGGGGATCCGCTCATGGGGAAAGGCCCTCACGGGATTTTTTTTTTTCATCTCCAAACTTTTTCTACACTTCACATCATATGGAACTTCATGTTAAATTTTGGTGAATTATTGACTTTATTTGATATATTTAGGTAATTATTCTATTTTATTGGAATTTTTGAAATGAGGCCAAATTTAAACTACAAGTGCTTGAAATTTTGAAAAAAAATTAGTAGAAAATTTATATTCCTCATACTCAACACAAAGTAAGGCCTTGCATTTAAAAAAAAAACCAAATATGGAACATCTTAATACGAAATCATGAACGCTAATTTTGTTCGAAGTGGTTTAAAAATTCTAGAAAATAAACCGATGTGCAAAAAATCATAAAATTTGATAATATGTCATGATATCTTATGCCGAGGCTATGATAAAAAATTGGGAACATTTCGCACAAGTTGGCACATACGATGTTCACAAGCTCCAACATCTACGTAGAAGTTTTAGGATTGTTGAGAATGATCCAATGTGATTTCATGTGGATGTGGCGGTCAAGTTGTGGTTTGGCTATGAAACTTTTCTATATGCCTTGGGACATAAGAGATTGTGTCATGTCTATTTTCGGGAATTTTTGGATTATTTTGGTAATTATTATAATTTTATATTGTAATTAAGTAAATACAAATAGAGATAAAACCACATGAAATAATGGCCAATTTTTTTCGCGCAAGGATCAATTATGTATGGGTGAGTGTATGTGGCAAGGTATTCTTGAAGTAATCTTGATCAAAATTTGAAAATAAATATGCTAGAAAAAGAAAGAGAGAGCAATAAAAATTATTACGAAAAAACCCTTTCCGTGAGCTGGGGTTGCTCATTATTAGAAGGTGATCTTTCCCCGTGACGCTCACGGGAGCGGCAGAGACCCACTCGGTGGCGGCTGTGGATATTTTGTTTTTATTTTTTCTGTGAGGTTCTACGGGCGGCTCGCGGGGAAAAGAGGCCCCGCGTGAGCCACCCAGATCGGCTCACACAGAAAGGAGGATTCTTTTTAACAAAGTCAACGAGACTCACTCGACACACACTCACTTGGCAGCACACACGTCGACGCACACACACACACCGACGCCGCCACTTCGACCGCCGATGTTGACGCCCGGCCGCCGCGCCGTCACCGCCGCCGCCGCCCTTGCCGTCGACAGCCATTTTGCCGGCAACTCCCGCCTGACTTCGCCAGCGCCGCCCGGCGCCCTTCGCCGCCGTGACGCCCGCCACCGTCGACGCCGTGATGTTCGCCGCCCTTGGCCGCGCGGCCCCGCTCGCCGGGGGGGCCTCCACAGGTCAGCGCCCCCTCGCCTCACCGACACGCCACGGAAAGGTCTGAGGGAGTAAGGGGCAGGGGGAGGGGAGGGAGGAAGGAAGAGGAGGAAGGAGGGAGGAAGGAGGAGGAAGGAGGGGAGGAGGAGAGGAGGAGGGGGAAGGAAGGGAGGGGGAAGGAAGGAGAGGTGGAGGAGGAGTGGGAGGAGGAAGGAAGGGGAAGAGGAGGCCCCGGCACCGTCGCCCCCGCATGCCCCGGCACCGCCGCCCACGGCGTGCCCGACGCGCTGCGCCGCACCCTTGCGACCTCACACCGCCGCCGCCCGCCGACGGAAGAGGAGGATCGGCCCGTCAGTCCGCCCGACGCGCCGCCGTCTTCGCCCGCGAGGGGTTGTCGGCCATCGGCCCTTGATGTGAATGTGATTGGCCATCGTGTGCTGTGTTTGTTTGCGGTATTGGAAACCTCCCGTGCGAGGAGGTTACATCAAAATTTTCAACTCGAGCCCGTGTGTTTCTTTTATGCGAGAGAGGAGCCCTCGAGGCGGAGTTGAGTGCCTTGCTGCCCGGAGTCCCTGGCGCCCGATCTTCTTTCTCGCCGGGTAGCGACTCCACCGCGACCCTAGGTATAACCCTCTTTTTTGTATCATGGTCGTAGCTAGATCACGCAGCTCGGTTGGCGTCTCCGTTCGAAGAGATACGGTTGGAAGTATGCGCATCCTGCATACCTATAACCGTATCTGTTTCGAATTGTCCACGTTTTTGGACAGCCCGAGAATTCTGTCTCGGATAGGAGTGGAGCATGGAACTGACCTCATCTACGGATCCTCGGGTGGGATTAGGACCTATCTTCACCTATTAGATGGTAGGATCCTTGTGTAGATGCCTGCATTCTTATATTCGCACATATGATAGAGAATGGATGACCGTGGCGTGGATATACAATGGTCGGAGGAGTTTTGGAGATTATGACCTTGAATGGATTAGGAAGAGCGTTGATTTCATGGACAAAGCTTTTCGAATGCTCGAGGTGCGAGTAAGGTTTGGTGTCCATGCAAGAAATGTGAGAATAAAAATAGGCAAAGTAAGGATGACATGTCTAAACATCTTCCCATGTATGGATGGACGGAGGGCTATAAGCGGTGGATCTTCCATGGTGAAACTGAGCGTATGAGAGACGAGGTGGTGAGGCAACGCATCGATGATCTTGCTTTTGATGCCGGGGTAGGAGACATGATAGATGACTTTCATGCCGGAAACTTTAGTCAAGGACATGAGGATGAGGGGGAGGAGGAGCCGGAAGAAGCGCAAAGGCCTATTATAACATGTTGGAGGCGGCACAGAAACCCCTTCACGACTATTGTGAGGTCTCTCGACTAGATGCCATTTCACACCTTATGGACTTGAAGGCCCGATGCAAGATTCGTTGAGACGGCTTTGACGACATGTTGACGGTCTTTGGGGGCTTGCTTAGCGAGGTCACGACACCGCCAAAAAGAACATATGCGGTAGTCGGAGAAACTCCTCAAAGGTACTCAAGATGCTATACGGCGGATACATGCTTGTGAGAACGGGTGTGTCTTATTTAGGAAAGACTACAAAGATGATACACATTGTCCAAAGTGTAAATCCTCAAGGTACTTAGAGGTAGACCCCGGTGACGGTGAGAAGAGGCGACTTAAGATCCCGTGAAAATCCCACGGTACCTTCCTTCGTGTCGAGGTTACAACGGATGTACATGACCGAGGAGTTCGCGAAACGATGACATGGCGCAAAAGATGGGCGTCGCTACAATCGAGATAAGATGGTACACCCATCCGATGCGAAGCATGGACCCATTTTGACAATATGCATCGATAAAGCTATGGAGGCTCGTAATGTGCGTGTTCGCTGGCAAATGAATGGGTTCAATCCTTATGGAATGATGGCTGCCCCATACACTTGTTGGCTTTGTATTCGTTATCCCGCTCAATCTCCCCGGGCGTGCGCTTTCCAGCGGAAGAACATCCTTTTGTCTTTGATAATTCTGGCCACCCGGGAAATAAAATGGGTGTGTTCTTTGTGATTGATGAATTGATCAAAGCTTGGAATGAAGGGTTTTGGACGTGCGGCCGAGCTTTGAAGAGAAATTTCGGGATGTATGCGTGTGGTACCACTACTCCACTGCATGATTTCTTGGCGTATGGGATATTCAGTCTTGGCCGGTGTGTGCACGGCAAGTTCCCTTGCCCGATATGCAAGGCGGCTCACGAGGTTCACGGTTGAAGAAGGGTGGCAAGTATTCTGCGTTCGACAAGCATCGCCAGTTCCTCCCCTCGACCATGCATTCGAGGCTAGATAAGAAGAACTTTACGAAAGGTCTCAAGTTACGGACCCAAAGCCGGAGATGATGACGGCTGCCGAGTGCGTGCTCAAGTGAATTCTCTTGTGGGCGATGAAAAAGGTGTCTTTGTGGGTTATGGCGAGGATCATGCACGGACTCACAAGTCGGGCTTAGAGAGGCTCCCCCTATCACGATGACCTTCTTCTTCCACATAACCTTGATTTAATGCATCTTGAAAAAAAAGAACATCGCCGAGTATTTTCTTGGAACATTCATGGAAACTAGCAAGTCAAAGGACAACGTAAAGGCTAGAATTGATGCGCGAGTTGTGTGACGGACCAAAGCAAGAAATGAAGCCTCCTATGACCGCCTACGACCAAGATCGGTAAGTACACCGAAGTGGCGAGGGAGGTGTATGGAGAAAGCTTCGATCCCCGTGGGCCACGACATTGAGGGGGAACACGCCATGATCGTAGGAGGAGGCAAGAAGCACCAAGCGGTACTATTTGGGTGATAAGCGTTATCAACCCACACCACACAAAAAGCTATCGAGCTCAGGGCCTTCGGGGGGCCCGTGATACACGAGCGGCCAACCACTTACTAGGCTACGGTCTCGGACTCGGGTTTATTTTTTTTATTTAAGGTTCATTTATCTTTACATCTTTGTTTTCTCGTGTTCTAACTTTGTGTTGAAATAGGCCCGGATAGAGGAAGAGAGAAGCGGCGGGAGGAGGCGAGGAGAGGGAGCGGTTAAGGGCTCGAGGCGGAGGCGAGAGAGGGCGGCGACACCGGAAGAGCATGGAAGCTCTCCTAGGGTATCTCCAGCGTGTTGGAGGGATTGGCGAAGAGGCGCCGCCGGAGATCGTCTTCCCTCCACCACCACCGCCCGTCTACGGTCCGGGGCCTTTCTACGGTTAAACGTCAATCTTCCCTCCACCGGATGGAGCCTCTCCGTGAGTTTGTCTACCTTAACTCCAAATATGCATATATGAATGTGAATGGAAATGATGCGGAGTTTTGAATGCACCATGAGATGTGCACGTGGACATGTGGTTGTCGGCCATCGAGCCGTTGTTTTGTTGCGGGTTTTGGAAACCCCTCCGTGTGGGGGGGTGTTGCCCGAAATTTCTAACTATTTATCTTGCTTTTTTTCAAGTCAATAGAATCTACCTTGAATTTTGTCTCACAAATGCAATATCTTTGCCTCGTGCGGCATCTATCTCACGCCTCGAACCAATCTCCCAACCAATGGCGGGGACGCTTGGGAACGAGCTACGGAAGGTTGGTCGCCCGTGGCCGTGAAGTTGTCATGATTTAGGTTCGAACTTGTGTACTTGAACTTGTGGTTGCACTCATGGTTGAACTTGTGAACTTGGATTTTTTGTGAACTTGGTTGGATTTTATGTAATATATGTGGTATTATGGATTATTGAGCTATATATGTGATATGTGAGATATCGGTGGGTATATATATATATATTTACATGTGTCAATTATGTCTTTGGAGCGAAAAAAAGGAAAAAAAATTCTTTCCGTGAGCGGCTCACGGGAAATCGAACCAAACCTTTCCCGTGAGCACAACTTGCTCACGGGAAAGAAGACCAAAACTTTCCGTGAGCACGGGTTGGCTCACGGGAAAGGGGTCCTTCTTTCCCGTGGCGGCCGTTCATACCACGGGAAAGAAGCTTGAAACGCCGTTCTCTGCCTCGGCCACGTAGGCCATAACGGGGAGTTCCACAGGTCCCCGTTGATTGGCCCCCCCTTTCCCATGAGCTAGGGGTGTTCACGGGGAAAGGATATCCCGTGAACATCAGCCCGCTCACGGGAAAGGCTTCTTTCCCGCCTTTTATTTCCCGTGACAAATATCCGTGATTTACCCACGGGAAAGGCTTTCAGGTGGGCAATAGGGCCTTTCCGTGAGTAAACCACTCACGGAAATCGCTAATGAATCCGGTAGTCATGCTAAGTTAGTCATGGATGTGATTAGTAATAATTTAATATGTATGATTGAAAAAGTATACATGTAGGCTTGTGTTGGTATGGTTTGCAAAATCAATTCGAGGTATGCCAAAAGGGTAGGGGATGGTGAAAAGGTGGAGCAGGAGGATGGCAACCGCTCCGCTAATTACTAAGGTGATTGAATTGGTGATCCTGATGTGTCGACCTAGATCGCGTGCCCCTCACCCCTCCGGCGAGATCTCGGGTGCGCTCCGCCACTTCCCACCTGGGCACGGCGTCCACGCCATGCTAGGGGCTCCCTCCGGTCTCTAGCGCCCCGCAAATCGACCAGTTAGCCTCTTCCGCATCGTCGACCATGAACCCGCTAGGTATAAAAGCGCCGCTAGAATCTAGTGTTGGGATGGCCCTTATAATGCGTTGCACGTGGACATTTGCTTTTGCTCCATCGCTAATCGATCTGCCGCCATGGCCGAGATTGGAGGAGAGCATTCGGGTAACCATGAGGCCGGTGTCAGCGATCATTTGCAAAACCCCAACCCGACCTCTAAGGAGAAGAGGTGGTGCGTTCAGCGACGAGGAAGACACGGATGGAGTTTCGGGGGAGTCAAGTGTGCGCTAGTCGACAAGGTCCTCTTGCCGACATCGCTACATATCAACACCATCCATCGCGCGGTTAAGCTAGCGTGGGAGAGTTCCTATGGTTTGAAGATTAAATTCCTTGTTTGGACTTAGATGGGATGCATGCCAGGTAGACATGCTTAGCCTCTCATTTACCACGGGGTGGAAATTAAATAAGCAATTAATTGTTATAATTTTGATTAATGATTATGGAACTATATGAAATAAGGGTGATGATGTTAGCAACATGGTATAGGATCTGGTGACAAGCGAGAAGCTTGGTAGGTCTGCACTAGTGGACCAGCGGTCAGTTTGGTGGGGTCTTCGTGACTGGAGGGCTCGGAGCGCGGAAGGGTGGACACTGCAGTATGGACAGGGATAGCAGATTGACTTGCCGGTTGCCAGCCCTAGGAACCGGTACATGGAGCGATAAACACCGCTTTGGGTCCCCACAACACTGCCGGTTGGGAAGGCACGCCCCCGCCGGTTTCCCAACCCCGGTTAGGAAGCAGTGATGATGACCCCGGGTCATCATCTGGCCGGTTGGGCAACCGGCGGGGATAAGGTCATCCCCGCCGGTTGGGGGCCTCACACCACCGGGGGGGGGTGGTGCGAAGCCCGTTTTTGTATTAGTGAAAGCCGTGAAAACATGCGCAACCATGAGGTCTATTATGGCTCGGACCGACAAAGTAATTTACGGGACCAAAGCACACCTTTGCCATTCGGTGGTGTGGATCTCGGATCCTTTGAGACGGGCTTTGCGGCGGGGAAAGTGATGAAAAGTATTGTAGCGTGACCCCTATGGGAAACACGACTCATGGGTAAAAGTGTGCAAACCTGCGAGTGTAAAAGCGATATATCGGCCGTGCTCACAGTTAAGAGCAGCGCCCTCTCACATGATTAGTTGGGATGGGTGAATGAATGGACTGGTTGGTCGGGGTGGGTGCTTTGAGTAGAGCTGGATTGGCCGGGATAGGTCCACCCCTTTTATGCAACCGGACCCTACCTAGATAAATAGGTTTTTTTGTACAATATTAGTAATAGGCGCATTTCAGCAAAATAAACCAAAGACATCCTTCCTTGATGAAGCCAAGCATTGCATGAGTTCCGCGCCTGCTGAGTAAACATTTCCGTTGTACTCACCTTGTTCCCCCTCTCTTCTTTTCCCCTTCCCTTGGCGTTGCCCCTGCTACCTTGGAGCAGAAGACGGAGTCGCCGAGGACTGGATCGAGGACTTTGAAGACAGAGCTGAATGGGTTGAAGATTTTTGAAGACGGACCATGTTCATGTGGTGAAGACGATGGAGCCCGTCCGCTGCGCTGTTGAATAGATATTTGTACGTTTATTTTAGACCCTCGGGTCATTTTGTAATGAATATTATACTATTCATGATTTGGAAATGATATTCACTATGAAATCGATGTATGAGACTTGATCCTGGCATACATACAGAATACGCCTAGATTTTCCTTTTATAAAATCCGGGTGTGACATATGGCCTTCTGAATTGGTCTTTTTTTTTTCTTTCAAATTTGATGAATCAGAAGGTTTACACATTGTTGAATTAAAATATTTAAAAATGTTGAATGCCTCAAAGGTGTTTCCACACGCACAACTCATTCAAATTGTTAAACATACTTTTTCTAAAGTTCTAAATTATATTTTGGAAATCATTAAACCAATATACACATGAAAATAGATAAGCATAAAACTAGAATAATTTTTTTAAAGAAAATCTGTCAACAGTTCCAATATACTAGTCTCTCCGTTCTTTTTTTTTACACCGTTGACATTTGACTCAATCTTTGACCATTCATATTATTCAATTTTTTGTGAAATTATTATTTATTTTACCATCATTTCATAAATTTTTTTTAATAAGTCGAATGCTCAAAGATTGAGTCAAAAGTCAACAACGGTGTCAACTAAAAAAGAATGGAGGGAGTATTAGTTAAGACATTTTGTATACACCGCTAAAGGTTGAGGTAGTATTCCAATTGATGAATTAGTTTTTGCGAAATGTAAAATGAAGTTTTGTACATTCATACCGATTGGAGAAAATAAGCAGAGTGAATGAAAAGTTAGTTGAAAGTCGGGGAAATAAAATAAAGCTGCCTCCTTACAACAGTGGGCACACATGCCGCTACTGTGCTGCATGTCCGGATTCCTATATATCATTCGACTGGTCCACTTTGAGATTCGTGCTAGGGTTAGATGGAGTGGTTGTTGTTTGTCTCCCACCTCTTTGTGTATGCATACAAAAATAACTAGAAAGGTGTGCGGTCTTGCCGCGCTGGAGCCTGGATTTCGTCGTATCAATCACTTTGTTATTTTCGCACAGGGGGTCATGGTTTGGATCCCATTGTTGCACTTGGTATGTATTTTGGACACTCCATCATCATAACAATATTATTTAAATAATATATTATTTTGGGTATTGAAACATAATGGAACTATTACATTTTTTACTATATTTATTGTGGAGAAAGAAGCAGTAAAAGTATTTATTACAGAGGGAGGATCATAAGCGTCTAGAAAGTTAATGTAATTACAGAATGTGGAGAATTCGATCTCGAATCATGAAATTCGCAATTTATAGACGTGATGGTATTTTATTTAAGGAAGTAGAGGTAAGTAACATATGACGTGTTATTGTAAAGCTAGCATGTAAAGGCGTAGAAGAACGTTGGTACAATATATTTTTTTAAGCAAAATAGGATCTTATGTTGTTGTGGTACTTCCTTTCTAAAAGCAGGGTCAGTATTAAAAATGATGCATTGCTGTAGGGTTCGTACATTTTTTTTTATAACCACAACGGGGCCTCAAATTGCTTTGTATTGGTTCTATAATATATGGATGTTCCTTTTCCAAAAAAATAATGTGTCATTGATGGAGCATGAATTTGATTTTTAGGGAAACACGATTCCTTTTGTGAAACAATGAAAAAAAATAGAATGTGTCTTTATTTCATGAGCAAATGGGGTGTATTTTGTAAACTTAGGAACGAAAAGAGTGCCCCGCAGGTTCAATTCGTAGGAATTTGAGGGAGTTTTCACAAAATATATTGAGGGGGTTCCTGATTGTGGGTTGATTTAAGTAAACCTCGAGGGGTTTTCTGAAAAAGAAGGATATGAATTGTCTTGGGCTACCCCGGTGGTTCCCCTAAAGTTTAAGTTTTTTTTTTTTTCTTTGACAGCTGTGCCGAGGTAAGGGATGTGGCCATGCTTGCTGCCTTGCTGGGCAGCTTTTGGTGCTGCGCGACTCGTATTTAGAGATTTATCTAGAATATCAAAATGATCTATAATTGGAACACATGGAGTACAAGCCATGTCCGTTTCTAATTATCTTGCCATCTTCGAGAATCACTCTTCTGAACCTTTAATTAACACCACAAGATTGTTTATACTAAACAAACTAACAATCATTTGACTTTTTTACCATCACCCTTAGCCTTTTGTTTTATTATTAGCTAGATCCACTCCAGAGGGATATGCACATATCCTAATATCCAGAGCTTTTAAAAGCACTTGCCGATCGATGTATCTTTTTCTATATAAAGCGGTCGAAGCTCTATGAATAGTAGAGTTTATATTTTATATCGGTCTATGCATCGCTAGAATACACACATGTAAAACCGAATGGAGAAAAAAAAAAAAAAAAAACTATATGGCAACATAATATCTCAGCAAATAACAACACACACAACACCATCTCCAATTGGGTTCACGACCAGATGACATATATCATGTTTTCAATGTATCCCTAAGACCAATAGTCGATAAAAAGTTGGTTTCTACATGAGCATCTAAATTCTGAGAAGAAAACGGAAGGTTAACGAAGATCCAGAGTGTGGAGCTAAAAAAAACCAACTTGGTGTGCAGGAGCACCTCCATCATCCTAATGACCTAAACTTGGTACCAATAGAGTGTCGAGTGTAGTGGATCCCGGGCCCTCAATCATCCATGACGTGGAATGTTAGAACACACCAATCAGCAAAACCACGCCGAAGCAGAAAGTTTGTTGTTCAGCAGTCAGCATGTATGTACCCGGACACATCAGCAGCCCGGGACATACGCATACCAACAAAATGGATAATCCCATCCAGATTCATTGAATCCAACCGGCCCCCCCGTCCCTTTTAACCACCTCGTGACACACATTGCATCTGCATGCATCCTTGCTGACAAAGCCACTGTAGGCAAGAGGCAAGAGAGATCGAGCTTGATCGCCATGGGCGGCCTCTCCATGGACCAGGCCTTCGTGCAGGCCCCGAGCACCGGCCCAAGCCCACCGTCGCCGAGGCCACCGGCATCCCGCTCATCGACCTCTCGCCCCTCACCGGCACCACGGGCGGCGACGTCGACGCGCTGGCCGCCGAGGTGGGCGCAGCGAGCCGGGACTGGGGGCTTCTTCGTGGTGGTCGGCCACGGCGTGCCCGCAGAGGCCGTGGCGCGCGCCACGGAGGCACAACGCACGTTCTTCGCGCTGCCACCGGAGAGGAAGGCTGCCCTGCGGCGCAGCGAGGCGGCGCCGCTGGGGTACTACGAGTCGGAGCACACCAAGAACGTCAGGGACTGGAAGGAGGTGTTCGACCTCTTCGCCCGCGAGCCGCCGGCGCCGCCGGCCGGCGAGCTCGTGTACAAAAACAAGTGGCCCGAGGACCTGCCAGGCTTCAGGTGACTTATAATTTCCTACAACATCTTCAAACAAAAATTTCATTGAATTCACAAAGCAACTCCAACGAGAATTATATTTTTGCTGCCATACCATACCAGAGAGGCGCTGGAGGAGTACGCTTCGGCGATGGAAGATCTGGCGTTCAAGCTGGTGGAGCTGCTGTCCCGGAGCCTGAACCTGCGGCCCGACCGTTTCCACGGCTTCTTCAAGGACCACACCAGCGCTTTCAGGCTGAACTACTACCCTCCATGCCCGGAGCCGGAGCTGGCCCTGGGCGTGGGGCGGCACAAGGACCCCGGCGCGCTGACCATCCTGTACCAGGACGACGTCGGCGGGCTCGACGTGCGGCGCCGCTCAGACGGCGACTGGGTCCGCGTCAAGCCCGTGCCGAACTCGTTCATCATCAACGTCGGCGACGTCTTCCAGGTGTGGAGCAACGACAGGTACGAGAGCGCGGAGCACCGGGTGTCGGTGAACTCGGCGAGGGAGAGATTCTCCATGCCCTACTCCTTCAACCCGGCGAGCTACACCATGGTGGAGCCGCTGGAGGAGCTGGTGAGCGAGGAGAGCCCGGCCAGGTACGACGCCTACAACTGGGGCGAGTTCTTCAGCACCAGGAAGAGCGGCAACTTCAAGAAGCTCAACGTGGACAACATCCAGATCGCGCACTTCAGGAAGCCCCTCGTCGCCTAGATAGGACGACGTACGTGGCATCGCACCTGCACTAGTACAAATAAGGCAAATGTGTGTGCTCTATGATTGTCTTGGGCACATGTGTAAGCTAAGATAGTCATGAATGTGATTAGTATAGTGTAATAATTTAACATGTATGATTGGAAGTAATATGTAGTCTTGTGCTGGTCGGGTTTGCAAAAGCAATTCGAGATGGCTCACCTCAATACTACCGAGGGCCTATTGTTTGTTAAAAAGGACTACAAGCAGATTTCTTCTATGGGCCGTTTCCTCGCCGTGGACTAAGTGCTCAAAAAAGTTGGCCTTTGCTTCTTCAGCATGCGGGCTCATATAATTATTAGGAAAAAGTCTGCATCCCCCCAACTATCACGAAAGTTCACTTTCCTCCTCAACTTCAAAACCGGACAAATCACCTCCCTCAACTCTTCAAACCATGCAAATTTGATATGCTTTTAGTATAAAGTTTTTTGCTATGAAAGTTTTGTCTTTTTCTTTTATATTTATTTGACCGAATGTTTAAAAAAATTATACTAAATCACAGAAAAATCATAAAATAGAAAATCTAATTTTGTTAGACTCCACATGCGCATGTCTACACAGTGAATATATAATATAGTATGCTTTAGTACAAATTTTTTGTTGTAGCTTTAGATATATGCTTTTTGTGTAATTAATTAAAATAATTTGTAGCTTCAACTTCTATAATTATTTTATTGTACTAAAGCATACCATATAATATATTCAATGTGTAGATCTAGTCACGTGCAGTCTAACAAAATTAGATTTTCTATTTTATGATTTTTACGTGATTTACAATGATTTTGCAAAGATTCAACCGGATTTTTTCGTAAGAAAGGAAAAGGCAAAGTCTTTGGTAGTGTAGAAAAACCGCTGTTATGTAGCAAATCCGCCTTCAAAGCCGCTCGAGGGAGGTAATTTGCATGGTTTGAAAAATTGAGGAGGAAAAGTGAACTTTCATGATAGTTGGAGGAGGGAATCGGACTTTTTCCTAATTATTATTACTTCCTTCTTTTTCGGGCATTATGCCTCGGGGAAATAATGCGACGCCCATTATAGGTGGTGGGCCATAGGGAGCCCAATAGCCAACAAATAATACTCGGTGCATGTGAAGGAATATAACAAGGCCTGATAGGGGTATGTATCACACCCGGTTTTAAGACCAAAATCAGACGTACATAACGATATCATATTTGAGAACGTATCATTTGCACACCGAACTTATATGCAACCATGCACACTTTTAATCTAGGCCACAGGATGTAGATCCAAGGGGCACTAGGTGATAACCACTTGGGAGGTGGGAGGAGGGATGTGCAAAATTGTGATTAGAGAAGGAGTTAAGTGTAAAATTACCTAACCCTTGGATCAGCATGCTATAGCCCAGATTAGAAGTGTGCATGGTTGCATATAAGTCCGGAGTGCACATGATACGTCCTCATCATATTTAAGCGTATAAATAAACTAACAACACTCAAGATATTGGTCTATTAGAGCACCGCAACAGAAAAAAAAAAACTCAGATGCGCTCCTAGAACACTGCATGGGACACCTCCACAGGCAACCGACCGGAAGACATGCTCCTAGAACATTGCTCCATCACCTTTACCAAGTCTTCACCACTTAGTATTGTTGGATATAGTAAGGGTGAGTATTCACAAGAACTAGTAACAAAATGATTTTGTGTGATGCCTAGAAATCTTTACCGTGGCGGGCACACGGTTTGCCCGCCACGGTAATTGGCGGGCGGCGGCGGCAAAGCCGCCCGCGCATCCGCGATTAATCGATTAACCGTGGCGGCGATAGCCGATTAACCATGGCAGGGCGCGTTATAGGCGCCCGCCACGGTTAATCCCGAACAAAGATAAATGCAGGCCGCCAACCCCCCTCTTCTTCTCCGCGAGTCTTCCTCTTCCAACTTGTGGGGGGGGGCTTGCCCTAAAAAATTGACCAAATTTTTGAATTGGGAGTTTGAGCTTGAATTTGAGGGAGGAAAACACACCAAGTGGTACATAAAGGCTCTCTAATCCTCCCTTAATCTCTTTTTTCATCTTTTTGATCCCCTCTAGATCTAGATCTAGATCCATGTTCATGGAGGAGAGAGAAAGCTTATATTTCTCTACTTCCATCCTCTTCCTCTCTTTTTTTCACTTTGAGTACTACATAACGCCATTTAAACATTTCGGGCAGCGGGACATGTATGGAGAGGCGCCGAGCGAATGGATGTATGAGATGAAGAGGGTGGATGACGTATACTTTGATGAAGTGAGAAAGTTTGTTGCCCTAGCGAAAAGACACCATGAGATAAATCAAAAGAGGTTGATTATATGTCCTTGCCCTTGTTGTAAGAACCTCAAAGCTGACACTGACACCAAGGTGCAATCTCACTTAATTATGTATGGTTTTGTCATAGACTATACGGTCTGGACTTTTCACGGCGAAGAAGTTCCACCAGCAAATCCACTAGCCGATCCAGTAGCAGCTGGTATATTCGAAAGCACGGCTGACTTCGACGACGACGATGACGGTGGTGGTGGAGAGGATGGTGAGCATGAGGCTTCTATAACGCACCCTGAGGATGTCCAGCTTTTTGAAGATTTGGTGAACCACCTCGATGAAGACGACATTTTGTTTGGCTGCCCGAAATGGTTGGAGAATTTCAAACAGATGAAGCAGGCAACAATTGATCCGCTTTACGAAGGCAGTCCGAAGGGTTACACGGTGCTGAGTTTTAACCTTCATTTGCTGATGATGAAGGCTTGTCATGGCTGGTTTGACACTAGCTTCAATGAGCTCGTAACTTACCTTTCTACCACGTATCCAACGCCTAACAAGGTTCCTGCTAATATGTATCGTGCTAAGAAATTGATCCAGCCAGTAGCGATGAAACTCAAAAATTTCGATGCCTGCCCTAACCACTGTATCCTATATCGGGGCGAGCAGTATGAGAATTTGACCAGTTGTCCGCACTGCGGCGCGAGTCGATACAAGAGGAATGCCGGATGTCACGTGGATGAGCTCGATGAGGAAGCCTTGGGAGGACGGCCGAATAAAAGAAGAAGGGGGCAAAGAAAACCAGTGCGGCGGAGAAGAAGATCATGTCAACGCAGGACGCGGAAGAAGAAGGTTACATGCAGAGGAAACGTCCAGCGCTGTCGATGGTACCTTCCTGTCACTGATCGCCTGTGGGCTATTTTTGGGAACCCTGAGGGTGGCGAGCCAGAGCCACCAGCACCACCGCAGCAGCCATGTGCTAGGGCCACCATCGCTGCCACCCACCAGTGAGCACCGCGACGATGCACTGGACACTGAGTTCGCGAGCGGGGGCCGGCACCACCACAGCGGCCGCAGGTGAGGAGCACTGTTGCTGTGATGCGCAGGGGAACACCACTGTGATGCGCAAGGAAGCAGCGTCGCAATTTGTCATTATTTCCTTCAAGTGCACTTAAATGTATCATTTTTTGAAAAGGACTTCAATTTATCATCATCGGACGTCATGGTAACTAGTTTGTATATTTGAATATTGTCGTAGTTGATAGAAAAGTATTTCGGGATGTTATGTGTACTATTCAATAATATTTATGAGCCAACCAGGCGACCTTCAAGTGTAGGAAGAGTGGAAACAAGCTATATATCAGGTAGGCATTTTGCAACTTTATTGAAAAAATGCAGTGCATTTACTCTTTTATGTCCTCTCTCGGCTCCTCAGGATATATAAACACCCATCATGCACATCTCATCAGCACCTCTGGAAAGAGCAACACTTGCAAGTCAATAATAGTGTTACAAATTAGAGGCCCATCAGCTGATTACATAGATCCATCGACACCTGATCTATAGTCATATGGGCACGAGAGGCACCGGGATCAATATCGATGCCGCATCCCCAACCGTGGAATCACAAAAGTATATAAGGCCCGCCACCCATCTCCCACGGTGACATCGCCCCCAATGCTCACTGACACCTCCCTTTCGAAGTTGTCATCGTCCTTGTTATCCATCATCTCCGTCGGTGAGCTGCAGTTGAAGTCTATGTCTAGCACCTCAGCCGACGACGCCTCCGGCTTCATCAGATAAGCCGGGACAAGTCAAGGTGTGGGTCCACCAATTAGTGTTTTACCAAAAAGAAATTGCCGAACACTTGGAGAGGGGCTTTTTTTACTTGGCAAATATTTTTGGAAGTTAGTAAATCAAGAAATTTCCTAAGTAAAAATTGGCAAACTTTTCAAGATTCTCTAATGATGGAACTTTATTATACTTAAAAGTTATATGTAAGATATTTATAAGTAAAGATTAATGCCGACAAACGGCACCTTGCTGCCTTGCCAACATACGAGATCACTGGATATTACGGTAAAATAAACAGAATGTTGCAGATAACTTGCCAGCACCGGCATGCTAAATATAGCTTTGGGTTCCTTTTTGCTAATTTATTAGTTGTTTCAACTAGATCTCGTATGTGAAATTGCAATGAACATGGATTGACGAAGAATACAGGGACATGTTAGAACGGCAGCTAGGAGTAGTTTGCGTTGTCAAGCATTTTAGAATAAGTGGATTTACAGATGTAAAGTGTCGCTACAACATATGTTTTGTTCTTTTTGGAGGTTATTTATGTTCCTAACCGATCTGCAGGCCCTTCGGTGAATAGATCATCATGTGTATTCAATACAAACACAGGGTTGTGAGCAGCGCAGGTTGGCTTAAAAAGAATGCAGTGCAGTTATTACTTTCTGTCCTCAGAGCTCCTTCTCGTCCGAGGATATATAATGACACACACATCCATCTGCACCGCTGCAAGGAGGCAATACTTGGAACTCAATAGCTGTGATAGAAATGAGTGGCGCGCGCCAATCGATCGTAACCAGATCTGTGCATACCCATGCCTATTGGTTATAGTATAGGGCACGGGAGGCGCCGGGAACTCAGATGTCACCTATTTTTGTACCTAGCGGCAAGGTATCTGGTGCATGACATCCCATATAGCGTGGGATTCTGGATCTCTCAGATGCAGTAGTGTGGCCATTGAAGGGAAGCCAGTGCCTCCAAAGCTGCGGAGGCACGTACTGATATCCTGGAATAGCCAAGATGATGACAACCTGGCGGCAGAACTCCGATGATCTCTGGCAGTTTTCCTAGGTGGTGTTGTGTAACCTGACAACTATAGGTAGATTGACGGGTGGAAACTGAATTCGATAGCTCGACACTCCGGCGACCGCCTGGAGCTCGCCGCCGACGCCGCTGCGGCTCGATTTCAGTTACGAGTTCAAGTTCAGGTTTTCCTCTGTGGCAGTTTTCCTAGGTGGTGTACTGGTGTTGTTAGGCCTGGAAGCAGAGTGCCTCAGGGCTGCCGCATCATGCACTACGACAGAAGTAGTGTAGAGTGTTTGATGCGGCAGCCCTGAGGCACTCTGCTTCTGTCGTAGTGCATGATGCGGTCACTATCGTAGTGCATGAGGCACTCTGGCAGTTTTGGGATTTTACATGGGAGCTCTTGAGCTCACTTTCATTTCAAGCCTAAAACAAAAACATGCTAAGTACGTAGTTTGGTTTAACAAGAGAATCCAGTATGTACGGTTACTAGTTTCAGCTCTTGAGGCTCCTTTTGGTCTGACAATATATACAAAGACATCGGTCAGCGTGGCTCAAAAGAAACGCAACACATCCAACTCATATGCTAGAATTGTAGAAATTTGTCCCTGATCTAGGCAACAATTATAGGCATGAAAGGCACCGCCAAATCAGCTCTCATGAGATCACTGGTTCTGTTAGAACACTGAATGCTATATTATCCTGTAGTTGACTTCAATCTCACAGTAGGCACGAGGAGGTTGCACACACGCTGGCACATAGAGGGTGTATCAAGTACGAGGACTATATATGGCATTTACTGCAACACCCTCGATGTGCGGCGATTTGCATGAAGGTTGAAATTGCGTAAGGCGAACATCATGCATGCAAGAATGGGAAACAAGTTGGCACTCATTCACTACGTTGGAAGAGTCTCAAGATGTGGTGGCCTTTCCACCAATGAACTCAGAGTAACGTACTTTCATCGATCACCATACACCGTTTTCGACATGACATCATTTTTTTTGTCTCCGAATGGGCTACCAAACGAATTGTTCCCCACAGACACAATTTCGTTTTTTGAAGGGTTTAGAGGAGGCATGTGGAGGGAAATGACTAGTGAACTCATGTGCACTACAGAGTATGCCTAGGGTTTTGATGCAGTTTTATATTGATGGGTATACATGTGGGCTTTGTATGTTCTTTGCAATATGTTTGGCAAATAAAATGGTTGGCTCGACTTATATTCGTGATTACCATATTTCTATGTAACCATAAATTCCTTATTTTGTATGTCATATAAATGTTAAATTTATGGAGAAAATTAAATGCTGGTGAAGCCACAATGATAGACTCAGTCATTTATATATGTGGTACAATACCAGAAGCAACACTAGCCAGAAATTAAAATAGAAGTGTCATGTGTGAGGTATATGCCCCTGATCTACCCATACTCCTACGTAGTCACTACAAAGTAAGCATGAGAGGCTTTGGGAACTCACCTCACACTTCTATTCAGCAGTGATCTGTGTGAACCTCAATACGATTCCCAATGCAATGTTCCCAGCTCATCCCCCACCAGCAATTTGTTCCCTAATTTTGGCAGACGTCCCAAAGCAATTTGTGGCAGACGTCACAGGCAAAGCTTGGCAATGTTAATGGTGACAAAACCCAAACAATTGTCGTGCATCCCTAATTCACTATGAGGTATCACTAGTCACCGTTCTCAATTGGTGGGGACGGGCACAACCACAGAAAAAGATGTTCCCCAACCCCTGTTGAACTTCACAACTCCGTGAGCGTCAAATGTGGTGAAAGATTTTATTTCCAAACAAAAAAGAGCAGCTGAAATCTCATGTTTGGTTTTGGAAATTGATGACGACACTTGTGGACTAATCCTTGCTCTAAGTGTATGACTTTAGAAAGGATTAGAAGGATGACAAGGAGCATGATGATCATGAACATGGACAATGGTGGTGGACATGATGGATCGTCAAGCTCGATGATCGGCTTGAGAGGAACCCGGGAGATCAAGGCAAAGGTATACTTGATAGGGTTTTCCTTTCGGTGATCAAGACACGATAGAGCGTGTGATCACATTATAGGATAGATAGCCGACTATCAAGAGGGGATGCGCGACAATCCTTGCATGAAGTGCTTCTAGGTCCAATTGTCTTGCATATTGCATTTAGGACATGAGAGCACTAACTCGATCTTGCCTAACATCTCGGCGTGCTAACATTGGTGATAACGTGATCATCTTGGACGTGTTGGCAACCCATGGCAAGCGAAGCAAGTTGGAAGCAAAGAGCAAAGAAAAAGGAAGAAGATGCTCTTTGTCAGGCGGCCGGACGCCGCGAGGTGCTGGACGGGCCGCCGGACGCTTCCGGTCGGTCGCGTCGGCAGAGCTCGCGGCCCGGCCTTAAAAACACCGGATCTTTGTGATCGGACGCCGGACGGGCGCTTCCGGTGGTGCCGGACCCGTGACCGGGGCGCTCGGTTACCGTTACACTGTGGGCCCGATGGCCTTGTCGGTAGCGACCGGAAGCGATGGACGGACCCGACTGGCGGGTGATGGCCCCGTCGGTGCGTCCGGTCACTCCCCAAGCAGAGAGCCCATTTTGAAGTCCAACGGCTCTATTTCGTGAGGGGGTCTATATATATTGGTTTGGCGGTATTGGGACCTCTCTCTTGCACATTTGAACACTCCTACACACTTGTGAGCTTGTGAGACTCCTCTCCACTCATCTCTTCACTCTAACTTCGAATCTTGAGTGAGTTTGAGAGTGATAGAAGTGCATTGCTTGATTAGTCTTGCATCTAGAGGCACTTCATCCTTGGAGAAGCAGCGGGATTCTTGTTTTCTTGGGAATTTGCTTGGTTCCCTAGCGGCTTGGAGCAAGAGGCGGTGTTGAGCTCGAGTGGAGCTTGTTTGAGGCCACACCGGTGGTGATTGTGAGGGGTCGTTCCTTACCCCGCGGAGATTCGCGAAAGGAGCACTAGTGGATTGCTCGTGGCTTGTTGGACCCCTCTTGTGTTCGGTTGATTGAGCTCCCACGGGGGATTTGGCATAGGCCATTAAACATCATCCGTCAAGTGAGTGCGCCGCCACAGCGGGGGAGTAGCGTCGTGCGGCAAAGCACGTGAACCTCGGTGAAAAATCATCGTGTCGCTTGTCATTGCTCGTTGGAGATTTCTTGTACACGGTGATTGGCTTCCACCTCGACTCTACACACGGTGGTATTGTATTCTAGCATCTCTTGCATTACCTTAGAGTAGTGTATCTTGTTAGGGTGCTTAGAGTAAGTAGCTTGAGTAGTGTATTAGGTTGCTTAGCCTTGTTAGCTTCTAGTCGGTAAACTAGTTAGACTTGCTTGTTCACCTAGGAGTAAAAGTAGAGACTTAGCCTTGTGTGAATTAGAGACAATAGAATTGACTTGTGGCTTGCATAGCTAGTTGAAGCCTTGCTTATTTGCTACGCCACCTTATTGTCTAACCGGTTGCTTAGTGTTGTTTGTAGAATTTTTAATAGGCTATTCACCCCCTCTAGCCATTAGGACCTTTCAAGTGGTATCGGAGCCGAGGCACCGTATTTGAGTGGCTTAACATCCAACGGTGACAAGAAAATGGCTACAATGTTTCATGTGAACAACACCAAGAAGGCGCCACCTTTCGATGGCACAAACTTTGCTTATTGAAGGTTAAGATGACCGCACACCTCAAGTCAATCAATAGAGAAGTGTGGGTTGTCACGGAGAAGAAGTTTGAGGTTGCCAAACCCGAAGAGCCAACCGCCGCCGAAGAGAAGAAGCTATATGCCAATGATGTGGCCGTGAGTGCTTTCCATGAGGCATTCAATGATCGCGTGTCTTTGAGCAAGTCAAGAGCCTCACCATTGCTCATGACATATGGAAGAAGCTAGAGGAGTGCTATGAGGGCACCGAAGGCGTCAAGCAAGCCAAGGCATACATAAAGCTTGAGCAATTCAATAGCTTCAAGATGGAAGATGATGAGAGCGTGCGGAGATGTTCCACCGCATGCAAGTGTTGGTGAACGATCTCAATGCACTTGGTGAGAGATCAAGGACAAGACCTTCAACATGAAGTTCTTGAGGTGTTTCTTTAGGAGAGGTTTGGGATGTTCATCACCGTGCTTGTGAGGACAAATTTGAAGGATTTGACACCCAACCAATTGCTTGATGAGGTGATGACCGATGACTCATATAGAGATGACAAGAAGAAGCAAGAACTCATCAACAAGGCAAACAAGAAGGTCAAGGATGAAGACAAGAAAGAAGATAAGAAGAGCTTGGCACTCAAGGCTAGCTCATCATCCAAGGGCAAGAAAAAAAAAAGAAGAATCAAGTGATGATGAAAGCAGCACTTCTACAAGTGGAAGTGAGATTGATGAGCACATGGCCCTCTTTGTGAGGAAATTGGGCAAGTATGTGAAGAAGAGCTACATCTCCTCCAAGAAGAACAAGAAGAAGCAATCATCCAAGAAGAAGACCAAGGATGGCAAGAATGAAGGCAACATGACATGCTTTTCGTTGCCATGATGATTGTCACTTGATTGCGGAGTACCCATATGAGAGTGATGATGAGAAGGGCATCAAGAAGGCAAGAAAGAAGAATGATGCCAAGAATGAGAAAGAGAAGAAGCCCAAGAAGAAGAATGAGTCCCATGTTGCTATATGGGATAGTGATGGTTCATCTTCTTCAAGTGATGAAGAGGAGGACAAGAAGAAGAAGAAGGGACAAGCTCACCTTGCTATGCATGACAAGATCTCCCTCTTGACACTCCTTCATCATGCTTCATGGCTAAGGCCACTAAGGTACAATCTATCACTAATGATGATGATGATAGTGATAGTGATAGTGATGATGAGGAACCAACATACACTAAGGAAGAATTGAAAACCATGCTTGATGATAGCATTGACATGTACAAGGATAGTAGAAAGGAGGCCAAGGGCTTTGCGCAAGGAAATAAAAAAGCCTTAAGCAAGAACTTGAGGAGCTTCGGGCATCTTATGAGAGTCTAAAGGTAGACCATAAGAAGCTTGAGAAATCTCATTCTAAGCTAGAGAAAGCTCACTCCTCTCTACTAGAAGAGCACAAGTTGTGCCAAGTTGTGGAAGATGTTAGTACATGTCATGCTAGCATCATGTGTGATCTTCTAGATGATGATTCATCTCCCAAGTGTGACACCTCCACTAGCATTATCACTAGCACATCCATCTCTAGTGAGGATACTTGCAACCCAATGCTTATTCATGAGAATGCAAGTTTGAAAAGGGAAGTAAAGGAGCTCAATCACTCCTTGGCTAAGGCCTATGGTGGTGAGGACCGCTTGCTTATGTGCTTGGGTAGCCAAAGGGCATCCTTGTATAAGGAAGGCTTAGGCTATACCCCAAGAAAGGCAAGGCCGCCCTTGTTACTCACAAGACATACTTTGTGAAGAACAATGGAAGCTATTGCAAAAGTTTGCAAGCAAGTTGGTCATGTAGAGCAAAAGTGCATGAACAAGAGAACCAATGTTACTTCTATCAAGCTTGATCATTCTTATATGCTTGTGAAGAAGAACAATGGTGTTCGTGCTAGGTTCATTGGTACACCATGGATGGGCTCAAAGAAGAAAGCCATTTGGGTACCAAAGGCCTTGGTGACTAACCTTGAAGGACCCAAGCAACATTGGGTACCTAAGAAGAATTGATCTTGTCTTGTAGGTCAATTACCGTGCCGGAGGAGAGCATTGGATAATGGATAGTGGGTGCACTCAACACATGACCGGGGATTCCAATATGTTCAAGACCATTAGCATCAAGGGCATTGATGAGTATGAGTCAATCACTTTTGGCAATGACAAGAAAGGCAATGTGTTGGGGTTAGGCAAGATTGCAATTACCCAAGAGAAGAGTCTATCCAAAGTGTTGCTAGTTGATCATCTTGATTACAACCTCTTGTCGGTTTCTCAACTTTGTGACCATGGGTACAAGTGCATATTCACAAGTCAAGAAGTTGAAGTGGTTAGTGGTGATGGTGCAAACATGATCTTCAAGGGATTTAGATATGGTGATCTCTACCTTGTTGATTTCAAGTCAAAAGAAGCTAAGTTGACAACATGCTTACTCTCAAAGGCTAGCAAAGGGTGGTTGTGGCATAGAAGGCTAGGCCATGTTGGAATGAAGCAATTAAATAAGTTGATGAAGAATGACTTGGTTAGAGGCTTGGAAGATGTGAAGTTTGAGAAGGACAAACCTTGTGGAGCATGTCAAGCCGGGAAGCAACATGGCAATGCACATCCAACCAAGAGCATCATGAGTACAAGCAAGGCATTTGAGTTGCTACACATGGACTTGTTTGGGCCAACATCATATTCAAGCATTGGTGGCAACAAGTATGGTTTTGTCATAGTTGATGACTACACTAGATACACTTTGGGTGTTCTTTTTTGCATGACAAGAATGATGTGTTTGAGCTTTTCAAGACATTTGTCAAGAGGGTTCAAAAAATGAGTTTGAAACATCCATCAAGAAGATTAGGAGTGACAATGGAAGTGAATTCAAGAACACAAGAATTGAAGAGTTGTGTGATGAGCTTGGAATTGGACATCAATTCTCACCAACCTACACTCCTCAATCCAATGGTGTAGTTGAGAGGAAGAATAGGACTTTGATTAAAATGGCAAGATCAATGCTTAGTGAATACAATGTGAGTCATTCCTTTTGGGCCGAAGCAATTAACACGGCTTGCTATTGTAGCAACCGATTATATTGCCATGGTATGCTTGGGAAGACACCTTATGAGTTACTCAATGGAAGGAAGCCCAACATTGGATACTTTAGAGTCTTTGGATGCAAATGCTACATTCTCAAGAAAGGCACAAGATTGGGCAAGTTTGACAAGAAATGTGATGAAGGTTTCCTAGTTGGATATTCAACCACAAGCAAAGCATATAGAGTTTGGAACTTGGGTAGTGGCAAGCTTGAGGAGGTTCATGATGTTGAATTTGATGAAACCCAAGGTTCTCAAAATGAAGTTGAAAATCATGATGATGTGAGTGGTTCCAACTTGGAGAATGCAATAAGGACAATGGATATTGGTGATATTCGGCCTAGGCAAGTGAATGATGATGATGACACTCCATTGCCTACCACTTCGGTTGATATTGGTGCAAATGAAGCTAGCACTAGTGGCACTCAAGATGAAGATCAAGCTCAAGAGCAACAAGCTAGTCCAACTCCTCATCCTAGTCATCAAGTGCAAGTGATGCAACCATCTAACATAGCAAGAGATCATCCAATTGATCAAATTGTAGGTGACATCAATAGTGGAGTGATCACTAGAGGAAGATTAGCATCTTTTTGTGCACATCATGCCTTTGTTGCACAAGAAGAGCCGGAGAACATTGGAGATGCACTCAAGAAGGAAGATTGGATCAATGCCATGCATGAAGAGTTGAACAATTTCAAGAGAAATGATGTATGGGAATTGGTGGAAAGGCCAAAGAACTACAATGTGATTGGAACCAAGTGGGTCTTCAAGAACAAGCAAGATCAAGATGGAATTGTTGTGAGAAACAAGGCAAGGCTAGTAGCTCAAAGGTATTCACAAGTAGAAGGTCTTGACTTTGAGAGACCTATGCACCGGTTGCTAGACTTGAAGCAATTAGAATCTTGCTTGCCTATGCATGTGCACATGACATCAAGCTCTATCAAATGGATGTGAAAAGTGCATTCTTGAATGGATTCATCAATGAGTTGGTGTATGTGGAGCAACCACCGGGCTTTGAAGATGAGAAGTATCCCAACCATGTCTACAAGTTGAAGAAGGCTTTGTATGGCTTGAAGCAAGCACCAAGGGCATGGTATGAAAGGTTGAGAGATTTTCTTCTCTCTAAAGGGTTCAAGATGGGCAAGGTGGACACCACACTCTTCATCAAGAAAATTGGCAAAGACTTGTTTGTATTGCAAATATATGTTGATGACATTATCTTTGGGTCAACCAATCAAGAGTTTTGTGAAGAGTTTGCTAAGATGATGGCTAATGAGTTTGAGATGTCAATGCTTGGAGAACTCACATTCTTTCTTGGTCTCCAAATCAAGCAAATGAAGAATGGCACATTCATTAGTCAAACCAAGTACATCAAAGACATGATCAAGAAGTTTGATTTGCAAGATGCCAAGTCAATGTCCACACCAATGGCAACAAATGGAAGCCTTGACCCCGATCCATGTGGCAACATGGTTGAGCAAAAAGAAGTATAGGTCCATGATTGGAAGCTTGCTCTATGCAACCGCATCAAGACCGGACATAGCATTTAGTGTGGGCATGTGTGCTAGATATCAATCGATCCAAGAGAAAGTCACCTCAAAGCAACAAAGAGAATTGTGAGGTACTTGAAGGGCACACAAGATGTTGGACTATGGTATCCAAAGGGATCCAAGTTTGATTTGATTGGATATTCGGATTCGATTATGGAGGATGCAAGATAAATAGAATGAGCACAAGTGGCACATGTCAATTCCTTGGAAGGTCACTAGTATCATGGTCTTCAAAGAAGCAAAATAGTGTTGCTCTCTCTACCGCCGGCCGAATACATTAGTGCGGGAAGTTGTTGTACTCAATTGCTTTGGATGAGGTCAACATTGAAGGATTTTGGATTCACATTTGACAAGGTTCCATTGTTTTATGACAATGAAAGTGCTAGAAAGATGACTCAAAAATCCGGTTCAACATCCAAGAACAAAGCACATTGATATAAGGCACCACTTCATAAGAGATCATCAACAAAAGGGTGACATTTGTATCATGGGCATTGGCACCAAGATCAACTAGCCCGACATATTCACCAAGCCACTTGATGAGAAGAGGTTTTGCATGCTAAAGGGAGAATTGAACATTATTGACTTCTCCAACTTGAGTTGATGCACCCCACTTATATGACATGCCTCTCCTTCGACAAACCTCAAGGTAAAAGTTGGTTGTCATGGCATTCATACTTGCTAAGGACTTGTTAGTGCATCTAGACATCATGCAATTTAATAGGCTCATTCATGGTAAATAAAATGATTTCAATGTATGTGTGGCACCACTATTGCTTTGAATGTTTTTATGAACTAGTGGTGGCATATGACATGTTTATGTGCTTGCAATCCTAGTGTCAACTCTAGAAAATGAGTTATTGATGTGTATTCTAACATGGTGCAAGATAACCCTTATGTATACGAGGTGTGAAAAAGCTTGTCCTTGGTTCAAACTTGAATACATGGAAAGGCAAGTGATCTAGATGAGACCACACGTGATACTTTGATTGACTTGATTTCTCTCATTTACACCTTTTGGTGATTGTTGACAAAGGGGGAGAAATAAGTCACAAAGATGTTGGAAAGGATCACACAAATAGGGAGCAAGCTCATAGACTATTTGTGCATTTGTATGTGCATGATCATAATGAAATGTTGCATTGGCAATCTAAATTCAATATACATGATTGCTTGGTGTATGCTAGTTTTTGAGGTGTATTGACCAACTAGCATGCATAGGTTGTATCTAGACAAAGCTCACATTTTAGCCTATAATGTTGATCTCATGGGGTATGTTGAGTTTTTGATGAATGTCTAGATACATGATGCTAAGGACTCCGATGGTTTCACACTTCAAAGGTCCAAATTCTAGAACCTTAGCATCTCCTTGGTATTAGTATCTCCTCCCAAAGGTTTCTATCTTTACATATGTGTAAACTTGAACCAAACACATGGAAGCACATATGTAGGGGAGCTACTACTACCAAAACCGAACCTTGAAATGATTGTCCATTCCTTGACTTTTGTTCAAAACTCTAATGGGCAAGCAATTCAAGTTAAATTGAATTTATTTCTTATCTTTGTGAGTTGGTTGTCATCAATTACCAAAAAGGGGAGATTGAAATCTCATGTTTGGTTTTGGAAATTGATGACGACATTTCTTGTGGACTAATCCTTGCTCTAAGTGTATGACTTTAGAAAGGATTAGAAGGATGACAAGGAGCATGATGATCATGAACATGGACAATGGTGGTGGACATGATGGATCGTCAAGCTCGATGATCGGCTTGAGAGGAACCAGGGAGATCAAGGCAAAGGTATACTTGATAGGGTTTTTCCTTTTCGGTGATCAAGACACGATAGAGCGTGTGATCACATTATAGGATAGATAGCCGACTATCAAGAGGGGATGCCGCGACAATCCTTGCATGAAGTGCTTCTAGGTCCAATTGTCTTGCATATTGCATTTAGGACATGAGAGCACTAACTTCGATCTTGCCTAACATCTCGACGTGCTAACATTGGTGATAACGTGATCATCTTGGGCGTGTTGGCAACCCATGGCAAGAGGCGGCAAGTTGGAAGCAAAGAGCAAAGAAAAGGAAGAAGATCTTTGCTGTCGAGGCTAATCGGACGCGACGAGGTGCTGGCGGGCGATCGACCGGACGCCCGGTCGGTCGCGTCCGGCGAGAGCTGCAGCGCGAAAAAACACCGGACGCCGTCGGATCGGACGCCGACCGACGCTTCCGTGGTGACCGGACCCCCTCGACGCCGGTTACCGTTACCCGTGGGCCCGATGGCCTTGTCGGTAGCGCCCGAAGCAAATGGATCGGACCGCCAGTGCGTCGGTCGTGCGCCCCGGTCACCCCTTGAGAGCCCATTTTGAAGTCCAACAGCTCTATTTCGTGAGGGGGTCTATATATATTGGTTTTTTGGCGGTATTGGGACCTCTCTCTTGCACATTTGAACACTCCTACACACTTGTGAGCTTGTGAGACTCCTCTCCACTCATCTCTTCACTCTAACTTCGAATCTTGAGTGAGTTTGAGAGTGATAGAAGTGCATTGCTTGATTAGTCTTGCATCTAGAGGCACTTCATCCTTGGAGAAGCCTTGTGGGATTCTTGTTTTCTTGGGAATTTGCTTGGTTCCCCAGCGGCTTGGAGCAAAGAGGCGGTGTTGAGCTCGAGTGGAGCTTGTTTGAGGCCACACCGGGTGGTGATTGTGAGGGGTCGTTCCTTACCCCGCAGGAGATTCGCGAAAGGAGCACTAGTGGATTGCTCGTGGCTTGTTGGACCCCTCTTGTGTTCGGTTGATTGAGCTCCCACCGGGGATTTGGCATAGGCCATTGCTTATCATCCGTCAAGTGAGTGCGTCGCCACAACGGGAGTAGCGTGCCCGGCAAGCACGTGAACCTCGGTGAAAAATCATCGTGTCGCTTGTCATTGCTCGTTGGAGATTTCTTGTACACGGTGATTGGCTTCCACCTCGACTCTACACCGGTGGTATTGTATTCTAGCATCTCTTGCATTACCTTTCGTAGTGTATCTTGTTAGGGTGCATAGAGTAAGTAGCTTGAGTAGTGTATTAGGTTGCTTAGCCTTGTTAGCTTCTAGTCGGTAAACTAGTTAGACTTGCTTGTTCACCTAGGAGTAAAAGTAGAGACTTAGCCTTGTGTGAATTAGAGACAATAGAATTGACTTGTGGCTTGCATAGCTAGTTGAAGCCTTGCTTATTTGCTACGCCACCTTATTGTCTAACCCGGTTGCTTAGTGTTGTTTGTAGAATTTTTTTAATAGGCTATTCACCCCCTCTAGCCATTAGGACCTTTCAGCAGCCCACACCTTTGAAGGAGTAAGAGCTTCCTCTTGTTGAAGTATGATAGGCATGCTGAATCCACATGCCTATTGAGGACGATTACACTGAGGTTGTTTTTGATCTTATATTGCATACAAAACATTGGAGGCGGAGGTAGAGGTGGAACATGCTATGATTAAGCTTGTATGCTTATAACTATAAAAGTGTCTTTAACCATTTAATTTTTTCATTGTATTGAAGAATTGATGAGCTCCTACATATATAGGTAATTATTTATTCCTATGTATATATCTCCGCCATTTTCGGAGTTTCTGTAATCTAACTGATATAACAAATTGTTCATCGCGTGCTCAAGTTCGGAATAATTACTGGAAAAAAACAAGGAAAAATATGTTGCATCCATGAAAGAGGCATGCAGCTAGTAGCTACCTTTCTTTGAGTGGCATGCATGTGTTGCATGTCAGGGTGGGTGGTGCAGCACGCCTTGGGCCAAATTAAAAGGCCCTAGCCACCAGGGCTGTTATTCCAATTTTAATTCCTTATTTCGTTGCAAAGGGTCCAGTCCGGTCCCACCTGTGTGGACATCAGTTTCTATTCACTCTCGGTTCCTCAAGTTGAGCTTATATATACACAACAGAGTCTAAACCCATTGTCACAGATACAAGAAACAACCCTCATATACAGCTCCACATATATAGTATATGTGCATATATTCCCCATCAAGGTACGTTTTCAAGGAGACATATCTAGCGGCTTCCACAAACATGAGAGGCACCTGGAATTCATCTCGATCACACTGCTGCAGAGTTCCACACTTCCACTCTGTGCACAGCCATGTCAGGTCGTTTGGCCTCAATACCACGTCCGGCGTGTGTATTCCGAGACACAGAGGGTGGTTCGAAGCATTGAGTGGTCGACTGTAGGGTGTAGGCTAGAGCTTTGCCCGGACCCTTTGCCATGGACACTACTGGGTTGTAGCTTGTGGCAAACTCAAGCTAGCAGCACTACTATCACTATATGCGTGTAAGGTAGCCGCCAGTGCAATACAACAGTAATCGTGCAAATGTCTATATATCTACTTGCTACAGCTTAGGCATGACAGCCAATGGAAACACCACAGGTCTCACTATCCTTGTTTGTTGAACATCTCAGACCTCCATACTACGCCCTGGGTGTTGTTTTGAAGGCCAACCTAATGTTACATTGTCAGCGAGAGTTCGATTGAGAGCAGCATATATAGCTAGTGCAGTAACATCGTGTGACAAAGGAAGGTTAATTATATGTTGAATTCTTATTTCAATGTCATCACTGGCAAGACAATCGAAGCCAAGACTTGTGATAGGAAAAGGTACTGAGTTTAATTACGGATGTGTTTTTACATTGCTTGTTGATGATTGATGGTCCATTTCTTGAGTGTTGCTATCGAATGAGGTCTTCGAGGACGAGAGCCGCCGAACTGTCCAGCGAAATCAAAGGGTGAAGCAGTGTAGGGAGTAGAGGTAGCACTGGGAACTTCACTATTCATTCCTCTCATTCCTCTTGTACAATTGACACTATTTATATGTTCACCTCTACAATATAAGGCCCCTTGCGCCCCTGTGTCTACTATAGGTACATAGAATTAATTTTCCCTTGAGCCGGGGGCACCCAGGTCAAATTAAATGCTGGTGTAGCAATAAAATGGTATACTGAGCCATTTATATATATATGTGTTGCAATCGAAAGAAGCAACACTTGGCACAAATAATTAAAATAGAAGTTTCCTGAGGTAATATATATATCCCTGATCTACACACATACCTAGTCTCTGTTGAGTAGGCATGAGAGGCTTCGGGAACTCAGCCCTCACAATCTTCTTTAAGGATTGGTCTCAACCTCAATACGGTCTCTGATGTGTTTCTATAGATTTCATTTCGATGATTTCAGAGCAATCCACAACTTAGAAAGAAGAAGGAGGTTCTTCACATCCTTGTGTGACATGCAGGCTCAATATCCACATGCCTGTCACGGATGAGTACACTAGAGAAAGTAGGAACTTAAGTTGAAGTGTGAGAGGTAGGCTCAGTCTACAAGCTTGTTGAGGACGAGTACAGTAGTGGTTGTTTCCATCCTTCATTGCATACCAATTAAATATTGGAGGTAGAGGCAGATTGTGGTATGACAGTGCATGAATGATTATTATTATTGAAGTATCTTTAAACTTTTATTTTTGCATTATATTGAATACTTGGCTTTCTATATAGTTACTTGTTCATTCCGAAGCATCTATTTAAGCTTTATTACATTGTACATACCCGGCCTGAGAGGGTGGAGCAATAGATCACCTTTCATTTGATCTATAAACCTCCATACACATGTAAATGTTTATGTTACAATATTTAAAAAAAAACATATTCACAATTAAACTTAGTCGTACCGAAGAATATCTGTAACCTAGCTAATTAATACAACAAATTGTTTGGCCTGTGCTTGAGTTCGGAATTATTAGATAAGTCATGGAAAATTGTGTCGCAGCATGAAAGCCACATGCAACAAGCTGATGTTAGGGTGGATGGGTGCAGGATTCGTTGGGTCCAGTTCTAAAAAACATTCGTTGTGGATGTGTGATGAATGAGAGGAGAGAAATTAAAGGAGAGCTCTAGTCACCATTTTCTGATTCATTATATTGTGGCAAAGGGTCCAGTCAGGTCCCACCTACGGAATGAGTCTCATACCGATGCTGGCTGTACTTCATTTTCTATCCTCTCGGCTTCTCCAAAGTCCAACATATATACACACATCTATAGGCGTCACTGAAAAAAAAAACCAACTCTTACATACAACTCCACACAGTACGTGCATATGTACCCCAAGGTTGTCAAGGAGACAAATCTAGCAGCTACTGAAAGGCGCCTGGAATTCAGCCTACACTCAGCTATTGAGTCACTGTGTACACAACCACATGAGTTTCGAGCTCAGCACGACAATTGGCATGTTGTTACACTACAAGAGAAACCCCTCTTTTACAACGAATAGGTAACAACGCTTAATTTATTTGTTGCTAGGAATAAGATTGCAACGTTTATGTGTGGCCTTGTGCGTTGGAAGCATATCCGTGCACTTCTGCCCCTCTCTGACTTCTTGCCCCTTTCTCATCAACATGCAGGACTTAGTTTTTCACTGACGTGTTAGTTTTTTTCTCTGATGCGCAGGTTCTGTTTGTCAAATAATGGTAATTAATCAATAAGCGACAAAAAAAAAAAAGCAAACCAGTAGTTCGAACTTGTGACCTTCAGGCTTTACCAGCCTCGATAAGGGAAACATGCTCCCGCATGACCATTTGAACAGTGATCTATTTATGGTTCATCGCCTCACTAAATTTTACTTAACCATGGATACAGAACATATAGCCACCCTTCGTTCCTAGTATTATCTAGAACAAGGCCGAATTAGCACAGCCCAGCCCAAACACTCAAATGTTTCTCTAGGTACAGATATTAACATTGAACGTATGAGACTAATCAAATGGCTACAGCATACAGGTGCGCCAAAACGGCTTTCAAGATTTGATTTTGCAAAAAAAAAAAAAAAAAAAAAAAAAACGTGCCTTTCAAGATTTGATTCGTACAAACAAAAAAAAAAAAACAAAAACAAACTTTGTTAGGATTTGAACCTCTAACCCCCTCAAGACACAAGTCTTTTCCCTACCACTACACCATGTATGGATTTGTGTTTACAAAGAGGACATTGTTGTTTTTATCATATTTTAGATATCAGAATATGTAACATGAGAATTTATAGAATATCAAAATATGTAACATGAAAATTTATAGAGTTAATACCCTCTACGTCTTTACCATCCAAATTCAAATGCTCCTATCTTTTGTGCCTTTAGAGACAAATTTTTTTGTGGAGGTCATTTGCAGAATTCTATTGTTTTCAATCTATAATTAACCATATTTTGTCTCGTACAACACCCGATAAAATTATAATAATAAAAAAATCATCAGAAAAATCCAAGATCTTGTGTGAAAACATATTTTGGGTGTAGATGACTACCAAAAAAAAAAATTTCAAGCCATTTCGACATAGGTAGATTAAACATGCTTCACAAAGGTATATGGACCCTTTCATGAATCGTATCTATACACGTGGGTTCTTACAGATTCGTGGTCCATGCACTAGTAGGAATGTTCTCATTGATGACGTTCGCCATTGGTCGCGAAAGTGCCAAAATAAATCACGCATAAAAAGCATCGTGACGAGTTTTTGACGAAAATTCATATAGATCAGCGATCATCATATTTCTACTAGTGATGTGCTTATTATTGTCATATTGATTTCAAACTTTTTCTCGGGCTTGCAGATGTCTCAGGTGAAGCAACCATCAAGTTTGAGATTTTTTCTAAACTCGTTTGGTACTTTTTTACTTTAATTGAATTTTTCGCGTCACTTCATCGGGTAATTCTTTTTTGAAGCTGAGATCACCCACGAAAAGATGCGGAATGATGCCAATCTTTGCCACAAGGTCTTTTGTGCCTTAGGAGATAAATTTTCGTGGAGGTCACCAAGAGAATTCTAGTATTTTTTATCAATAATTCACCAAATTTTGTCTCGCGCAACATTGATAAAAATATAATAATAAAAGTAATCATCGAGAAAAATCTAAGATCTTGTGTGGAAACATATTTTGGGTGTAGATGACTACCAAAAAAACATTTCAAGTCATATTCGACATAGGCAGACTGAACATGCTTCACAAAGGTATTGGAGCCTTTCATCGAGCTGTATCTATACACATAGGTTCTTATGGATTACGTGGTCCATGTGCCTTCTAGTGTCATATTGATTTCAAACTTTTTCTCGGGCTTGTAGATGTCATGTGTAAAGCAACCATCAAGTTTGAGATTTTTTTGAATTCGTTTGGTACTTTTTTTCAGTTTAATTGAATTTTTTACGCCACTTTTCTAGGATAATTCTTTTTTGAATCGAGTCCATCTTGAAAAGATTCAGAATGGTGCCAAACTTTGCCACAAGGTCTTTTGTGCCTTAGAAGACGATTTTTTTATGGAGGTCGCGGTAGAATTCTGGTGTTTTCGATCTATAATTCACCATATTTTTTCCTCGTGCAACAACGATAAAAATATAATAATAAAAATATTCATCAAAAAAATCTAAAATCTTGTGTCGAAATATATTTTTGGGTGTAGATGGCTACCAAAAAAATTTCAAACCATTTCGACATAGGCAGGTGAACATGCTTCACAAAGGTATATATAGTGTTTCATCGAACCGTGTCTAACAAGATTACATTTGAATTCTCGCATTTCATATTCAATTTTTTAAGAAACCTTAGACAAATAAACAACCAAAACAAAAGTTTTAGATCTTAAAAGGTTATGCAACTTTGTATTTGAGAACTTTTTCATTTGAAATCATTTATACAATGAAATTATGAACAAATTCCTCAATTTGAAATTCAAATTTACGACCTTGGGTGGGTAATTGACCAAAATCAAATTTATAGATCTCGATAATTTATAAAAAAATTTGTAAGTGATAACTTTTCTATTTGATTCCATTTACAATCCCAAATACTCATTTGGATTAGCACTAATAAACATATTTCAATTTAAACTCCACGTAATCTTCTTTTTGCCTTTTCTTTTCTCCCGCCATCTTTTCCAAGACTTGTAATAATAATATATAAATTCGGCTGAGTAACTCTCTCCCGCCATTGTTTCCCTCCATTTTTTTATTTCCCACCTTGTTTTTCCCGCACACTTAATCTGATTTCACTCACAACTCACACTATTATTGAGAAGCCCAACAGTGGCCCCACAGTTCATACAAACTAGCTAGAGAGAGCACCGTGTGAAAAAATGGGAACTGCCCGCAGATTGTGGATCTCCTATTCTCGTCGGTTATCCATCCCAGCTCAATCGTGGGTTCATATTCCTTTCCATTGCTCAAGCACAACTCCGTATTGTACCTCCCATCTCCCGCTACAAACCACTACGCCACCACCGGCGCAGCAGCGGCGCTGGGGTACCGGCACCCGCGCCACCGCAGGACAACACCCACGTGCTCCCGCACCCTCGCCGGTCCCTGTCGCCACCTCCAAAGGTCGCCGTCGCTGGACCGGCCTGTTACCTCAAAGGAGACGGTGTTGGATCGATCCCTTCTTCCGTGAAGCACGGCGATGATCTGAGCCCACAGGTTCGTACCTCTCCCGTCTTCTGCCTACTTCTGCTTCTTCAACACCTGCTGCCTACTACTTGTACTTCTTCTTCCTCCGGCCTGCTGCTCTCTAGGTGCTTGTTAAATTGACCGTGAGTAAAAAGTCGTGAATTGGTTGGTGATCAGATTGTAGTTATTCACAGAAAACTGAATTCCAAACATCCATGGGATATGTATCTGAAAAAGCATAGGCTGCTGCAGGACCTCATCCGATCGGGCAGCATCTGCTTGTCTAATCTAATTCATGATTTGTAAATAACTAATATTAGTAATATTCAACAGGGCTAATTAACTAATATTAGTAATATTCTAATCTAATTTATGTTCTACAGTGGCTATGGCAAGGGGTAGAAGAAAACAGATAATTCAGAGCCGTGATGAATATTTCATACTGGACAACAGAGCCATGGACAAAATACTGAGGCATTTGAACTCCATTCAAGTGCTAGAGGAGATCAGATCGATAGTGATGGTGATATTGAGGTTACTTTTACACGGTACTTACTAATCTACTATAATTTTTTATTACCAGAATGTGTTAACTATTTATCACTGAATATTTTGTTCTATGTAACACTGCATAGATGAAACTGAGGACAGAGTAAAGCGTGGAAAGACAAAACTGAAAGATATTTGGAACCTTCCAAAAGGTCATAGAATCGTGGTTAGATGCAATCAGTTCTAACATTTTTACACTAACCTTCTTATTCTTTGACATAGGGATGCTTAAATGATCCTGTCTATGCACCTAAAGATGGCTATTGTGCTAAAGATGGCTATTGTGCTGATGTGTCAAATACGAAACGGAATGTACGTACCCTCTAAAAATTTGACAATAAAACAATGTACTATAAATTTTTTTTTAAAATAGATGGTTCTAATTAATTTGTAGCCATTTGTCTATCAACAGCGAGTATATAGTGACCCTCAAGATCACAACATGGATGGACAGCGAGTATATAGTGACCCTCAAATTTTCAGGAATCCTGCATGGATGGACCACTGGATACTACAATGGTACCATTGAATTAGATTTTGCATACCAGATTTATGTCAAAGATTTATTTGTTTCAGTTAACTGCAGAATGGGCAAGCTGAGAATGTGGAGGATGATGATCGGCAGCCACATTACAAATACCTTAGTCCTGTAAAGAAGGTATGCACACTATTATGGACGAGAGTTTTTTAGTATGTTTGGCACTGGAAAGCTAGTAATGGTTGTCACCTCAACTAGAATTTTATGCTGTCAATTAACAGTGACCTGTGCCTTTCACTTGCAGAGGAAAAATGTTATGAAGCAGAGAAAAATAGATGTTCTTAGCTCAAAGAAACAAGTAAGGAGGCTACTTTTTCAGGGATTAATCATTGTAAGGTATTTTAGTTAAAGATTCTTTTGGTTCCTCAATAAAGAAGGTGGCTGAGCACTCATATGAAACCGCCAAACCTCGGCTTATCTACCCCAGCCACATTAAATATTAGCTTATATGTATTCATGAAGCACTAGCTGTATATTTTTATTTGACAACTTTCTGCAATCTTAGTCATTAGTGTTTACTTCATGCTGTGCTTGACCTGATTGATTACTTAGATATAAAACTAAAGTATTTTAGTTGGACTGAATTGATAATACCTTATTTATTTATTTATTAAATGTTATGGCACATGGCCTTAATAACCTATCTTTATTCTGATCCCATTTTGCTGGTGAAAGAAAATATTAATGTACACTTATTGACTATAGATGGAGAAAAAATAGTTATGTGGAGCACGAGGATCTGCCAGCACATTACAAATATAATTGTACTAAAGATAAGGTTTGCACACCCAACTTAACACATGGATGCAAAGCAATATATTCTGTTCATTTTACAGGATACCGTTATTGCCACTGCCTTTTGACTTTCCTAACATGTGTTTCTTTCTAGAACAAAGGCAGTATAGTATTGAATGATAGTATAGTGTTAAATTTTATCATATATTTACTAAATGGATCATTTCTACTTGACCATTCCTTTCTGCACGCTTATATATGTGAAACAGGTTGGCACCAAAGTGTACCTACAGAGATGAAAAAATCAAAATAAAACTGTTACAATGGGTACACTAATGAGTTGCGATCCAACACAGAACCTTGATGGTGTTCCTCTAGGCAAAGAATTTGGATGGTTTCTGTTAGTATGGCAATAGTAGAAGGTGAACCATTGATATGACCATACAAAGGCTACAAGGTTCTTGGAGATGTAGATCGAGAAGATAGATATATGATGACATCAATGGAACACTAGACTAAACTGAAGGAAGGAGAAAAGGAGGACTGCTTGCATACTAAGAGGGATCTGTTTATATGTTTTGTATTTTCTCACCTAGGAATTTGTAGTCTGTACAAAAATTGTCATGAATTATGTGGATGATACTTTGTAATGTGACAAATTATTTATACTATATAAATATATATATATGGATTAGTGTGCTTATTTCTGTGTTGGAAGTATGATTGCATCTTTCATTAAATTGAACATGGGTTATCTTTTTATCTCAAAAATTAAATTAATATATGATATTAATGACCAAATGGTTATTCCTTACAACACATATAAGTGTTGCAATAGACCAAATCTATATGTTACAACAAGCCATAGAGGTTGTACACCCATTGTCTATACAAACACATATAAGTGTTGCCATAAGCCATCATTATGTGTTGCAACTTTGCAACGGTTATTAGCATAGGTTACCAACACATAAATAAATGTTGCAATAGATCCTTGCAACGCCACTTTAGGCAACGCATATTGGATGCATTGGTATAGACCCTACCGCGTATATATGGACTTTGAGCAACGCATACTTGTGTTGCAAAAGGGGGTGTCATTTTGTAGTGTTACAGGGGCACCACACAGGAAGGTGAAGTCTAGATTGAAGTCTGGAATCATGAACCATAGGCTAGAGCCATGCCGAGATCCTTTGGTATGCCGACTACTCATGTTTGTATCTTGTGGCTCCTACTCCAGACCAGCAACATAGCTGATTGCTACACGTGGGGGAGAGAGCCCCAGCAATACAAATGACAGGGGTTGGAAACTCAGGTCTCAACATCCTTGTATACCTCATTACCACACCCTGGGTGTCGTCATGAAGTCAGTTGCTGGCACACCAAATGCTACGCATTATCAGCAAGAGTTGCACATAAGAACAGAAGGACCGAGGTATACCCAGTGCGGAAATTAAACATCGTATGACAATGGAGGCTTATCTGTTAAAGTCAACCAGATCGATCAGTGGTGAGGCAACCAAAGACAAGTACAAGATTTGAGATAGGAAAAAGTACCTAGTTTGATTACCTTCGTGTTTTTACTTTCCTTATTGATGATTCATGGTCCATTTGTTGAATTTTTCTAATAGCCTTTTCCATCTAGGATTTTTTTTTTCTTTTCATTGGATCTTAAAAATTTGACGTGAATTAAGCCGAGAAAAATGGCATTGACTGCCGATTTGTAGTGCCTGTACAATGCTGACACACTCTGCACCTGTAGGGGGATATGCTGTATATTGGCTATAATACCAGGCGTTTCATTGATCTTCTCCACCACAAAGGTAGAGGAAAATAGAGCAACCAGCTGTTATTTGCACTGGCTGAGCACTTCCCATGAGTACGTGTCTGTTGATCACTCAAGCTACTGTGTCTGTTGGTGGGCCATAGTTGGGGGAAAGTACTCATTGTCTGTTAGCGAGCTTGTCGTGACGGCGCTGCTCCTTGGCTATGCTGGTACGCCTGTATCGATTAAATCGATGGGGACGAGATGAACAAGAGAACATCAACATAAGACAAGTGAAGCAGCAGTGGTAGACGAATCCATGGCAACCAACGGCAGCAGGATCCATGTTAATTCAAGACAGACTACGTTGGGGCCTTTGGGCTGGTTGGGTATAAGTTGATTTGGACTGGGTTGGCTCCGATGGGTTTGGAAAATAATTAGACCTTGTTGAGAGGCACATGTATTCATCTCAATCCACGTAGGTTGAAGTGGATTGGAATATAATTAAACTAAGTTTCATGTGAATCCAATCAACACATATTGATTGAGGTGCATACACATTCATCCAAATTAGATTTGGCATACGGTGGATATGGGATGGAAGCTCACCCATTAGCAGCGCTAAGTGGGATGTATGCAATATATATGTATAGGGTGCCCAAATGGACATTTTTGTTTCAGCACAGCTCGATTTCTGCTTCATTGTTTCATGGTAAATTAAAGGGTCCTCTAGTCGGTCGGGTCCCACCTGGCATCGGGCACATGGTGCCTACACATGCTTGCTAGGTAGCTGGACATGGCTGCCCTCGCGATCCGACTCCAGCATATGTATCTATATATAGTAAAAACACACAATCACACCGATGAAGAGAAAAAACTAACATCAGCCTCACATCCATGCAACTGATTACAGTACCGTGTACTCCCTCCGTCCCTAAATAGATGTCATTCTCGCTTCTCGAGAAGTCAACGTTTTCAAACTATTGACAATTATATATTAAAATATATAAATATTTACATTAAGTAATTAGTATCATCGGAAAGATCTTTAAGTCTAGTTTTTTAATAAATTTATTTAGAGATATAAATGTTGCACGTATTTTCTACAAACGTAGTCAAAAGTTGGAAAAATTTGACCGCACGCACCCCATATTGACATCTAAAAAGGGACACAGGGAGTATATCTCAAGGAGACATGCATGTTTCTACTCTATCTAGGCATAGTGGCTACTATAGAGTATATAGGCATGAGCGGCATCTGGAACTTGGCTTCCAACATGACAGTGGGTAGCATTCTATTAATAGGCACTTACGTCTACCACTACTGCTTCACTTCTCCTCTGTTGTTTTCTTCTTCATCTCGCCATCTTGGCGCCACCAATTTCATGGATACAGGCGCGTACCAGCAGCCAAGCAGCAGCGCTCGCTAGCAGACGAGGAGTACCACACGGCTTAGTTCAACAGCGCATGCAACGTCCCAGTCGCCACGTGCAGAGCTCCACCTTTGGTCCGCGATGCACACTGACTACTCCCGTCACCGTGGGACCGCTAGTCTCGTATGCGGAGATCAATTTGACCCACCATGAGCCATGTGGTGCTGCTGAATAAAAATGCATCTGAGGTTGTTTAAAACATGAATGATCAGCCGGTCCAATCCAAAATTGTAAATCTTATTGAGCTCTTTAGTTTATATATAAGTTTTTCTTTTTTTTTAGCGAAAACAGGAGTGTTTTGGCACCTACTGTATAGAAACATCTCATGAAAAGAGAAAAATGTGACCGTAGCTCGGGGTCCTCTCACATGTTGCATTTAGGGCCCAGTTCGAGCCCTTGTTTTGAAGGGGCTATGAACAGTTGTGATGAAGGCAATTTCCATAGTCGGGCTCATAGAAAAAGATCCCTCCATGGAAAGGATAGATGTTGATACCGTGTTTACATTATCCAATGTAGTTGAACCTAAAAAGGAACTCAGTTATCTAGATCGGTGTTTTTATTGTGGTTATTCATTATTGTCCTGGAGAGAGACTTGTACAACACTAAAGTATGCGGCACCCTAGCCAGGCTAGGACACCATTGTACATTTGTGTGCGGCACGCGCACAGCAAGCAAAAAAACACAAACAAAAAAAGTATGCATTGAATCACATATATAATTAAAAGCACTAAATCATTGCTGGTATATATATGTTAAGGAGCAGTTCTATTTGTCGCCATTCTTTTTGTAAAATGAACTGTTTTTATCAATGTTTCCTTGTAGCTCATGGTACAAAAATGTATTTATGGACTTTATGTGGGCACTTAATTGACCATCGTTGGTAGGCAAACGTATTCTTAGGCACAGCTTTAGCATATAAAGAACCTAGTATACGTAGTTACTCTTTTGGGCCAACAATATAAAAACACATGTCCATCAGGGTGGCTCAAAGAGGCAACACTTGCAACTCAGTAGTAGTAGAGTTCTAAATGAAATGCATGCCTGATCTAGGATTATGTCTTTGCTTGATATGGTCGTTATAAGCTGGGCATGAGAGGCATGAGGGAATCAGTGCTAGCGTTCACCAGTTCTTCAGCAATTTGATGGTGATATATCATGCATGTACGTGTCTTATTTTTTACCTCACGTATGGTCGCACAGAAGCTGGCACATAAAAGGTGAGGACGAGAACTATGCTGTCAGAAGATTGTTGTTTCTTTGTAGACTGTGGTTGCTCATGGGGCTACAGTGTACTCTTCGAAGACTGGTTTCCTCGAAGCTTAGAATTTTGGATGGCAAGTTGGTTCCTCGAAGTAACATAGAAAATGATGTGAAACTGTGGCAGCTCGAACCAAAGCTTGAATTGCTACCTGTGTACGGACTTGCATACATATGAGCCGTGCATCTGCCACTTCAAATCCAGACCTATATCCTCCCGTCGACGTCCTTGAGGAGTTGAAGCGGTTGTTGCCCCCGATGAAGACATGTTCTGTGGACTGTGGATGACATATGGTGACATCAACATGTGTACAAGGCATGAACAATGCATCCTACCAAGTGTCAGAACTCCCATCCATGGGAGGACTCTTCAAATTGTTTTTGTAGATAAAAACCCTTGAAATTGTATGCATGTTATTCTCTGTAACATGTTGGAGAGGTCAGTTGCAAGGTTTGAAGGAACACCACTCTCTGGAGAAGTGTTCACCTTGCACAGTTGAGCTGACTACTATGATGCCATTAGGAAAATATTTATCTTTATTGCTTTGTTTTTCTCTTTATTAGCTTTCCATTTGATGAGTTTTTGGTCATCGTTTAATTTGTTGCCTTCCTTTCTAATAACAGGGACAAGGCTATATCACATGAATGCATAGAGAGATAGACAATTGATGCATGTTTTGGTTTAAAAACTCTATCTCTTACGTCTTTCATAGCTAATATTTGTTCGTCGGGCTGCCTGAGTAAGACATTACTGTAATTTTTTTGAGACCACGTTGTTGCGTGTTTTTCATTAAACAGAATAAAGTTCAAACAAGTCATTCGACACGGTAACCACAATTACCGAAATGGGACCTAGCATCTACTGGAAACAACGTAAGGCATTACTGTAAATAAACAGAAAAAAAAAAATGTGTTCCATGTTTAAACATGCAGCCTTGTTGAACATGCGTCCATGTGTGAGGATTGGGACGGGAGAGAAAAATCAAATAGAGCCCTAACCACAACAGCTCGGTCCTCTAATTGAATGTTATATGTGTGACAAAGGTCCGGTCCGGTCCCACTTGGGGCATCTACGTGGCGCCTCCGCTACACATGCTTTTTTTTTATTCAGATGCCTACACATGCTGGCTGGCGGGACATGGTTTTCTTATTTCCCTGTGCACCTCCTGGTTGACTGACATATATACATACACACATCAAGTGCCAGATCGAGTCAAAGAGAAACGTATGCTCCTCCTGGTCCGCCATACAACTAAATATATAAAGGGACTTGCATGTCCTTACTATACCCATGTCTTGTGACTACTATAGGCATGAGAGGAACCGGGAACTCAGCTCTTACCATGAGGCGAGTAGCATCGTGTGCACAGCCACGTCAAGTCCTGTGAGATCAGCTGAGATTGGGAAGCCTAGTTTGAAGCATTGCAATTGTATACTGATGGCGAAGACTGAGCGACATCAACATGATGATTTGTACGTGGTAATACCGCTTGTTTGTAGTCCAATCCAACAGCACCAAACAAAAGGACTCTAGCTAGTGCCTGCCAAACATGCCCCGTGAAAACTTATCGCTGCAAACTAGTTAAAATCTACTACACCTATGTAGCAAAGACCCATTAGGGACTAATATGATATTAGGCTGGTTAAGCCACGTCACCCAGTAACGTAGATTACCCACCGATCGATGCCTCTTCGGTCCCCTAGCGGCCTCTTCGTTCCTCTTTTGTCGATTCCTTCGCCCACCGGGTTATTTCCCTTCGCAGTCCCGCCGCGCTGCCGCCCATCTCCTCTCCACGGCGGTTTTCTCGATAGTCGACCGACGGGGCGAGACTACTTGGCGCACATGCACCAGTAAGGTTAGCAGCGCACATGCGCCAGCAACAATAACAACGCACATGCATGTATGCATGCACCACTAACAATGCACTGATAACAATAGCAGCGCACACCCACACCACAAGTGGCATGTTTCTCGTGTCTAGCCTTTTTCCCCGTCAATGGGTCAAGATTTTTTTTTACGACCAAACTTTACTCTCCAAATTTTGAAACTTTGTACTCCAACAATAAAAACTTTTACTCTTAGATGTAAAACTTTACACTCCAAATTTTAAAACTTTGTACTCCAACAATAAAAACTTTATACTCTTAGATGTAAAACTTTGTACTTTAGATGTAAATTTTTGTCATCATGAAAATTATCTCAAAACATATCAACATGGATCTAGTTTTATAGATCTCGTTATAATAAGCGATGGTACAAACGGAATCGAAAACAGATGCTTGACAAGAAAGATATTACATTTTAAAGGGAAAGAAAAGAAAAAAAGAAGCGGGACCCATCCAGCCCGGCGTCCGCGCGTCCTACTCTCTGCACGCATGCAAGGCTCCACTGCGCCTGTGCGCCAGTAAGGATGGTGGCACACGTGCGCCGTATAAGATTCTTGGAGGGGGGCTCTTCCCTTCCAAAGCAGTGCGACCACCCGCATACCTACAATGGTGACGCATAAATCCGCGGTGCCAGCCTTCTGCGACGAGGCCAGGAAGCACGGACGGGTGCTTCTGCAACAAGGCCTAGAAGTAGGGTCGGGCACTTCTCCGCGGCGAGGTGCGCTCGTGCCAATGGATCTCGTGCGTAGGCGTGGTGCTCCACGCCTGTGCCCCCTCCGATTTCTTGCTGACTTGCATGTCCGTTCTTGCCTGCTTGTCGTCAGATCCGGTTGCCTGTGTGATTGTTGAACTATTCTGCTTTGGGATAGCCGAGGCCGCGCTGCATCTGCTCAAGCCTCCCGAGGGCCACCGCGCGCGTGCTCTGCGCTCACCCCAAGGCCGCGCGGGCACCCGAGGCCACCACGTTGTTGTGCGCTCGGGGCCGACAGTCGCTAGAGGATACTCTCGCGCGCGCCCGCACCTGCCGCGCCGCCGGCCGAGGCTGCCGCTTCCAAGGCCGCACGCCGCTTGCTCGCCGAGCCCGTACGTGCCTGCTGCGCCGTCCGCCGAAGCCACCTGCGTGTTGAATCAAAGTTTCTTAATGCCTCCATGACCGACGAGGCTGTATTTTCTTAATGCTTTAATGTAGATTGCACTGCAGCTAGCTGTATTAATCTCCAAGATTGCACACTTGGATTACCCAAAGGAGTGGTATGTATTTGTGAAACAATTAATATCAGATATCTTGCACATAGTTCGATTTGCGATTCAAGGCTACAATGGTCCGCTGATGTTCTTGTTTCACATCGTGTGTTTATGGTCCTGTTTCAAACTCTAAAGGAGCTGTCAACTAAACGGCTTGCTGTGGATCAGAAGAATTATGCAGAGGTAATTTAATTTTATTGAACTATAGAAGCCACTTATCCATGTGTGTCCCTACTCAGTTGTGTTTGTGTTTTGTCACTGATATTTTTGTTTTATTTTATATTGGTGTGACACTGACCTAGCTATTCTGCATTTTGTTCGTAGCTGCTGCATCAGGGATTTGAGATAGCTCAGGAGTATGTTGATTTGTGATTTTTTGTCATCGTAGAGCCAATTGCAAGCAAGCATTGCCTTATTAGAAAATCTTGGTGATTTATTTACGTGTATATATTTGTTTGTGTTTGGTGAAACTTAAATCACCTATTCAGCATTACAGGCGCAGTTCTTGATAGAGTGTTTAGGAGACCTGAAGCAGAGTCTGAGGAAAAGTCCAGCATGGCAAGCCTGAAGAGATTCTTCCTTCAATTGCAAAGTCTGTCAGTGCACACACAGTAGCTACCCTTCTGCACAATCTTGTCTCAATCAATTTTAGTATAGATGAATTCTGGATCTTTAGGTACTAAATTCATGTTAGGAACCTAAGATTAAATCTGTAAGCACTGTGTCTCCAGATTTATGCTCACAAGGAAACCTGTAATGATGAGCTCCTTGTCGAACGCCTCGTGAACAAAGGTTTGGAGCAAGTTCAGATTGCTCAAGGAGGAGCATCTGCCCTGAAGAGACCTCTGAACCCCAGGTTGCAGCTCATCTTGGGAGCAACAATGTACCGCATCGATGACCTGCCGTTCTCAGTCAACAACTTGCCAGACATGTACACACAGTTTAGAAAGGTCGGGGTTTTCTTTTGCAAATTCTAGGCCATTTTACAGGCATAATGGTTAACACTGAAGCAGTGCTTTTTGCCAGGCAGTTGAATCGAAGTCCTCTGTTAGAACTGCACCAAGTTGCCATCATCACCATCCGTGCTTCCTCGCCGGTGTACCCAAACCCATCGCCCGCTTTCACCTGCCGCCCTCCTGATCGCTATCACCATCGCGGCGGCGCTCTCCATCCTGTGCATCCTGTCCTTCACCGACATGCTCTCCTTCCTGTGCATCCTGTCCTTCCATTTTTGTTTACAGTTGTGGTAGTATTGTTTGAGTTGCACAAGACAAAATGATAACACAATTAATTTTTGTGGTTGGATGATAGAAAATGCAAACATTTGTCTCAAACAGATATGCCAAATTCTACTCTTTTTTGCAATTGAATTGTTTATAGTCTCACCTTCATCTGCATTACCATTTAGCTTGATTTTCATTATCATAATATCATGACATCGCTGGATTTTTTATTTGCATTTTGCTACTTTGGAACTGAGTCACTATGGCATCTGCTGCTTTTGGTCTTCGGACACCTTAAGCATGTAGTCTAATGCTGTTATGAGTCGTTTGTGTAGAATACATAGAACTAAACTGACATCAACATCAATGTGGAAATGGAATGCTGAACTGTGCCACTTTCCCAGTTCCCCAAAAGGAAAAAAAATGATCTGTTGTTAATGTGAACAGTGACAGCAGGGAATGGATCTGTGTTAATGCCATGGGCATATTTTTGTTCCCCTTTAGTTCGTACCAAAAATCCACTCAGTAGTCACTTCTGCATTTCTACTCCTTTGTCCAGTGCACTTTGTACTTACATTTCATTATTTGTTCATTTAGGACTCAAAACCTGCTGTTGGATATACTCTTATTGGTGGCTGTGTACATCCTCGGATGTAGAGGCCGGATTGTTTTATCCATTATCTAAAAAAAAAGGTTGAAGAAGTTTGTTGTTGAATGCTCTATGCAGCCAAACAAAGCAGATAAAAGCAATACCTGAGATAGCATATATGGTGCTCATTTCTCCTGCAAAATTTCTCCATGGCTGGCTACATGTTGCCTCTCCATGGTTCATATATGATGAGTTGAAGAAGCATGCTACTAGGTATTCAAGTTCGCTGAACCCAAGTTCACCATTATATATATTTTTATGTCAATTAAGCATTTTCTCTTCTTCCCAGAGCAATTCCTTCTAGGTCAACACCCAAGAATAATGATGGCACATCGGATGCTTGAACAAATTGGTTAATGTTTGAGTTGCTACGAATAGATTTCTTCAGGTCTGTATCACTTGCCCTCTGTTTCAGATGACTAGCCTTGTGCCATTGTATTATTGCACTATATATGATATAGGCAATGCATGTTGTACCTGCATTATCTTGTAAAATAATGCATGAGTATCCAACACATTATTGCATTGAAAACTTAATTTTTGTGTCACACTAATCCGTTGAATGATCAATTAGCTAATTTGGCTGTTGTACCTGCATTATTCTGTAAAATAAAATTTGTGGAAACTGTAGTTTAGATAATGTGGATACTCCTTATCCTTGGACTCATGCTCTTTTTTCATCTCTTAACTTTCTTGTTTACATTTGATAAGCACATGCATCTTTATTTTTTTCCGTTGCTACTCGCATCTCTGAATTTAATTAGTTACTAGATTGGATGAGCATACGCACCTTCTATCACCTGTATGATTCGAGAGAATGGATAATAATGTTGCTTTTTTTCAACCATATGCAGAATATTGTTATGCACGCATACAAGCTTCTCACAAACTCCTTCCTAAAGGTTGTGATCAGTAGATTGACCATGATCCATTGTAAATGTGAACTTCATTTTTAATCCTTCATGAAGATCATGTGCATGTATCATCTTTTCTAGGCATATGTATTTGGTTTGCTATCATGCATTATCAGTAAAGGAAGATCATTGTGCTAATACATCTATACTTATACATCTTCTAATTCATAGCAACTAAAATTCTAACCTTTTTTATATTCTTACTTTTATAACCGCGGCAACGCGCGAGGAATCCTCCTAGTTCATATTATTTTGGTCGCCCAGAAATTTTTTAAAATAATGAACCTATCCTCATTGCATCCATACATGCGTTGTGGCCAGGTTAGTATGCAAGCTCATCTTATTGAAATAGATGCAATTAATTTTTCCTGATTATTACGCGTGGAGACATTAAAACTGCAGCTATTCATAGAAATCGATGTCTCTGTGGTTTTTGCTTTCAAATTTTTGTTCAGTATATCACATCTCTTGTTATTTCCGTCTTTACAAAAGTTACTTATTATTTTTTGTTTAATTTCCCTTGGATGCGCTCTGAAAACCTTCAATACATCATGATATATGTATACAAGACAAGCATTTAGTTAATAATGTGCATGAATATATCACGCAATCGATATCCATGGTCAATAATGTGGTGTGTCTTTCCAAACCTTGCCATATTCAGTAATGCAGTGGGATGAAGACGACGATGCAATTGAGGCCTCAAGCGATAGAAGCCCCATGCTATATTGAGACCACATTGTTCGTGCTGTTCTCTAGGCTTGATACACCTGCAATTATATGTTACAATTATATTCAACCTGAATCACAATCTAGTTGCAAAACATGGAAAATAATATATGGGATTGCTTATGTGTTCCTTATGTCATCATTATTTTGTTGCAATGTTTGTGTTTGGTTCCCATTCTCCAAAGGATACTGGTAGAAATCTGCTTCAGTTCTGGACTTCTTCAGTCAACTTTCCTCTTCTATTTCTCTGAACAATGTGTTTACCTAATCTAATTGAGTTCAACAGAATTATCAAGGAATACCTTTCCTTATTATTTGGAATTGTTCCATGACATACAGATTACATACCAAGAGTTCTCGAGCATATATACAACAGTAAAGAACAAAACTAAATCTCAGTTTCTTTACTGGAAATAGTTGAACCTAGGATAAGTCAGGTATTTCATAAATTTTGAAGTTTTGATCTATTGTCACCACAAATAATTAGTGAGGTCTTTTCATTACGATATCCACTTGCTGAACAAAAAGATTTCATCATGACAGGAGTATGTTCTGACTTCTGAGTCACATTTTTAGATAATGGAATTAAATTCCGCCTCTCGCGGTAAACACACAGCATAAAGCCTCTGCGTGACCACACACAGCCAAACTTATTACAGCATCTAAGAAAATTAAAAACTTTAGTACATGAAGATAACCGTACTAAAGGTCAACTACATCCAAAAAAATAAGATAACTACTCAAGACCGTGCTAAAGATATCGATGTTGCTTCATGGCAGTGTTCTTGAATCCACCATGCCTTGAACAACGTGCACCAAAATAAACTTGAGAGCCACTCATTGGATGTAGAAGGTAACCACCGCGCCACACAAGTATCCATGTTGTCGAAGAATTGAGAGCCATGGATTGTGTGCCCTCATCACCAATGCTCCTCTATCGTCTATCGATGGCGTTTGGAATAGCCACCTTCGATCTTACGTGCGGGAGGAGGAAGACCCGAGCACCACGAGAGAAAGAGAGGTCGTTGCTCACTTTTAGAATGCATGAGCATCGGCTGTAGTCGTCGTGTCGGCGAAGATTGTCGATCAGCGACCCTGTCCTCTCCTCCTGGACCTCCTCCATTGGGCACAACGACCACGCTGCACAAAGATAAGCAGCGATTCGACGGCTGACCACCAAGCGCTCGAACCACCGGGAACTCCATAGCGACACCTTCATGAAGGAATACGGCGCCCGCGGGCGTCGCTGTCGCTGCTACCAGGGTGGACCTGGATGGTGGCGGCTAGGGTATCGAGGAGATGCCCGAGTCGCCCCGGCTCGTCTGTCGGCGACCACGCTGAACGAAAAAGCAACGGATCGGCCGGCACCATTTCGAACCTCGGGGAACTCCACAGCGACACCTTCAAGAAGGAAAGCGGCGCCCGCAGACGTCACCATCGCTGCCGCGGGGTGGACGGGCTGGAGTATCTTGGAGCCCTAAGATCCGACAAGGAGTTGCCGCTGTGGACCAAGGTCGATGGTGCTGGCGCTGTTGCCCGAGAGGGAAAGGGGTGATCAACCTCCGATCACGACCGGGCGGAGAAAGCCCCCGCGCTGGAGCTGGTGGCGACCGTCCTCGATGGGGACGGAATCGACCAAGGAGGGCCGGATCCGCCGACGGCGCCCCAGATCCGGCTCGCCCAGGTGGCGCCCGGCTTGACGAACACCGCACCACCAGCGGCGGCGCTCATGGCCGACGGGATTGAAGGACAAGGCGAGCCCCTCCGATGTCGGCGAAGAGAGGACGACCGGCGGATCGGAGGCCACGGATCCGGACTCAAGGCTGCGGATCAGGCGAGAGGCGAAGCGGGCCGCCGGTCGAGGAATGCAACGGCGCCGGGCGATTGGGGTCGACACGTCGCGAGACGGTCCCAGCCATCACCCTCACGGCCGTCCGCCGGGTTGTGCCGGCGTTGGGCTCCGGCGATGGCCGGGGAGGAAGGGAAGAGGGCGGCTGCGAGTGGCGGCGCTCGGTGATTTGCCGCCCGAGTCGCCCTAGGGTTGGGCGACGCGGGGGTCATTAGTGTTTTCTATTGAATAGTACGCAAATTTCTTACCATCTTCAGAGTAAAAAGCCAGTTATGATTTCTTTGATCAATTTTTATTTTGAGGATCTTAAAACTGTTGGTCCTTTTGATGTAAATAAAAAAATCATAACTGGCTTGGAATGGTACAGTGAAAATTAAAAAAATAAATCCCTGAGAGCATCCCTACCCATCTTGTTGAATACATTCTTGCCTCTGTCCTCACAACTCGATCCGATCTCTTATATATACACATCTATCTATCAGTACTACTTGCAAATAACCTCGATAGCACCTCGTGTTACTAGTTAGATATGTCTCATATATTTTACATATCTTGCTAGTGGACACAGTCCAGAAATGCATGGAACTTCTAAGTATATAGAAGTTCATTTCTACACGTGTCTTAGATCTATACATGCTTATATGCTTGTGAGTTGTGACTAGATTCAAGAGGAAAACTGGTTCGAGCTTTTTTTCTTCTGATGAATGGGTAGAAGAGCAAAATACAAATTATAAGTGATTTTTTAGATAATGGATAATACAATCCGGCCTCTACATCCGTGGATGTACACAGCCAATTATTACAAAGTTTGAGAATTTTAGAAACGACATAAGCTTTATAATAAACTAAAAAAGATGTTTCCACCCTCTATTTGAAATCTCTAAAGCAACCATCTCTAAACGCTTGCTCAAACACACGAGGGCTTCTTTTGTTTGCTCAATACGCTGTAGCTGGGCCCAGGAGCGTAGCCAATAAGCTCCCCTGAAAATAACCTGCATAATAGAGTTAGATTTCAATTTTCTAAAAATCGTGTCATTACGACTCCTCCAGATGGCCCAAAAAAGAGCAGCCACACCAACCCAAATCAGCGGCTTAGTCTGTCTATTCTGATTTCTAAGCCAAGTACCAAACATATGGTTAACCGAAACAGGTTGTGTTAGCTTAGTAGCATAGAAAATAATCCTCCAAATCATTTTAGCAAATGAGCAAATAAAAAAAAGAGATGCTTTGGATAGTCTCATTCAAATTACAACATTCACATTTTTGACTCCCCTTCCAATTTTTCCTAGCAAGATTGTCTTTTGTCAAAACGACACCTTTTTGGACAAACCAGAGAAAAATTTTTATTTTTAGAGGTATTTTCCATTTCCAGATCCTCCTATATTGGAAGGGTGGATTTGTATCTATGGAATCCAGATACATAGTTCGGACAGAGAAAACTCCGGACTTAGTTAATAGCCATTTAAAGTGGTCCTTTCCATCCATCGAGCCACATTGGAGGTCTCAGTGCTACAAGGCTTAGCCAATCCAAACGGTTATTATCCACCAAAGATCTCCTAAAAGAGATATTGAGGAGATCGAGAGGACATGACTTTTGAAACCGTTGCATGTCGATCCCTAGCTATATTATATAAGCTTGGGTATCTGAGTTTGAGAGGCTTATCACCTAACCAAGTATCATCCCAAAACCTTGTATAGGTTCCATCTTTAATCAGAAAACAACCTTTAGCAAGTACCTCATCTTTAATATGCATGAGGCCCCTCCAAAAATGAGAGTCATTTGGTTTGGCTGATACTTGGGTTAGAGTCTTGGAATGCAAATATTTATTCCTTAGCAAGGATTGCCAAGTGCCATCGGTGTTAATAAGATTAACAATCCATTTGGCCAATAGACATTTGTTATGTATCCGCAAATCAAGAATTCCAAGACCACCTTGATCCTTGGGGCGGCATAGAATATCCCACTTAGTAAGTCTATATTTGTGTCTATCTCGTAGATCCTTGCCGTAAGAATCTTGATCTAAATTTATCAAGACTCTTTTGAGGACTCCCTTTGGAACCTCAAAAAAGGACATCATGAACATTGGGAGGCGCTTAAGACTGAATTAAGTAAGACAAGTCTCCCCCATATGATAAATACTTAGCTTTCCAGCAAGAGAGTTTTTGTTCAAAGCGTTCTTCTACATTTCTCCATTCAGAATTCAGGAGTTGTCTATGGTGCATAGGGATGCCTAAGTACCTAAAAGGGTAAATCCCCCGCATTACAACCAAAGAGTGTTGTATAATAATGTTCCATCTCTTTGGCATCACCATAATGTAAGATTTCGCTTTTGTGAAAGTTGATCTTGAGCCCCGAGAGTTGTTCAAAAGCGCAAAGCAAAAGTTTTAAATTTTTTGCTTGCTCGGGGTCATGATCTAAAAAAGATAATGGTATCATCTCGCATATTGTAAAAAATAGATAAACCATCATCGATCAGGGTGGGATAACCCCTCTTATTTGTCCATCGGTTTTAGCTCTATTAATAAGGAGAGCTAGCATATAAAAGAAGAACGATGTTAAATAAGAGAGGCGACAAAGGATCTCCTTGTCTAAGGCCCCGTGAGTCCGAAAGTAGTGGCCAATGTCGTCATTGACTCTAACCCCTACACTCCCCCGTGACCATGTTTTGGACTCTAACCCCTACACTCCCTCCCGTGACCATGTTTTGGACCCATCTACACCATTTGGGGGAGAACCCCTTCATGCGAAGAGTTTGTTGAAGGAAGGACCATTTGACCTTGTCATAGGCCTTTTCAAAATCAATTTTGAAAATGACACCATTCCTTTTCTTGGTATGTAATTCATGGATAGTTTCATGTAAAATAACTACTCCTTCCATGATGTTTACGCTCGGCATGAATGCAGTCCGAGTAGGGATCGACAACGATCTTAGCTACTTTATTCGATCACCGTTAGTTCCCACTTTTTGTGAAAATTTTAAAACTAACATTAAGGACACAAATTGGTCTATATTGCTGAATAGTAGTAGCATTCTCGAAGTTTTAGGAATAAGAGAAATTATTCCAAAATTTAGACTAAAAAAGATCTAGATTTTCATTGTGGAATTCATAGAACATGGACATGAAATCATCCTTAATAACCTCCCAAAAGACCCGATAGAATTCAGCAGAAAACCATCCGGTCCTCGAGTTTTATTGTGTTCCATTTGGAAAATGGCTTCCTTCACTTCGTATTCGGTGAAGTCAGAAAGTGAGAATATCATTTTCCTCATGGGAGACTTGTGGAATATCTCGTAATTTGATCTTCCAACAAGGTTACTTCCGTCTCGCTGGCGGACCAAAGAGATTTTTATAATAATTTGTAATGTGGCTTTTAAGGCGGTCAACACCAATAACAACCCCTTGTTCATTTTCAAGTCTAAAGATATGTTGTTTTCGGTGTTTCCCATTAGCCACTAAATGAAAGAACCTAGTGTTAGCATCCCCTCTAATAGGGTTTTAACTTTGGCTCTCTCGTACCATTTTAATTCCTCTTCTCTCAACAGAGAAACTAAGCGCTCTTTAAGGTAGTGCTTGAAATTGATCTCTTGATCAGAAAGACAAAAAGTCTCCGCTTTTATATCCAGCTCTTGTAAAAGGACTAGAAGAGTTTTCTTCTCAATTTTATAAGTTCCCGCAATATTTTGCAGCCCATCCTCTAAGATATTGTCTTAGTCTCCGAATTTTGCCTTGCCATCGTTCTAAGGGATTGGTTCCGCAGTTTCAGATTGCCAAACATTTGCAACCATGTCATAAAAACCTTCCTTCATTAACCACCTCCTTTCAAACCGGAAGGGCCTAAAGCTAGTCTGATGGGTCGAGGTGCCAGTACTAATAACTAGGGGAGTATGGTCGGAGATGTTCCGATCTATAGACTCCACCATAGTTAGAGGGAATTGAAACTCCCAATCAGTACTGACTAAGACTCTATCAAGCTTTTCAAGAGTAGGATTATCACCAGGTCCAGCCCATGTGAATTGGCAACCCGACATGGCGATTTCTCCGAGTTCAAGAGAATCAATGACCGCATTAAAAAGGTTTGGCCATTTAGGATCAAAGACCCCAGTGCTTTTGTCGTCAGGGTTTCGCATAATATTAAAATCTCCTCCAATAAGGTATGGTAAGTTCTCTTTGGAGCAAGTATTAGCTAGCTCTGCAAGAAAAGCATTTTTATTTTGGTGTTGAGCCGGTCCATAAATAGAATAAAGGACAAACTTGAAGTCATTTGCTTTAATACGTAAGGTAAATTTCACAAAGAAATCTCCCTCGTCAATGGCTCCAATATCAAAAACTGACAGGTCTGCTCCCAGTAAAATACCCCCAGATCTACCATGAGGAGCCATAGCGTGCCGAGAGAAAATCACGCCCTCCACAAAGGTTTTTAAGAATGTGATCGGGGAAGGAGTCCCTACCAGTTTCAGAAAGAGCAATAAAATTTATTTGCTCCTCTCTAACAAGTTCCGCCAAAAAATCTGTGTTTAGCCAAGTCAGCAAGACCTCTGCTATTCCAAAAACTCCTTTCATTTTAAATTTATTTTAGATGGAGTTTTAGGTTTTTTGGGAAGTTGGATTTATTATATTTTTCCTACGCGACGATGGGAGACAAATCTATAATAAGATCACTCTCCGCATCCAGCAAGTTCTCATTAAAATTCCCACAAACGTGGTCGAGAACCGCATCCCAGGCGTTCTTCCCTATCAACATCGGTAGCAGTGTTATTAAACCTAGCTTTCGAATTCTTCAAATTTGCACTAAGAACAATTCTATCAACCTCTAAGTTTTTAATTGCAACAACATCAGAGGAAGTAAGGTCGATGCCTATCCTACCAAGTTTGGAAAAAATAGCGGAATCTGAAAAGCTAGAGAAAGAGGTACCTGAACATTCGAGGTTCTTCTTCTTTGCCATCCGCTCCGTCTTGCATAGGGTATGCTCGTCCGCTCTTGGTGCATTCCTTTGGCTTCGTCGAAGCTGTGTGTAGATGGGTTAACTGCCTCGGCCCCAACCACAGCAAGGTTGGTGCCCAAGGCAGCCTCAGAGACCGAAACATCCATTTTGTACGCCGACTGCGTTGCCAACATCAGCAGTAGCAGCCTGCTTCGGCCATCCCTTTGACAACGAGGGTGGCACTGTCGATGGCCTGGGCGGCTGCCAGGTGCCCACCACCAACGACGTTTGTCGCCGAAGGGATCACAGCCGGCTGCTCATCGACCACAGCACAAGACGCCGAGGGAAGCACAGCCGGCTGCTCAAAGTCGTCCACCATGTCAAACACCGAGGGAGCACAGCTGGCTGCTCGTCAACCCCGGCGTAAATTGCCGAGGGAAGCACAGTCAGCTGCTCCATGCCATCGACTACTACGTCAGTCACCGAGGGAAGCACAGCCGGCTGCACGTTGTCAGCGACCCCGTCTGTCGCCGAGGGGAGCACAGCCGGCTGCTAATCTACCCCGGCATGAGTCACCGAGGGAAGCACAACCTGCTGCTGAGGGCCATCCTTCACGTCGAAAGTCGCCGAGAGGGGAACCGCTGGCTGCTCATCTACCACGGCGTAAATTGCCGAGGGAAGCACAGCCAGCTGCTCCATGCCTTCGGCCACGTCCTCTGGCAGCTGCAATGTAACAACACCTAGCACGGGGGCAACAGCAACATCGCCATGCAGCAGCCCATCGTCGGCACCTTTTGTCTGCAGATGCTCAGCAAATTCGCCGTGTACTGTCATTGGCTCCGTCACCACTGCAATAGTAACGTCGCACTGCTCAACAGTCTCCTCGGCTTCCGCTGTCACACGGATAAGTGGCTGTTGAAGACCAGCAGCCGGCTCGGGCATGTCCTTCGGCTGCTCTTTAAAATGAACATCCTCGGGCAGCATCACGACCTGTCCACCATAGTTACCCGGCTTCACGATACCTCCATCAGCTACAGCAGCCTCAGTTGTCGTCACGGTCAAGCTATCCATGAACTGTGCATCCTGAGCAAGCAAATCAGCTATTGGTACTGCTACGTTTTGTCCACCATCTTGATTATTAAATGGGTAGGTGAGCAAAGGTAACTCGGACATCACAGCTTCAAACTGAGAAACATCGCTGTCAATAGCACCCTTTCCCAGCCAAGGATGTTGATTAATTGGAGGAGTTAGCACAGAATTATAAATGGTTAATTCATCCCCTAAAAAAGGAGAAACCAGCTCCCCATCAAACTTTTTCTCCAGAGATTTAATATTAATACCTTCGCTGTAGCATTCACTAGCCAAAAACCTGTTTATGTGGAGCATCACCAAGTGAATGTGAGGGTTGAGAGTTAGACGAAGAAGAAGAGCCCTTCTCATGGCCCTTAAGTTTTGGATCAATACTATCCTCCGCTTCTTTCATCCTCTTATCCCCATCTTGATCTTTATTCTCATCACCCAAGAGGTCGTCCTCATCAAGATTAAAATCAGGTGTCGACTCCTCTGGCTTGAAATAAAGACGATACAATTCCCCTTTGACACAAACATGACCAAACGGAGGTATTTTTTTTGGCGTCAAAAACCGCCACCAAGATTCTGATTTCTCCCGTCTGTCGAAGGTGGTGAATGTCCACTTTTTGGGTTGCACCGATCATTGTACCAACAGCCCACAAAGGAAGGAATGAGCGGAGTGGACGAGGTACATTAGTAACCGTCACCCACACCTTGTCGAGCACTTTAATAGGCTTCACATCATCAACATACTTCTTAAACAAAAAGGGTACCTTCCTTGTTTTTTTGTCGTGGACTGTCTCAATAGCCACCATGCGGTCTAGTTCCTCCTTGCTTGGGAAAGGTACGATGTATGTTCGGCCTCTCATTTCCTGCACTTCCCATTGCCAATGCACGAATAATCCTTGAAAGCTCGGAAAGCAGAAGGGAAGGTGGAACCTCACCAGACTCCACCGTGATTTGAGCTGCTACTGAATTCAGATCAGAGGACACAATGTCATTGTGGTCGGCCGCTTGAATCTCGAAGAAGCCCATGCCATCTTCCAGGGCACCACAGTAGGCAACCGATGGTTTTGGTCCACGCAGCAGTGGACATTGATTAGCGAAGTGTTCCTTCAGGCAAATGACACACTCCACCTGTCTCTTCCTCTTTGCCCTGCCCTGATCTTCGATGTTTGAGGTTCCAGGAGCAGCGGTGACCGAGTCAAGGGAGCCTCCTGATCAGCGGTGATCTGGGAAGCAACAAGATCCCTCCCTCCTCGATGGCACCGCCAGCAGAGCCATGAAACACGCCGCGCCCACGATCAGCACCTCTCCCACGGGGCAGCAGCAGCACCGCCCACGATCAGTCGCCGGTTCGCGACCACGATCAGCCGCTTGTCCTCGACCAGCAGTGCGGCCACGGTCAGTCCCTTGACCACGCTCCACCGTGCCACGGCCGCGCTCCCCGCGCCCAGTCACACCACGATCAGGCGGCCCTTGATCAGCCGCCACATCTTGATCACGAGCTCCGCCACGACCAGCAACGTACTGGTTACGACGCCTGAACCGCCGCCCTTGACCCCCGGCCATGAGCGCCGCCCGATAGGTTGGAGGATCAGGCGGCACAACGGAGACGAGGCAGCGCCTAGGGTTCCCGGTGAAAGAGACGGCAGGGCTGCTGGTGATCTTGGTCGAAGTGATGACAAGTCCTTCCTCTTATCAGAACTAAGATATATTGGGTACACACACACTGTTTTTTTGCAGATGTTTGCTCATTGAAATAGCGGGTACATTATCCAGTAAATAAGCTGCAGTATGAAGATATATATGTCATGGATCACATGGAAATTAATCAGAATAAATCGTAGGTGTTATCTGTTGAAAAGCTTTCACCATCTCCAGGGAAAAAGTATTGCTTTTATCAGATACTTCCAGAGAGGTGCAAAAAAATTAATTTTAAGCATTTGCATGATATTTGGTGTGGGCCCTGGGATACGTGCCATCATCAACAGGTTTCCTGCACTACATGTGGAAGCGCAGAACAAAGCTCTGATGCAGCTCTAATTCACGCAGCCTTATTCTTCTCTGCGCTGTAATAACACTCATTTTCATTGAAGGGTCATGCAGTTTTAATTCAGGCAGCCTTATTCTTGGCCTACTAGCTCATTTGGGTCTGATACCAACGATATATATACATACATATCTATCTATTGGCACTATGTGCTAAATTGAACAAAGGAAGATGAAACTCCCCTCTCACCTAGTTCTATGCATATCTGGTGGCTGTATATATGCTATAAGGAAGGAAGGCATAAAAAATGAAACTCCACCAGAGCGGCAGCCACTATAGCTCCGGGCGATCATCCATCTGTGCTGCCCCAGCAAGAAAGCCTGAAGTAGTCAAGCGCTCGAGACTACTTGACTCGATAGGATGATGATCAGATCAAGCTGCATACTGGAGTATCCAAAATTTAAAGTTAAGTAGAAAATATGGTACTGTTTCACAAAACTGAGAGAGCCGTTTTATTCTGTGTTGAATATATGCAAAAATGTAAATGTGTTCTCCTCGCAAATGAAAAAGAAATTAAAACAAAGGAAAGAAATGTTACTGTTTTAAAATGAAGTGCTTCCTTCAATCACATATATAAATCTATCAAGATCTCTTAAGTCTAACTGTGTTAACTTTGATCAATATTTTGCTTCCAATAGAACTAAGAGGGCACAAGGCTGAAGCGACTGGTGTCACTAGCAATGCGCAGACGATTGTCTCTGTTGCTCTGCTACAGCTGCGTTGTCAATTTTTGTGAGTAGGCAACACATCATAGAGTGCAATCGAAGGCTCTAACATGGCATACAATGGCTAACAACCGAGGAATAGATGCCTAACTTTGGTCTAAAATTCGTCATACAAAGTATTTTAATCTCTTGCATTCTTTGTTCATGGTATAATTTAATTTATATTGACAAATGCATTTCCTGGGATTGGCAAAAATTAAATCATGTGTTTTGGGATAAGATTGAGCACAAGCATGTCCTTCCCAAGCATGATCCCCCCACCAGTGAACCAATGTGATTCCTTTAAAAGATGATGATCTGACTCGCAGAACAGAAATGGGCTATCAACTCCTTGTTCCATGATACATAAACACGCACATCCATCAGCAGTTCAGCGCCCCTAAAAAACCAACACTTAAACTCAATAGTAGTGTTACAAATGATCTGTTCATATCTAGTGCCTTGTGATTATAGTATAGGCATGAGAGGCATCAAGAACTCATCTGTCACCTGTTTTTGTACCTAATGGCAGTATATCTGATGCATGACCCTAGATCCAGGGCGTGATTCCAGATCACAGAGCATGTAGCCAAGAAGGGTATACGGAAGCCTTGAGTTAGTGTTAAGTGTGCTGATGGTCACTGGTCTCAGATTTAAACTGTCCATTGTAGTAGTGCTTGGCAACGGGATCCACAATATGTGGTACTACGTTGGCGTCAGGTTCTTCAGAGTAGTGTTTCCTTACCATTCTTCGGTGCATGCTGTTTGCTATCTTGCCTAACGCCCAGCAATTTGCCATGTATATATGTCTTGCATGCATGTAGGATTTTGGCACCGGACATGTTCTTCACAGCTGCTTAGTAGGCTCCGACCCGCCGCGACAGCTCCACGCTTAAGTTGACATGATTGTTCTGGTGCTCGATCCTTAGGACCTCTATGAAACAACGTCGGCGACCGCACTCGTTGTCTGACAACTGGTGAGAATTGATTTCCTGGTGCCTCTCACAGCTACACTAAAACCACCACTAGGGATGCACTACATATGCGTAGGCTAGGGACACACTTCATTCGCAACACTACTATTGAGTTCTTTGTGTTGTTTCCAATAAGGAGCCGTGCTGATGGATGCTTGTGTATATATATGGGCCAACCAGAAGAACTATTGCAATGTGAAGCTAATAATAAGTTGTCTGTATATATATGGCTCATCATGAACAAGTCCCTGCATTGTGAAGCTAATAATAAGCTGCCTGATCAAAGATCTCATGTTTCTGCTTTGCCTACCACCCATGATTGTTTGATCATGGGCCCACATAAAATTGCAAAAATGAATTTTTATTCCATCGGCTGTGAGAATACTGACAAAGCATATCATTTTGCAATGAAAAGGTGCTGACAAATGGAAGTGCTCCATTAACAAATATCAGTGATGGTGTACCTAGTTCTATTAATTACAGGTAAAATGAATGTGCTTTTAAGTGCATACTTTAATGTTGGACTTGTGTACGTATTCTTACCAAGACAAAAAATGACTGCAACATCTCAATCAGGGTAGTAACTGAAGAATCTTTAAACTTTTTAAGTGAAGCGTGGAGATGCAAGTGACAACTCTGTGGGTAGTAACATAGAAAGAACACGGCTGCGGTGAAGAAGAACACTCGGCACCGTACCATCGCTTGGAAGCTGCTGAAAACACTGTGAGCACCATCCCCCTGTCTAAGCATTTCATTGCCAGCGCCTAGGTCTGCATCTTTCACAAGCCCATACAGGCGTTGCACACAACCAACGTCCCCAAATTCCTGCACACACACCACTAACCAAATTCTTTTACGTGACGAGCATTTTGGATTTTGTGTGGCGGGCACTGTAGCCCGTCACCCCAGTGAGGGCACGGTAAATCGCGACATTTTGCATGGCAGGCTACAGTGCCCGTCACGGTAAATCGTTATCCGTGGCGGCCAGATTAGGACGGCCACCGCGGTAAATGGTTCGAAAAAAAAAACCCTGAACAGGCCCGTCGAGCCCATCTAGGGTTGCAGATGTAGTGACGCTGTCGTCGATCCATCACCAGATCCGTTCTATCCATCCCGGATCCACCACCGGGAGGAGCGCCCGCGCCGGATCAGGCCGCTGCACCACCGGATTGAGCGCACTGCCGCCAGATCAAGCCCGCAACCTGATGAGCACGGCGCCGAATGAGCCCGCCACCACCAGATCGAGCCCATAGCCAACAAATCTGCCATGGATCTGCATACTCCGCCGCCACCGAGCTGATCTGTAAGGGAGGGAAAGTGAGGGACGGGATCCGCCATGGATCTCCCAAAGAAGAGAGAGGCCGAGAGTCATACCTAAGGAGGTGGTGGCGCCTCCCTTGATCGCCGGAGGAGAAGGCCTGCTCCGCCCGGCGAGAGGTGATGGCGCCGCCCTTCACCGCGGATATGGCCGACCTCCGCCGCTATGGACAACGCCACCGCCGGCGGAAGGAGAGAGAAGGAGACCGGGAGGGGAGTGTGTTGAGAGAGGATGAGAGAAGTGGGAGCGCATGCAATTGAGAGTGAGAGAAGGAGAGGGGAGGAGTGGGCAGACGAGAGAATGAGAGAGCCGCATGTGACCAAGAGAATGAGAGAGAGCGGGCGGTTTCGAGAGAATGAGAGTCGGGAAGGGAGTTGGTGCGGCTTAGTGAGGCTTAACGGGCCTTGCTCACAAATCCTAGCTCCAGCTATTTGTACATGTAAAGACGACTGTGCCTTGCTTTGGGCCAGATGGGCCTCGACCTTTTTGCGACGGGCCTTTTAATTTGCCTTATTATCCGTGGCGGGGCATTAACTGTGTGCAAGGGAGGAAGACCTCACAATTTGTTAGTATCTTTTTATATAGCAAAATTACCTGCTTTATTAGTACTTTACTCACAGCTTGTGTAGAAAAACTCATTTGGATTTTTTCGTGGGCCCTAGATCTAACCATCATGGGTGTGGGTGGTCAAAGCAGATCGAAACACATGCTCTTAAACTGAGCAGCTCATGGTTAGCCTCATTAGAATCCTTCTGCTTCGGTAATATATGTACACACCACACATCCGTCAGCGCTGCTCCTAAGCAGAAACACTTCCAACTCAATACTCGTGTTGCAAATGAAATCGGTCCCTAAAGTATGCATATGTAGTGAATTCCTAGTAGTGGTTTTAGTGTAGCCATGGAAGGCACCGGGGAAATGAGGCGTGTGGTTGCGGGATGTTTCCACATAGAGGTCCTTGCGATCAAGCACGAGAACTGTTTTCTGAATTCAAGCCTAGAACTGTGGACGGCTGGTCCATGCCTGCTAAGCAGCCGAGAAGGTAATGTTGCGAGCCAAAATCCTATGTTACCTTTTCCAAAATCCCATGCATGCAAGAACTGGAAGGGATCGAATCCTACTCTGATCAGAGCTGGTTGCTAACTCAGTACTAGATATAATCGATGTCAGTGCCAAGGACTATTACTTCATGCTTTTGCTTTAGCCAATTTTAGATTTTTGTATCATCCAGAGTTGGAACATGAGAACCTCTAGACCTTTAGCACACACATATATAACGCTTCTGTACTATATGTCGACGTACTGTTTTGTCAGTATATCTAGATAGATATCTTTTTTTATCAACACTTCTTAATTTTTGTATTGAATATTTCAGATCCTAAATAATTTCAAATAAAATGGTTTCCACTATGAAGTTTTAGGTCTTGCCGATTCTCTACAATTATGATACAAGGCATGGATTCATCCAACTTTTTTTAAGAGAATAATACAAAATTATGAACCTGAAAATATGTAAATTTAAGACAAGTATTTGAGACACTAAAAAATTCAAAGAAAAAAAACGTATCAACCACAAACTTGTAGATCAGATAAACCAATACAACTTTGTATTAACCATGCTCAAACTCAAGTTCGTTTAGAAATTCATAAATTTGAATTTCAAAATCTATGAACCACGTATCTAGGAGACAAAACGACTTCAAAATTAAATAAAACTTTGCAACTACAGAGTTGTAGACCATAGAGAAATACAACTTTTTGGTTTAGGCCATGTCAACATCCGAGGTCATCTGAAAATTGTGAATTAGAATTTTAGAAATCCAAGAACTGAAAAAAATCCATTGGGATATTAAAAAAGTTTCAAATCCAAACATCTCAACACAACGAAGTTTTTAAATTGCATGAGGATGGATACAATTATTTCTATAGATATATAATGGAATCTTATGTTTGCCACAGGATACCATTTGGTATCTTCAAATGAATTGCCAAAACCAACTGATCCCCATTCACGAAAATTGCTTTCGAGTAAAGTACACTAGTGGTACTTAAACATTGTATATATGCAGTGTCTTCTAAATTCTAACTTTTTTTGGACCCTAAACATGTTGTAGGCCTAAGCTCTAGGAAAATAGATATTGAACCACTCCATAAGCTGATACGTCATATTGGCCCACTGCTGACTCGATATGTACAATAGTCTTTGGTCCAAATATTTTGAACTTGGGTATAAAGATCTGTCCACAATCTTGTCAATGAGGCCACATGAGGAACCTAAACTTGGACGCACGGTGGTACTATATAGGACCCTACCAATGAAGAACGACCCGGCCAAGGCATGGAACTAGCTAGGCAATATATATAGGAAATGCCGGCATGGGCATTACAACTAGTGGCTCTTTCCATGCCATGCCGTAACACATGTGCCTCATAGCTTATATATACAGTATAAGGTTCAGTATGTTTGGACAAAAACAGTAGCAAAAGCTCCTGACTTATATGCATATGTATGTATTGGCTTTAGTATAGGCATTAGATACATCAGAAACGATAATAATATGCTTGCTCGTAGTTCAAGATCTTCTCCTTTATACCTATCAAGGCATCCCTGGTTCTGGAGGCTATGCCAACTACAAAATACTACAGTTTGTAAGCGACCATGTGGATCATGATGTTCGATCTACTCAAAGTTTGGAATGTTCAATGGCAGGCAGGACTGTGCATGACAGTTTTCCAGAGTATAGGATGATGCATGGCGATTGCAGTGTTCCAAGCAGACATGCAGGCACAACCATTAGATGTAAATGTGTAACTATGATGTCACACTACTACAGAATTGAACTTGCACGGCGTTTATTTTTTATTTTCCGTGACGGGCAATTATAAAACCGCCATGCAAAATAGTTGGCGTGGCAGCCCCCGCCAGGGCAATGCCCGCCACGGTTAATCGAGCGATTAAGCGTGACCCTAGCTCCGTGGCGGACACAATGCCCGCCACGGAAGAGCAAAAATGCCCGCCCGGAAGTTCCGTTCTGTAGTAGTGTCAATATGCTGACAGGCCTGCATTTAGAACAAACTGTTGTCGACAGCTATTTATTAAATTTATTTATACCAGAATATAGTAACAATTATGACGATCATGCAAATTTCAACGGTCTTAGCAACAAGATTCAGGCAGGAAACATTACTGTAAAAAGTTAAATGTCATACTTACTAATTTGTTGGGGAATGCTTAGTCGCAATGGTTGCACTTGAAAAAAAATCAGTTGTAGTGTAAAACAAAATTCAATGGCATTCATGTGCCAGTAATCTGTAGAAACGATGTACTCCACATGATTTGGTTGCTGCCATATATTAACCACAAGAGCACATGAAAAGATACGTCATATCAATAAAAATATCTCTTTATTTCAAAAAAGTGACCTTTAAAATATATCGGTGTCATGTCAACTCAAGGTCATGGGGTCCTAGAGGCAGTCAAGCAGTGGCAAAGGAAACATATGCATGCCATCTTCAGTCATAAAAACATCAAGATCTATATCTTTATGTTTACCACCAGCTTATATATAGAAACATTGGGCCAATTCTATATATACTCCTTATTTTCCTGTCTCTGTTGCATAGTTGTGTGTCGCAGTTGGGATTGCGCGCAGTATAGTAGTGTAAGTTTAGAATTATATATATCATGCCATGTTGCACATTAACCTATACCTACGAGTATACACTCTGTTGAATATTTGTGCTGCTGCAATGGAAAACAAAATGGGGTCCTACTGACAGGTGAGCTCAAGACAAGGTCCTACTGACGCTACAATACACTTGATTTGCAACATTGTGAGCTCAAGACAAGGTCCTACTGACAGGTGACAATCCACACATATCTAGTGGTTACAGTTAGGCATGAGAGGTATCGGGAACTCAGTTACTACTCCTAGCCAATTGGAGTGTAGCTTGCCACTCCTGATTGGCAGTCTGCATCAATGTCCCTGTGCGGCAGACATACTTATGTGTTTGAAGTGACGAACCACACATTTGCAGAGTGTAGTTTATCTAGCCGACAGTTGTTCTTCAATTGGCACCATCTTAAATATTGCGGATGTGAGACAACTCATTATTGTCTTTGGTGATTTGTAGACAATAAAATACATTAAATCCATTTTTGCCAGAAGACATGTGTTAATTGTTCACTATCTCTTGAACTGATCAGTGGTAGAAATTTTTAGGATGGTTTTCTATGCCAGCTATGCATAATAAAGGTACACGCACACTAAAAAAACCATTTTGCAGTTGTGTGTATGTAGCTTCAGCGTGGATATATGTATTCTCATTAATTCTTTTATGCCGTCTCTGCTCCTTCTGGTTCTATATATTCACACATCTATCGACACAAACCTCTATATAGAGAAGATACACTTGGAACTCAATATATATTTGGGTAGGAGATAAGCCTCTGAAAGCTAGTTATCCATCTTCATATAATATAGTACGAAATCCTCACACAACCGTCGCAAAAGTGATGGATTCCAGCCCTCTAAACATCTCCTTTAGGAGCTCTACAGTGGATAACAAATTTACAGAATGGCTTACTCTAGTAGCACGAATCTCAAATGTCGAATTGGTGGAAGGGTCGGATTACTTTAGATGGAGCCTAACTAAATCGGGATTATTCTTAGTCCACTCAATGTACCTCAACCTTATTGATACACAAACACCTTTTCAACATAGGATGATTTGGAATATAAAAGTTCCTCTAAAAATTAAAATCTTTCTCTGGTTTTTACAAAGGGGTTGTCTTGACTAAAGATAATCTTGCTAAAAAAAAACTGGAAAGGGAGTCACAAGTGCGTTTGCTGTAATGGGAATGAGACTATCCAACATTTATTCCTAGACTGTCCCCTGATCAAAATGATGTGGAGGATTATCTCTTTTACTACTTGGACTAACTCAACCTAGATCAATTAGCCATATGTTCGGGAATTGGCTAACTAATCAAAATAAAAGGATTAGAGATTTGATTTGGGTGGGGGTGGCTGCCATGTGCTGGGCTCTCTGGAGATGCTGAAATGATGTGATTTTTAATCAAAAGAAATCTAATTTTATTTTGCGGGTAATTTTCAGAGGTGCGTATTGGTTACGCTACTGGGCCCAGCTGCAATGTAACGAGATAGCCAAGGAAGCGCTCTCAACGATAAGCAAGAAATTAGAATTTATTGCTTTAGAGATATCCAACAAAGGATGGAAACATTTATATTGTTTGACCTAGCTTCCTAGTCGATTTAAGACCGAGGCTTTCTATTTTTGGTTTTCGAAAGTTTGTAATAATTGGCCGTGTACAACCTGAGATGGAAAGGCTGGATATTGTTATCCATTATCTAAAAAAAAATATAAATAGCTAGCTTTGTGAAAGAGTCCTGTCCCGATCTAGGCATAGGCATGAGAAACAGCAGGAACAGCGCCCTCTCCATATGGTAGGTACACCTGGCATCTTCGGAGACGCTCTAGCAGTGGGTGTCCATGTGGTGGCAAGCCGACGGCTGCAATTGCGTTGGCACTTGGTGTCAATCGGTGTGAACTGTGAAGGATTCCGGCGCCACCGACCAGCATGGGCCATGCATATGGTGCTGCTGCACAGCGTACCAATTTTCGTGTAGCAGTGAAAACTGAGGCTGTTTTGTTGAGGGCCACCGCAAGCCATGCTACAAACGGTGGCTAGCGACAGGAGTCGTAGCTGCAGTTTTCATTGGTTGCTGATTTAAATGTGGTTGCCACCGCTTTCTGCATATTACAGAGGCTGAAAACCCTGCCTCCGCCATTACTCACCACGCTTTGGCTTAGATCCAAACTCCCCTATTACACATATTACATATTACTGTCGTTAATGTAAATTACAATATAATAAGTTATATAGCATTCCCCTCTCGTCACTATGAACAAAAAAAAATCGTCCATTTATAAAACATATAGATACATTCACATTTGTTTGTAAATAAAATAAAAAACAAAATTATAAAGTAAAATCTAAGGGACAGGCCACTTCACCAGCTACAATTCGGTTTGGACAAATTTCTTCACCAACACCATCAGGCTACCTGATTCCACCACCGTTGCCACTGTTGTCACCTCAACCACCACTACACCACAACACCTAATTAGCACCCAAACGATCTGATGCTAAAAGCCACATACAGCCTCAAATGATCTGACGCTAAACACATATAGCGTTAGACTTCAGCTGACTTATTTGTAAGTCCTGACGCTAAAAATCTTTAGCGTCAGATCGACTTATAGTGTCAGACAATCTAATGGCCTGAATAATTTTAGCGTCAGACCATCCATTGCTATTCTTTAGCGTCGGATGCTATGTTAGCACACATATAGCGTCGGATCATCCAACAGTCCATCCATTTATAGCGTCGGATTGTTCAACGGGGCCATAAATAAGCAAACAAAAAATACAATTAGGAGGTCTATATATATATATATATATATATATATAAGATACACACATAAAGATTCATGTTCAATCACATAAAGATACACACATACATTGCATGAAGGTCAATATATATAACATGCAATCTTGTCTTACACACTTTGTTTTTGGATCATCCAAAGTCAAGCACCAAAAAGATTACATCAATCCACATTGCAACAAGCAAGCTTAGTATTTTTGGATTAACATACTATGGTTTGTGCACAATCATTTCAAGTAACTCAAAAATCAAAAGCAATGATAGTACATCCACTAGGTTGGAGAACCCTTTCTAGAACTTCAAGCCAAAGACCGCCTAGCACTTCACGAAAAATATAACAACCATGTAATTAGACAAGTGAATAAAATATATGAAGCTGTTTGTGCGATATAAGTTTGTAACAAGCCAAGTGTAGACATCCTTTTTCTAGAAACTGAAACCAAATTACATGTTTTTATAATGTAAGGTAGAGTTAGACATCAGCCAAATGAGTGTTTGTGTCAAAAACTCGGACCAACAACAAGCTTATGTCACCACTTAGGCTACTGCAAGGACCCATCAAGGCCATTTGACCTTAGTCCCTGGTGTCGTGACTAGGAGGTAATTATTTTCTACTTAACTAATATCAGCAACCAAAGTTGATGAAATTGTCTTTAAAATTATCCCTATTTGTTGCCATCTTTCATAGCTTAGTACAGGAAAGTGGAAGGAGCATTTTTGTGTGCGTGTATGCAGGGACCATCTCATGGTATTTTGTGTGTGTGTGTACAGGACACTAGATGATCTCATGAAGTACTAGCCAAAGTTGATGAAATTGAAAATAAAAATTTGAAAGAGGAAGAACCATTTGTGTGTGCATGCCATAGTTGGTCAATAGATTTTTTCAAATTTGGTCACTAGGTTTTGTGCAGGGAAAGATGAAACATTTTGGCATTTAAATTTAGGGACATACCTACAGTGCCATTGAGAGGTGTATCGGATGGTGTCTTGCAAGTATTCTTCTGCACATTCCCTTACCTATCACAGCACAGATATGTTAAATTAGGAACATTGTTCATGCAACAATCTATGACCATTTTATAGAGCAAGTTCGGTTAGCATGTAATTTATATCTCAATCTCCTTGTAAGTCCAATGTAAACTGTAACACTATCTCAATCTCCTTATATGCATCGGTGATGAGGCTCAATGGCTTCTTCAAGTTTTCATTCAGAAAAAAAACGAAATATACATAGTAATATCGAGAAAGTAAGGTATAGTTGCAAGCAAGATACAAAATTATACACATATGAGCTGACAATGGTTTTTGTGTGAGAATTCTTTTGCAAGGGCTTGAAGTTAATTACTCACCTAGCTCTCACTTTGATAATCCGGTATACATAGGGTATCGGATGAGCAATGCGCAAGTGAAAAATAGTGCTCAATTTAGAAGTGAGAAGCGCAAAACATATGTACCACTACTACAAAATTGATTTTACATGGTGTTCTGATTTTTATTTTCCGTGGCGGGCATTTGAAAAACCGCCACGGAAAATAGGTAACTTTGGCACCCCCTCCGGCCAGGAAAAAACGCAATGTCGCCCACGGTTAATAGGGATTAACCGTGGTCGCCTGATTAATCGATTAACCGTGGCGGTTTTTATAATTAGCCCGCCACGCAAAATGAGGCCCAACCAACAGCCCAAAAGCCCAAAAAAGCCCGAAATCGGGCACATATATATAGAGGGAGTTAGGGTTACAACACTCGGCTTCTCTCCCTCACTCGCGGCCTCCTCTCTCTCCCTCACCCCGGCTCCTCTCCCTCACCCGGCCGCTCCTCTCCCTCACCCGGCGCCTCCTCTCCCTCTCCCTCACCCGGCCGCTCCTCTCCCTCACACGGGGCGCGGCGAGGCGCGGCGCCCGCGGCCTCCTCTCCCTCACCCGGTGCGCGCGAGGAGCCCCTCCCTTCGACCCCGCCAGCGGCGTGAGTGCGGGATGGCGGCGTGGTGGCCTTGCAGCATGGCTTCGGCAGCGTCGATCCGCGTCCACGGCGGCGGATTGAGCGCACCAACCTCTCCGGGGCGGTCGATCCGGGTCCATGGTGGCGGATCTCGCGCCGGCCGTCCCGAGCTGGGCGTTGAGGTCCAGCGGCGTGGCGACCTCCACCTCGGCCCCGCCGGGCGCTCGGTGGACGCGGCGACCTGGACCTCGCGTCGTCGCGCGGATCCGGCAAGGCCCTCCCTCCGGCTCGTCGGTGGAGCCCTCCCTCGAAGCTTGCCGTCGCGCCGGATCCGGCGGGGTCTCCCTCGAGCTCGTCGTCGTCGGCGTGGATCCGGCGGGGGCTTTCCCTCGAGCTCGTCGTCCGGCACCTCCGAAGCTCGTCGGCCGCGCGCTGGGCGGCGGACCTCCCAACCCTAATGGGCGGATCACGGGCGCCGGATTCGGGCCCATTAGGGGTTGGGGTTTGGATTTTTTTTATTTGTTTCTGCAATTTTTCTTTTTATTTTTTTGATTATCCATGGCGGGCAATTTGTCCGCCACCGAAAAGCCTTTGGATTTTCCGTGATTTTGTGTCGGTGGCGGACATGAAGCCCGCCACAAAAATCAAAATTGTCCGCCACCGTTAATGTTATATGTAGTAGTGTGCGATATAAAACAGTTCATGCGGCATGTCGGGTTAAATGGCACCAATGTTGTGTTACTTACCATAGTTCATGCAGCATGTTAGGTTAAATGGCACCAATAAAAAATAGTTCATGCAGCATGTCGGGTTACTTACATATGTACTCGCACCAATGTTGTGTTACTTACGAGATAGAGATGGGCATGATCAGTAGTACTAACATGGACCTGTGGGAAACAAAATAATAGATATCCTAAGTATATTTCAAAATCAGCATTCAATTCACGGATATGCAACACAAAGGTACGGAAGTTTGCTAAATAATAGATATCCTAAGAGCACCTTGGATTCCATCATCCCAAACTGGTGAGCACACTGCGCCACTTGGCGCTGTGTTCTGCGATTGCTACTGCATCCGAGCAAAACTGTCATTAGAAACAATGTGCACACCAACATACTTTGAGAATCTAAAATGCTTAGCTTTTCTGTGCAGGAATACTTAGTTAGAAATCTAAATATGAAAAAAGATACAAGCTTAGATGATACTTAGTTAGAAATCTAAATATGCTCAACTTTAAACCCATAAAATACAAGTGCAATATGTTATTCTGTTATATACATAAATCTCTGCATTTTAGCTACTGATTCCCATCTCAGCTAATTCCAGCCAAAGTTTGAACCCATTTTCTAAACTTCCATAGCAACTAAAAATCAATAAGCAGCAAGCATATTTAAACTAAAAAGCCATGGTCCTGGTTTGAAGTAGAGACAAGAATGGTGGACAAGCAAATGCTCTCAGCTGTGCTCTCTACAAATGAGTCAGAGATTTATTTATGTCAATCATGTTCAAATAAATAGAACAAAAATTAACTATAAGACTACTAAAGGTGCTGGTATCCACAGGGAAAAAGTGTTCAACCATTACACTGAACTCTACTTAGTTCTGAACTCTACTTAGTACAACTCCCATCCAATTTTTACTGATATCAACCTCATTATCATTATTGTCATCCTAAAACAAAATAATACCAGAGCGAAGCATTGTTGGAATCAGTAAGGCTTAAATAAAAGAAATACAACCTGCAGAGATATACCGGTTCCCCTTTTACCAGCAAAGATATCATCAGTTGGCTTGGTCGTTATTATAATAAGCAATTACGTGTGCACTTAGTCACTTTGATCATTTCAATCCCCTGTTCTCCCAGCCACCCTATCTAGTACCTAGTCTTTCCATGTATAAAACTCACATGTGGATCCATGTCTGGTTATGACATGATTATCCATATAAGCACTAATATCCAATCTAGGCAAGACCTGATCCTGTGGCCTACATAAACATGCACGACAGTGCAGGCTAAGATTCCAAAGCAATCATTTGTTTGAATGTTTGCACTACAAGAAATCTATGTCAGCACTTTAAGATTTTGGCTCCATCATTATAACAGTTGAAAGCCTTTTCCCCCCATTCAGTTAATAGAACAAACAGCTAGCTGGCACCCATGGGCATCACACGAGATAAGCACAGGAGAGATCGATACTCACCAGAAAGGAAATCCCGGTGGCATCCCTGAATAGAGCCAGTGGCCTCTCAGTACCTGCGCGGCAAGATGCGGCACACGGCTGAGCAAGCAAAATGGATACAAGGGCAATAGCTGGGGCAAAAGAGGCAGAGGGATGAGGGAGACGGTGCCGCCTCAACATGTTCTAACCGTGAACAAGTGAGTTCCAAAATTAAGTTGCCAAATTAATCACGTATCTACAAAATATTTACTCTAAACAGTGAGAAATGTTATCTTAGATACATTTGCCATCTATAGAGATATATATGTCATCCAGCTTTGTACTACTTGGCACTACAGAAAGTTATTTTTCTTCCAGACTTATGATGGCGGGATACAGTTTGATGGATTTATCAACTCAAGTAGCTTTGTGTATACTGATGGATAAAAGAGTCTTGCAATCTAGATTTTATAAATTACCTATTATTTTACAGATTTGTTATTCGACCAGCCCATTGTGCAGAGCAAACCTGATCTGATGTACAATATATATTGGCATTTTCAGAAAAGACATGAGTATGAGGATATGAGCATAAGAAAAGTTGGGGACTTAAATATAGATAACTGATGATAATTATTGGATTACAAATCTTGACATATATTTTTCAAATTTAAACCAGGAAAAATTTGAGAGCTAAATAATATCTTTGCAATAAGGTAGATTGGTAGAACATGTAGAGAATTACCATGTCATTTTGGGAGCTAAATAATATCTTTAAAACAGGACAAATCTAAGACTATATTGTATCTATGACTTTCTAACATCCATGGCCAGTTGATCCCTTGCCGCTACCATTCACTCTGCTGTCAGATCCACACATCAGAACACTGGAAACTTTAAAGCCTAGAAGACAAGAACTAGAGTTCTTCAACACTTACGTACTAGGAGTAATCCACGTGCACATCAATAAGAACCAAGCCAACACATGCTAATACCCGTGGATGCCACTGGTTCGATTCAAAGCAGCTCGGCGAAGATGGCAAGTTTGGGACCAGTAAGGAAAGGGAGCCGTCATGTACTTACAAGGCTGGCTACGCGGCATCGATGTCGGAGGGCGCTGAAGCTTCAGTGGATGTGGAAGATCTGTGCCCAGGATCCATTGGCGAGAAGGATGCCGGCGTGGGAGATGTGCGGCTGCCACCACGGAGAGCACCGAGCACGCCCGGCTGCTGGCTGCTGGGGTGGGGATCCGCATTTGCTGGTTGCCGGGGTGGGGGATCCGCACCGCAGGCCTCCGCCCGGCATGGAGGGCGAAGGTGGCGAGGTTTCCTCCGTCCAAATCCTCCGGTTTCGGGTAGATGGGCGGTGCGGGACCGGGCATGGCTCTTGGTCGGCGTCGCGGCGCCCGCAGCAGCGGGCGGTGGGCGGCGCGGGGGTGGGGGGGGAGCTGGGGGCGGCAACAGGGTAGAAGGGGGCGGCGGGGGGGTGGGGGCGGGCGGGGAGGAGCGGCAGGGGGGGTGGGAGTGAGGCGAGGGCGGCGGCCGCAGGACGGGGGGGGCGAGGGAAGGGCGCGCGGCTGGCGATGGCTTCGCGATGGGATTTTTGGATGTGGCGGACATTTGGGTTGGGCAGCGTGGGGTTGGGTGAGCGAGGGGGTGTAGGGTTTCTAATGGGCCGGGGCTAAAATTTATGCGCCCATCTAAAATTTCCCGAGGCGGTGCCCTCATGGGCCCATTTTTTTAGCGTCGGATGGGCGAGGCTGTAAATAGTTTTAGGGTCGGACCCGGCGGCGTGAAATCGTGATATCTATAGCGTCACACAGCACATTGGTAAACAAAGGTTTAGCGTCGGATCGTCTCTAGGCAACCTTTGGCGTCGGATCCTCCATCGATAAAAAAAAATCTTTAGCGTCGGATGGTCGGGGTTGGTGTTTGATTGTTGTGGTGTAGTGCACCTCATCTTGGAAAATGCATTTTGGGGTTATGAAGTGATTGCTATTGCAATTACCATAGTAATAGGGAGCATAAAACATATCCCTTCGTTTAAAAAGTTTGATGCTGGAATAAAGATTTTATATTGTGTCTATTCATTGTTTTCCAAAAAAAGAGTGCAAGATGAAAGCATGTTCTGAATCACATGAATTGGAAGTCATCCATCCTTGAAAGCTTGTTTAGATTCAACCATCCTCTTTCGGAATTGGAGGTATTGGGAGGAATTGAACTACATTACCCCTCAATAACCTCCAATCCCTAAGGGGAATGAATGAACCAAAGGAGCCATGTATGGTCTTTAAATATACATAAATTATTTTGTTCCTGTATTTTGAGACTTTGTAGTGCTTCCTTTGTAGTTTTGATTTCCTTTCTATATATATACAGTGCTTCTTGCACCTCTTATTCCCCACAATGGCATACTGCCCTAATAAAAATATGAAAATATAAGTTTTAGGAGTTGCTCTACACATACCATACTTGTGATCATAGAATAATTAATAGGTAAGATTTTACTAAGGTAAACCATCATGAAATTCGGTTTATAGGCGCAGTAAAGAATTACTTGGGCCGCAGGGGTGGGGACATTTTTTTTTTCTATGCCAAGTAATTCTCAAAAAAAAAACTATGTATAAACAAGTTACACGCACCATTAAAATGTAACCCCTCTCGATCGCTCCTTTGGGTCCCATATATATTCACACATCCATTGACCAATACAACTATAGACAAGCAACACTGAATTGGAACTCGCTCAGTACTCCTAGCAAGCTTTGTGAAACAGACCTGTCGTCTCTGAGCAAGGCACTTGTGGATACATACTATAGGCATGAGAGGCTCGAGGAACAGCGTTGTCACCGAATGGAATATACACCTTGCATCTACGGATGCAGACATATATCCGCCCAAGTAGATCATGTACGAGAAGATGATGCCAGTGGAGGATGCTTCTGGAGGTCGTGCCGGCGCCGGAGTCGATCACGCTGTGCCAAAGGTCGTGCCTCAGCTTGAGTCTATTGCTCTCGATGTCAACTAGCAACCAGAGTTGTTAATCGTGTCGCGCCAGAGCTGTGTGTCGATCGCGTTGGAGTTTCTGCTGGGAGAGTCACGACTGCAACAACGCCCCACTCAGCGTGAGCATTATATTAGTATATTAGGAATACAACATGATCTAGAGTTCTAGACACATCAAATGCCTATTGGTTATAGTATTAACATGGGAGGCACTATATATGAACTCTGAACTCACCAGTTTATAGAATCCGGGTCTAGTATGTCTATTGTAGGACGCTTGATCCAATATATAGCTCATCATGGTCCGGGGAAGACTTGCATCTAAAGAAATCTCTAACTTTATTTCCTATTTTATTGCTATCTTTATTCCCTAAATATGTATTACTTAGTGACAAAGCTGATGACGTGGAGACGATGCAAGGCGGCAGCGGCCGGCCAACCCTGGCCGTGTGCGTGCACATGCTCAAAGGGGCCCTTTGGGCCGGCCTCCTTTGGCACGTGACAAGGTGTGATTGTCAATTTTCGTGAGTAGGCAGCACATCACGAAAATATACAATCGAAGACTCTAACATGGCTAACGGCAGAATAGACAACTAACTTTGGTCTAAAATTCGTCATACAAAATATTTTTTAATGTCTCGCATTCTTTGTTCATGGTTTAATTTAATTTATATTGGTAAATGTATTTCCTGGGATTAGCAAAATCAAATCATGTGTTTTTTGGGATAAGACTGAGCACAAGCATGTCCTTCTCAAGCATAATCCCCCACCACTGAAACAATGATTTCTGACAGGAGCCTCTCAGATCAGAGATTTGTGCAATTGGAAAAAGAAATGGTAATCAGAGCAGCAGAATAGAAATGGGCTACTGGTACGCCTAGCTTAAAAAGAAACAGTGGCGTTGCTATTTTGTCTTGTCAACTCCTTGTCCCGTGATACATAAACACACACATCCATTAGCAGTGTTCAGCACCCCTAAAAAAGAACCAAAACATAAACTGAATAGTAGTGTTACAAATGATCTGTACATATCTAGTGCCTTGTGGTTATAGTATAGGCATGACATGAGAAGCATCGGGAACTCATCTGTCAGCTGTTTTTGTACCTAATGGCAGTATAACTGATGCACGACCCAAGATCACAGAGCATGTCGCCAAGAAGAAGGCCATACTGAAGCCTTGAGTAGCTAGTAAACGACAGGCCAGTGCCTTCAAATTAGATGCCGCATATCACTTCTCTTAATATTTCTTTCCTGATAAGAAGTACTTATATCATTGTCTAGAGAAATCACATGCACAAGAAAAATGAGAGGGTAGCTGATGGTGCTCAGCAACGTGTAATGTCTTGCATAGTAACCTGAGTTCAATTTCTTCTTGTAAAGACGGTTATTTATATGAATTGATGTGAAGGCAATTTCCATAGTGAGGCTCGTACAAAACAGATCCATCCCCATTAAAAGGTTTGATATTGATAATGAACTTATACGTTAGCCAGCACCGCTGTTAAAGTTTTGTTTTTTTATTGTAGTTATTCATTATCACTGCAAAATGAGACTGTAACATTAAATTATGAAATTAAAAGTGCATTCATTTTACGTGAAAATTAATACATCTAGGAACACCGTCACTGATATTTGACTAATGGAGCACTTCCTTGAGTATAATATCTTGCATCTAGGAACACCGTCACCTTTTCCTTTTACGTGAAAAAGGTGATCAAACAAGAAATGGGCTACTAGGATGCCTATAGTCTAAAAAGAAACCGTGGTGTTGCTATTTTGTCTTGTCAACTCCTTGTCTCGTGATACATAAACACACATATCCATATGCAGTTCAGCACCCCTGCAAAGAACCAACACTTAATAGTAGGGATACAAATGATCTGTGCATATCTAGGGCCTTGTGGTTATAGTATATAGGCACGAGAGGCACCGGGAACTCATATGTAACCTGTTTTTGTACCTAATGGCAGTACATCTATTGCATGACCCTAGATCCAGTGTGTGATTCCAGATCACAGAGCATGTACCCAAGAAGAAGACCGTACGGAAGCCTTGAGTAGTCAATGACAGGCCAGTGCCTTCAAATTAAGCTGTGGATATAAGACAACATCCTCGCAAATCCGGTCAGCCAACGACAATCAAGTGAGCGGGCCAAGTTGCAGCGCCTAGTGACTTCCATCATATCATCTGCCTAGGTTTGATCCGAATATGCAGATTGCAGAACCTACTATATCTTTGTTGGAGGGAGTACAACTTGTATTTCGTTTTAGATGCCGCATATCATCACTTATATTTTCTTTCCTGACAAGACGAAGTACGTATATCATTGTCTAGAGAAATCACAAGCACAAGAAAAAAACGAGAGGGTGGTTGATTGTGGTCATGAACGTATAATATCTTGCATCGTGGCTCGAGTCGAATTTCTTGTTGTAAAAAACAATTATTTATATGAACTGATGTGAAGGCAATTTTCATAGTGAGGCTTGTACAAAAAGATCCATCCACATTAAAAGGTTTGGTAGTGATACTGAATTTGTTATCCAACGCAGCTGTAACTAAAAAATATATATATAAATTAATTTTTTTATTGTGGTTATTCATTATCGCACCAAATGAGACTACAACGTTAAAGTATGAACTTAAAAGCACATTCATGTTACGTGTAATTAATAGAAGTAGGTAAACCGTCACTGATATTTGTTAATGGACCACTTACATTTGTCAGCATCTTTTCATTGCAAAATGATTTGCTTTATTAGTATTTTGTCATAGCTGATGGAACAATATTCATTTTGTGATTTTACGTGGGCCCATGATAATCAAGGGTGGTAGGCAAAGTAGTATGAGATCTTCAATCAGACAACTTATTAATAGCTTTTTTTTTTTTTTCAAAACTAGGCACTTGCCCGTTCTGCATTAAGAGAACTTATTAATAGCTTCACATTGCAATAGTTCTTCTGGTTGGCCCATATATACACACACGCATCCATCAGCACGGCTCCTTAATGGAAACAACACACAGAACTGATCAATAGTATTATATAATAGTAGTGTTGCGAATGAAATATGTCCCTAGCTAGGCATAAGTTTTGCATCCTTAGTGGTGGTTTTAGTGTAGCTGTGAGAGGCACCAGGAAATCAATTCTCACCAATTGGGGTTGCCGACGTTGTCGCATAGAACTGTCAACTTAAGCCTGGAACTGTCGACGGCTGGTCAGTGCCAACTAAGCAGCTGTGAAGAATACATTCGGTGCCAAAATCCTACACGTTAAGTCCTATCCCAGTAGGCCCACACGATGGCGTCACATGCTTGCGCTTAGATCAGCTGTGCAGCACGCCTAGCAGTGTGACAAAGTTCCTTATGCGAAGGGCACGGAGAAGAGGACGCGTGGATCAACACCGTGCAATTTCCTGGTACATGTAGGGGTCCGGTTAGGGACGGGGGAGGTGGAATGATGAGATCCCAAGAACTCAACAACTTGTTATTTACCGAGTGATGCGATGGACTACTAGTTTTTTTCTGGGTTATATTACTTTCCTTCCAAGGCCTAGCAGCTAGAACAGCATGTGGCAGTATTGTCAAACTAGTTTCCCCATCACAACTGCCAACATAGAGTCTGACAATACTCGACATGGGAGCTGCAATAACCCACTATCCAGGATTACATTGCAGCAAGCTTGTGCGTGAGATCAAAGACTACAGTGCAGCAAGCTTGTGCGTCAGGTCGAGTTCGAGGGTACCGTGTTCGTTACAGTGCACTATTGTATCTTATTCTTTTCGACATGTATAACAGAGCTAAACCAAGATTAATTTGGTTTCCAGTTTGTGGATTAGTCCTCTCTTCAGAGGATTCTGGAGAAAAATGTAGCTACTATAGCTAGCTAGGCATGAGAGAGTGCGAGGAGTTTGGAATTTAATTATCTCTAACACGTACTCAACTCATTGAGAAAGCATGAGTGCCAGTAATTATGATTTCTTGAGGGTGACCAACCTGCAAGTAATTGCATTTTGGCGATTGTCATTGACCGACCTCCATATTACTTGGTGGCCATGTATTAGAAATCAAGGGAACAAGCTTGTCTGTTGTCCCACAAGAAAATTGATTTCCCTTGCTGCCTTCGCAGCGAAGGAATTATGTTAGCCAAGGAAATACATTCTGTAGAAGGAAAAGGCAAAATCACAGTTTAGTTTCACCAAACTACGCACATGCTGTATTATATATAAGCATGAGATGCCTCGGGAAGTCAGATCTTTTCCGGCCATGTCTAGCTAGTCTAGCGGTGTGGTGTATTATCACCAGCTGTTTTAATGGAGCCGGTAGTAAAAGTACCTTTGGCCAAAACCACTTATGTAATAGTGAAGTCAGTCAGTATATATATGACGTCCAAATATCCAAGGACACACCACTCATCAAGCAAAAGAAAAGTTGTCACACCCCTACAAGGATGCAACTCAGTGGCGGCTATAATATAGTACCAAAAACTATACTGCAGTTTGGTATGAGAGGTTTCAGGAACTCAACAACTTTTGTTATTTACTGTGTGAGTGCTGCAATAGATTACAAACCCGCGCTACTTTTCTCGCCTACTTCTCTTGCGAGTTCTAGCAGCTAGCTAGCTATCGGTGCATGTCAACGTATGCCATTATAGAGTCCGCCAATAGTTCAGCTGAGAGATGCGATAACCTACTCCGGAGGATGAAAGTGCAGCAAGTTTGTGCGTGAGATCAAACAGTATGTGTAGCAAGCTTGTGCGTCAGATCGAGTTTGATCACCTCTGGTCTAGTGAGGCAATAAACTCGAGGGCTGCATGTTTGATGGGAAGAGAAATGAACCATGAATTCCATTGGAAGAGGGGTACTGTCATGGACCTTGGATCCATGACGATAGTGTCTTCTCCGGTGAGATTATACCCCTCTACCGTAGGTTTAGTTCTAGGGTAGCAGCCCTAGGCGCTTGAAAGACATTGGGAGAGGGATAGAATATTTGATATATTGATTGCTTAATTAGATTGATACATCTCCTCTCATTATATAGAGAGGATTACTTGACCTGTAAGCAAGGCTTACTTGACCCTTAAGAAAGACACTCTTAACTAACCCTAACACTAACGGGCTAAACCGCCCACCCTAGGCCCAATAGGCCCCCTGACGTACACATGACATCTCTCCCCCTTCGGCAGCGCCCTAATGAGCTGCCATAGACCTAAGCGACACGACTGAAGGTTAAGCCTTTTACATCTCGGCTTTCCTTTATTATTTAAGATGAAAATATGAAATAAATTTGGAACTAACATATAAAATAAATATAGGCGACAACTTTGTCCTCCCCGGATCCCATGGAAAGCGCTGAATCGCAGGCGGCCTGTCGGATGCGGTTGGAGGCTGTACCAGCCTACACCTATGCTAGTTCTGTCCAGCACCAAGGTAGGTGCGAGGAATCAAGGAGGCGACCATCTTTGACCATATAGGCGGGCTGCAGTCCCAGATCTCGACTTCTGCTGGAGGGGCATCAATAACCCGACGAGATCGGGTGAGTGAACGCGTGCAGCGATGAGCTGATCAACAAAGCGCAACTTTTGCACCGCCCGCCGAACAAGGAAGACGCGGGCCTGCGGCTTGCGGCGCGACGGGCGGCCTGCTCTTGCGGTGACGCCAAGGGGCGACCACGGAGATCATAGGAAGGTGTTGCGCCCCACGAAGGGACTGCACCCGTCGGCGTGCCAGGAACCCTCGCGCTGCCGCCTGAAGTCGCACCGCTGCGTGGAGTTCCTTCTCTGTCTTCTCCTTGTGAGCACACCAGCGGTTGAACATCACGACGAGCTGATCTAGGTGCTCAGCGAAACGGTCCACACTTTGTTCGAGTCTAGCGAAGGCATCTCGAGGTGGGCGCGGCGGCTGATGGAGCAGCGACTGTTGGTGGAGAGGGGGCGCTAGAAGATGCGGATGTGGGAGATGGCGGCGCGGCGGCTGGAGAGGGTGCAGCTGTGGTGGATGGAGATGGGATCGCGCGGGAGGGCTTGGCGGCGGCGATCGAACCTGGATAGCTGATAACAGTTGTCATGGACCTTGGATCCATGACGATAGTGTCTTCTCCGGTGAGGTTATACGTTAGGGGCCTATTGGGCCTAGGTGGGCGGTTTAGCCCGTTAGTGTTAGGGTTAGTTAAGAGTGTCTTTCTTAGGGGTCAAGTAAGCCTTGCTTACAGGTCAAGTAATCCTATCTATATAATGAGAGGAGATGTATCAATCTAATTAAGCATTCAATATATCAAATATTCTATCCCTCTCCCAATGTCTCTCAAGCGCCTAGGGCTGCTACCCTAGAACTAAACCTGCGGTAGAGGGGTATAACCTCACCGGAGCAGACACTATCGTCATGGATCCAAGGTCCATGACAGGTACCGTGTAGATGTGTATATAAGAGTTGTTGGTACAGCTATAGAGTGTGTTTTTGCCTTTTCCTTCTCCAGAATGTATTTCGTTTTCTAACATATATATTGTCCAAAACGAATTGCCATGGCTGGCAAGGCTGCAAGCGTGATCAGTTTCCTTTTGGGACAACAGACAAAAATTCGCTTGACGGCTAATTGTTGCAGCCAAGTAATACATTATTACCCACAGGTCAATGACAATCAACAAGACTGAAATTTCTTGCAGGCTGGTGGTCACCCTCAAGAAAACATAATTATGCCATGCTTAGATTGTTGAAGCAATAAAAATTTCTAGGTAGTCCATGGCCTACCAGACTATTCATTATTGGGTCTGCCCATGTCTGCACTAGGGTCACGCAATCATCAGCAGAGCACCAAAAGCATAACCGTTATTGCAAGCTTAGATTGTTGCACAATTTTAATTTCTTTAAGATGCATGAGGACATACATGGTAAGAAATGGGAAATTGTTAAACATCTAGTTACACCTTATTTACAGCCGAAATAACCATTAATTAATCATTAATTATAGGCTCCATGCTTGTGTTTATGCTTCAGGAGCTATTCCTAGTTCAATAGCCAACTTAAACATGCCTAGTCTGTATACCTCATTATTACTTAGTTGATGTAGTGTGCCATATATATATAACATCTACGTGGTCCAAATAGCTGTGCAAATGTACTTATACTAATTTAATTTATGGTTGCCCCATTTCACTTCATCAAGGAACCTATATATATGAAAAACAAGGAATTGAATGTGTATATCCCCGTAATTCTACAGATTGAAATAAACACGAGAGGTGTAGTTCTCATTAGAGATGAGAACCTGATGACGCCACGCTTGGGCCTTGTTAATTGGTTGGCCCTTGTACTGACCAAGCCTCAAAGCGTGTTAACGCTTCACATGCATGGAGATTGCCATGTTTCCGTTAGAAAAGCAGTCTGTTCAGGTAAAAAAAGTCAGAAAACAGTCTCACACTATGCCACTCACACTCAGGCTCTATAGGGGTGGCTGGTGACCCTCTTTAGGGGTGGTTTGCCCGCTGCTCCTGAACAATTGTTCCTAAAAATGAATGGTTTATAGGGGCAGTTTGCCTGCCATCAGAAAAGCAGTCAGTTCCGGTAAAAACAATAGTCAGAAAAGCAATCACACATAAACACTAAGTGCCTAACACTAGGTGCCTAGTCTTAGGACTAACTAACCGTACATGCTCTGTTTCATGTCAACTTCTAGAAATGTTTTCATGCCCCTAAATTTTTGTAACCGAAGATCTGATTAAACATTCTAGTCCACTACAGCAGTACAAATATATAATCAACTCCCCACAAGCTAACCACATTCTATTTCACGGTCAGGTTACAGAAAGAATTATCCACCTTTTTTTTCTCTCGCAATTAACAACCAAATTTTGAGAATTAGAGACAGAGACATTCTATGCACAAGATGAAGTGGGCCCAATGATCAATTAGTAAGATAGACCATTTATTTTGATGTGCCACTGAGATATAGTTGTCGCTGTCAGGGGTGGGACAATTGTACACAGTAAAAGTTATGAGATTTATCAAGGCAACAGAGTAGCATGGGCAGCCAGAGTTGTGGATGAGACAAGTAGTTCTTATATATAGTGTAGGCATGAAACGCACCCGGAACATAGCTGCCAGTAGGTTCATTTGTTGATCCCACACAAACGTGGTGTCAAGTGTCTTTCATGCCGCTTCCCATCCATTCGGAGGGTGGAATAGTCGTACTACAGCACAAAGAAGCAACACTCATGATACAATACTACAATAGCAGTGTTATGAATGAGGCAACTCCAGTTGATATAGCATAGGCATGAGATACATTGGGAACTGAGCTCTCCAACACCCTTGCATGTGGATCAAGCCTGTCCTCAACACCCTGCCATTGGTGTGGTTATCAAGGACATCGTCAAAATTTCCCAGAGCGACAGGCTCAGATTCATCAACTTGATTGTAAACACATGCTGCCACACGAACACGCCTGAGGCATTGAACTACCTGTCCAGCCCAGCCCAGCCCGCTCATGTCAACGCAAGGAACAGACAGATGTTCGTCAACATGGTTCACACCGTCGGGGTCTCATCTTCCTCTTGCTCGCTATCACGTAACATGGTATCCCATAACCCATCACCTACCAATGGCGAATTTTGTTAGTGTAGGTTAGATTGAGAAAATAAAATAGTCATATATGTACTAAACTGATATATATGATTCAAAATCAGGACGAGTAGTATAAATTACTCCTTGATGATTATAATAATTTCTCTACTGGTTGGATCGTTTCTTCGTTTTGTATGACCTTGCTGGTCCATGTCCAGCACACGTTTAGTTTCTTAAGTCTTGCTTAGTTTTTTATGTCTTAATTAGGAAAACATACTTCTTTACTTCAGGAGTCTGGAGGACTAAATCCTATATTTTAGAATGAATTGAGCACAAAAAGCTTGTCCTTCAAGTACAGCACCATACCTCCCAAAGCCGAGACTTGTGCGATTTATGGGGAAATATGGTGCATTTGATTGCTTTTATTTTGGTTTTCCACTTTCTCTCTATTAATCGGCCATTTATTGAGTTCCTCTGTCACAATGTATGGAAAGGGGTGTCCACTTCACTCCCCCAATGACTATGCATGCAGGGCAACTCTAACAACATACGATGAGCTTTATATATCACCTCATGAAAAATGGACCACGACTTACTTTTGTCCATGTATGAGCTTTGGATCTTTGTTGCATGGCTGCTTTGCTGGAATAAAAGTGAGCCATCCCTACCAACTTTGTGCGACCCACCAGCCTACAAGTACAGATAACACGTCGAAACTAAACAAATTTGAGCGCTGCCAAAGCACTTTTTTTGTTCAATTGGTACCCACAAAACTAGGGCCAGGCTTAAATCTTTTTTTTTTTTATCTCTCCACAAACTGCCTTTTGCATTAATGATATGCAAATCAGGTGACACAATGTGTCGTTGGCTACATAGCATGATGAAACAAGTTAAACATATCATATCGCACACATGAACGTGCATTCAGTAATTTAGGGCCACACGCCAGGGGTCAGTATTGTAGCCTTGTCTGGTTTAGGGTCACATTTTATAGCAAACTTTTTCATCAGCTTGGTTCTATATATATGCTACTTATTGTCGCACGTCTACTACATATTGTTGGTGGCTAGAAATTTCACGGCGAAAATAATACAATATGCATATTGTATAAACAGGCAACACTTGCAATTCAAGTAGCTAGCCGTCAATGAGGTGACTCCCTCACCTACGCGCACATATTTGGTTGCTATAGGATAGGTATGAGATGCTACAGGAAATCAGCTGTTACTTCTGGAAGTGCTTCTTGGAGAATGATCTCATTAATGTACACATGGGTAGTTGTGGTCGCTCCTTCATCCACAACCATTAGCACACCATCACGAAGGAGTGCCTGAAGCAGACATACTGATCAATGGATCCTATGGCACATTGGCCGAGTACACGACTATTAGCCACCACTAGACTGCATGTGATCTATTTTGTATTATTATTATTTTTTGAATATTTTTTTGAGGAAAACAAGAGGGAGTGCGTCCCTACTGTGCTTTTATAATAAATGAATACAAGGTTCATACATTTGCCTCGTTATACAAAACATAAAGAAAATAAGGACTATTACACATAAGCTTCTAGCCATTGATCTATTATGGGACCATAAGAGGGTTTTGCTCTTAGTATAGCCAAGCTTTTAAACTCAACTTTGAAAGTATTCTTGCAATGTTGAATAAAAGGTGAGATTCCTTTGAAGATAACATCATTCCTTGGTCCAAATACTCCAGCAAATTAATTGTAATTACAATCCCCATAAAGAAAGGCAAATGAATTTGATCTTTGAGTGCTTCAACTATTTGAGTCAACAAATCAGAGTTTGGGATCATCAGGCCAAGAGTGGTCCAGCAAGATTGAGCAAAACAACAATCGAATATATAATAGATGCAGGAGTCTTTCCTTAACCCCCACTTAAACAAAGCACAACAATTATAACTTGGTAAGAGCATATGTTTCCTTCTCAGAAGATCCCTAGTGCTTAGTCTGTCTTTGAGAAGCAACCAAAAAAAGAATTTTCTTTTATTCTGACATGAGTTTTTCCAAAACCATTTGAAAGATTGATGGACCTGAGAGGTACCAATTAAGCTCTGCAGGCTTTCCTCGAGGAGTAGATATTGGAACCCCAAATGTAACTCCTTTGGTAAGGTTGAGCCTAGACATTTTGGTTCCGAGTCACCAATTGCAATTGTTGGAATTGGTCAAATGCCTCAGTAGATAAAGGCATGTGAACAAGATTAATTGAATGCCCCCTGTAGCTATTAGTGATTTGATAGAGGTGAAAGCATCTTTACACAAGGAGAACAGAAGGACATAAATTGTAGAAAGAATCTGGCCATTCCACAAGATCTACCCGAAATAGCAGTTCGACCCATCAACAATTAGGCAAAGATAAGCCTTTATAAGACTACCTTCTAAATGTCTCTCCACCAAAATGAGCATCTTAAATTGGCTGAAAAGCTAGGCAATTTTCTATCAAGATATAGTATTTGTCCTAGACTAACTGAACCTGGGAGTGTCCACTTTATTATAAAATTTAAGTAGCTTCTTGAGCTTGCGACATTCATTTTGAGTCATGAGATTCCAAACCCCTAGACCTCCCTCTTCTTTTGGGATACATACCATAGGCCAAGCAACTTTTGGCGGCTTTTTATTATTTGCATCTAAACCTCTCCACAAGCAGTGCTTCTTATATTTATCAATCTACTTGAGAATTGTATTGGGAAGCATGAAAGTACACATGGCAAGAGTGGGTAGAGCAGAAAAGACTTACTTGTACATATACGAGCTGTGGATCTTTGTTGCATGGCTGCTTTGCTGGAATAAAAGTGAGCCATCCCTACCAACTTTTGTGCGACCCACCAGCCTAACGTACAGATAACACGTCCAAACTAAACAAATTTGAGCACTGCCAATGCACTATTTTCCAATTGGTAATAACAAAACTAGGGCCAGGCTTAAATCTTTTTTTTCTCCACAAACTGCTTTTTGCATTAATGATCTGCAAATAAGGTGACACAATGTGTCGTTGGCTAGGTAGCATGACGAAACAAGTTAAACATATCATATCACACACATGAATGTGCATTCAGTATTTTAGGGCCACACACCAGTGGTCAGTCATGTAGCCTTTGTGTGGTTTAGGTTAACATTATAGGAAACGTTTTCATCCGCTTGGTTCTATATACATGCTACTTATTCTTGCACCTCTACTACATATATAGTTATCCATCACAGGTAGGATTGACACATAAATAACAACGATAGTCTAGAAATTTCACAGCGAAAATAATATAATAAACATATTGTTGTAATGCGTGTGTTATAACAGTACAAACAGGCAACACCTGCAATTCAAGTAGCTAGCCGTCAATGAGGTGACTCCCTAACCTACCCACACACATATTTTGTGGCTATGGTATAGGCATGAGATGTTACAGGAAATCAGCTCTTACTACTGAAGAGCTTCTTGGAGAATGATCTCACTAATGTACACATGATGGGTAACGTGGTTGTTCCATCACCCACAACCATCCGCACACCATCACGAAGACGTGCCTGAAGCGTAAGATACCGATCAATGGATCCAACGGCACATTGGCCGAGTACACGACGAGTGTATGTGATCTATTTTGTATGATTATTATTTTTCATTTCTTTTGAGGAAAACAGGAGGGGACTGTGCTTTTGTAATTAATGAATACAAGGTTCATACATTTGCCTCATGATACAAAAAAAAAAAAAGGAAATAAAGAAAATAAGGACTATTAAACATAAGCTTCTAGCCATTGATCTATTAAGGAATGATTAGAGGTTTTGAAAGTATCCTTGCAATGTTGAATAGAAGGTGAGATTGTTGCAGGTCCAAATACTCCAGCACAATGTAATTACAATCTCCATAAAGAAAGGCAAATGAATCTGAATTTGAGAACCTCAACTATTTGAGTGACCAAATCATAGTCTGGGATCATCACGCCAAGAGTGGCCTAGCAAGATTGAGCAAAAGAACAATCGAAGAATAGATGCGTGGAGTGTTTCCTCAACCCCCTATAAACAAAACACACAATTATAACTTGGGAAGTGCATATGTTTCCATCTCAGAAGCTCCATGGTGTTTAGTTTGTCTTTGAGAAGCAGCAAAAAAAAGAATGTTCTTTTATTTCGACATGAGTTTTTCCACAACCATTTGAAAGATTGATGGACCCGAGAGGTGCAAATTAAGCCTCTCGTAGGCTTTCCTCGAGGAGTAGATACTAGAGCCGCAAATGTAACTCCATTGGTCGTTGACCCTAGATATTTAGGTTCCGAGTCACCAATTGCATTTTCTAGAATTGCTCAAATGCCTCAAGAGATAAAGGCATCTGAAAAAGATTAATTGAATGCCTTGTAGCCATTACATATTTGATGGAGATGCAAACATCTTTACACAAGGAGAACAGATGGGGATAAATTGTAGAAAGAATCCGAAAGCATTCCACACATCTAGCCAAAAAAATAGCAGTGTCGACCCTCGGCGCAATTAGACAAAGCTAATCCTTTATAAGAATCCAAGTAGCTTCAAAAAATGTCTTTCCTCCAAAATGAGCTTCTAAAATTGGATGAAAAGCTTGGCAATTTTCGATCAAGATAATATTTGTCCCAGACTAACAAAACCCAAAGTGAGTGTCCACTTTATTATATATGAAACTTAAATAGATACTTGAGACTGATACATTCATTTTGAGTACCGATATTCAAAACCCCAGAACTCCCTCTTCTTTTTTGGAAACATACCGTAGGCCAATTAAATTTTGGAGGCTTTTTACTATTTGCATCTAAACCTCTCCATAAGTAGTGCTTCCTATATATTTGTCAATCTGCTTGATAATTGTCTTGGGAAGCATGAAAGTACACATGACAAAAGTGGGTGGAGCAGAAAAGACTGCATTTGTGAGCTCCAAGCTCTCTCGCTTGACATAAGAAAGAAGATATACTAACAAGTCATGTTTCACATTTTGTAACAAGAGGCCGTAAGTCCCAGAATCGATGGTTTAGTAATACTTAGAGGTAGACCAAGATAGGTAAAAGGTACAGAACCCTTGGAGCAGCCAAAATCATTTTGTAGATTATCTAGAGTTTGATTACACATATTTATGGGTACCATGAAAGATTTTTCATAATTCACCTTGAGACCGATGGATTTCCCAAACTTGTTTATAAGATTCTTTTAGAAAATTATCTGATTGAAAACCCATTGCATAATCAATGTGTCATCAGCATATTGTAATATTGAGAAATCTAGATCACTTCTCATAGGTATTGGCAAGTTTAAATCTCCATCCGAGCATGCAACATTTAGAAGTGATTGAAGGAAATCTACAAAGCAAGGACAAAAATCAAGGGAGAAAGGTGGTCACCCCTGTCTTACTCCTCTAATACAATGAAAAGATTCTCTGGAACACCATTAAGAATCACAGAGGAAGAGCCAGTGCTAAAAATTTGTTGCATCCATTGTATCCATTTATGAGGAAAGCCTTTTGCTCTCATTATGTGAAGCATGAGTTGATGTTGTACTTTATCAGAGGCCTTTTCAAAATCTGACTTGAGAATAATCAACTCTTTCTTGGAGTCGTGATACATATGAAAGTATTCAAGAATCCAGGCTAGATAGACTTGAGAATAATCAACTCTTTATATTGTATTGTTTTTTTGGCTATATGCTTCCAATTAAGCACAGCTGGAAATGTCCTCTAGAAGACTTTATATGTACCAATGTATTGTCTTTGTAGTGTTTTCATGATTACATAAAGAAAGATGAATACATTTATGTAGCCTTATTCGTTTTCACTCTCTAGCTAGCCTCTTTCCTTCTGCTCCTATCTATATAAATGCACACATCCATTGTGAAACCACAATCGTGTAGATGAAGGAAAAATCGACAAGGCCAGAAAAGAAGCAACGGTTAGCAGACCTGTTCCTGATGCATATATCGATGTTTAACCAGCAGTACATCAATACATATGCTAGGTATGAGAGGTGTACAGAAATCAACAAATTCATACTTTCGGTGTAAGCACTGCCTCCTTGTAGTAGCATGCCTGGTTTTCTAATGCCAGCAGGTAGTGCGTGTGGACCGGCTAGTGTGCAAGTAGTGCATGTGGGCGTGGCACGGCATGCGTGGTGATGAAGGTAGCATGTGGCAGAAAGAGTAGCCCACAACATTGCTGCTTTGGCACCGATTGTGAGCTCCAAACCAGTTGTTGTTGTTATCATTGAGGAGGGAGGAGGTTGCCTTGTTTTCTTTGCAAGTACTTACATATATTAAGCATTGGATGTGCAAGTACAAACTTTTTTTTTGGGGAGTTCCATCCCAAGGACTAACTTGTAGCACCATAGCTATAACAGAGAGCTATAACAGAGTGTCTTATACAGAGGAGCTCTATGACAACAAATTTAAATGGCTACGACATGGTGTGTCGGCTGATGTCAAGTTAAAGAGACAATACAAACATACTATAGAGACACAACCATACATGATAGGCAGCCACATATATTGGATTTAATTTGGTGGCATCAATTAACTTTTTATTTGAAGTCAAACATATCGGTGGCCATGTCTGCACTCTATCAAGGCTGGTTGAGTAGTGCCACAATGGATTTTCATTCAAATTCAATTGTGTTGATAATCTAGCCATCTTGTAGTCACATATATGCAGCAAAGTGCAGAGCACGAAAAACATGTATTAGCTCGCTGAAACACTTTTTTTTTTTTTGTGACGAATCTGCAAAACACTTTCTATACATGTGTGTGTGAAAGAGAAAGACATATATATAAACGATATCAAGTACTTTTTTTCTGATCATAAATATGTGCAAGAAATGATTATGTTTATCTTTAAGATGAAAAACATTGTTGAGGGGTTTTATGTGGACCCTTGGATTACTGTATTTTGGATGTGACCATCATATGGGCAAGTAAAGGGGGAAACATACTTTTAGCTTAGCTTAAGAAGAAACCAAGAGCAGTTTTTTTTTCTATGTTTGCTTCTTCTAGTCCAACGATACACACACACACACACCATTGCAAACAAGCAACAGTTTCATCAAGTCAATAGTAGTGTTGTAAAAGACACCTATCCCTGACACTTCAATTGTTTAGGCATGAGAGGTGCCAGGAACTCTGTTGTCACCAATTTTTATTGAAGTGTGAGGAACATATATCTGTTAAATGACATCAAGGTACAATTTCCTCCTTCCAAATGGTCTATCGATACAAAATGATTAGCTTTGAGGAAATGTCCTTCTATTCGGATGGACTCTTACGAGGCACAAGAAGGTTGATTGAACTGGTCATGGAGTATATACCAGTCAAAATGTCTTGGACTTCTGGACAACCTAGATCGATCTCAATGCGTTCAATACCCTGCTGCTAATGCCAATCAACATCACAAATGCTAGGCGTCAACTTTGCCAGGTTACCACCAAAGGCAGAATATTGTTTTGGGGGGAAAACAATGTCTCAATAGATAAGCACCAGACGAAATGACCTGTAATGTTGTAGACAGGTCTGAAGGATCTCTGTTGCCCTGAACACGTGTAAATAGATGCTGAGGTAACACACATGTTACACATATATAGCCCAAAACTTGTGGAAAGAAGGTGCAGTGTTCGACAATGCCTCCATACGAGACCATCCAACAGGACTTCACAAACTTTACCAAATCACACAGGACTGATGCGAATTAAGAGCACCATGGCTGCTGGAGTTAAAGATGTAATGTTGTTTGTTCAGAGGAGTTTAATTTTCATTTACTTCACTAGCTGTTGATGAGTACTTCAACTTTCCACCGCACCTTTCTGACGTGAACATAATGATTTGTCCATATAAATAATTATTCCCACAGAGCTAGTCGAAAACATATTTGGCAATTTTTTTGGGCCCAATATCAGTAGTATCCATGAACGCAGATATATATACACACAGAGCAGACAAGCGTAGAGCAGAGCAGACAAGAGGCGTAGTTCTTATTTTCTGCCCTCCCGTTGATCTGACGATATATATACACACAGATCCATCACCATATGGCTCCAAACAAAGCAAATCAAGGCTTGTTACGCAAACGTAGTGGTTACAATATTGGCATGAGTGGCGCCAGGAACTCAACTCTCTACAATACTTGTTCACACTGATGGCTGTATACCGTGTTCATGACCTCAGTAGCACATCCGGCGAGTCACACTGTGCGCATCAGAAGCTACATGACTAGCATAGTGAGCATCAGGGATCAGGGCTGTGCCTCCACTGTAACTGCGAAGAAGATGAGTTTGGTAGTAAATTGTTGAGTCGTGCAGTCTCTCATACAACCTCTCATACATCATCACACCACTTGTACCACGGTTAATCAGTCTGACTTATGCAAGAGATGGAGACTGGCAATGAGCAATCATATTTGTTTCCTTTTCCTTTCCTGAACCAAATTAATTTGGTGGCACATAATCGTTCTTCTCTCCTTCTATGACGTGCAGTAGAAACAAACACAGGTGTACTTTTATGTCGACTCAAAGATCCAGTTCAAGTAACAATTTGGCTTAGTTACACACAGTGACACATTAGTGTTTCCCATGTGCATTGGTGTGGACCCGGGGACTTAATGGAAAATTATTACTTTTCCCCACAACCTCACCTAACTTACAAGGGGTAGGGTACGTATGTATATATCCAAACTAACCCTGGAACGTACATATTTAAGCAAATATCACATGTTTGGAGCTTAAGAAATGATACAATATTATGTTGTGTTGCCAGATTTTAACACCGCAAATTGCAGAAATTACATATTCAACAAAGAATTTGCTGCGGCTATTATTATTTGGGCAAAAGTAAAGGAAATACTTCGGTCTCATAAGGAAGTGGTGGCTGGAATGTCTTATGTAGCTTTTCCATTTTATTTCCTCTTCCGAAACATATAGGTCTAACAAAAATGTCTGAAGACGCACTTGTGTAAGGCCATTCTCATTCTGAGGTTTCACCTCTCAGTTTTCAAAAGATGGTAAGCTCATTGTGAAACTGATCTCTCTCAATGCGTAATTTTGCTCCACAGTTTCATGGGATTGTTTGATATGGGTACGAACTGGGCCGAGAAAAGGTGATAGTAGTGGCAACTGCTGCTCCATATATACTGTTTGGTCCAGCACACATGGCCATCTTTCTCACGCAGCCTTATTCACTTTTCTGACCTCTTATTGGCCGGCTCATTTAATTTGTTGCCCATACACCACCATATATACATAGACATCTATCAGTTGGCAATAGATGCTAAAACAAAAAAGAAGATGAAAATAGTTGCAACTCAATACTAGCGCTACAAATGAACACTTGTCCCTTAGCTGATCTACACATATATATGGTAGCTATATGCAATAGGGAGGCGTCAGGAAACAGACTCAGCTCTCACCTAGTTCTATGAGTCAGGAAAGCGATTCAGCTTCTTGGGACAGTCCAATCCAGTAGTGTCGTACGCCCATCTGTGGCTTGCGATGATGGTCCATCAGATTTGCTGCAAGGCTGGAATCTTCAATGACGTACAGAGGGTTTGCCTATATGTATGTTTGATCTGCATGCGGGATCGGAGTATCCAAAATTTAAAGTGGATGACATGACATTGTTTTAGAAAGCTGAGAGGCCGGGGTTTTATTCTTTGTCTAATATGATGAACTAGTAACAAATCGAATCATTGTATCAGATAGATAGAGAGACAGAGAGATTCAGAAGTCGGCTGGCACCATTGTCGCAGATGCCACATGTTGTTGGGCTTTTGCAGAAGCCGTTCACCGGGGCCGCAAGCTGGGCACAGCGCTGCGGTAGCTACCACGACAAAGGGGTTTGCGTTGGCGTGGCGAGCCAGAGCCACCAGCACCACCGCTGGAGCCGTGTGCTTGGGCCACCGTCGCTGCCACCCACCAGTGAGCAAAGCGGCGATGCGCTGGAAGCAGCACTACGCTGAGTTCGCGAGCCAGGGCCGGCGCCACCACAGCGGCCGCATGTGAGGACCGCTATTGCTGTGATGCGCAGGGGAACACCACTGCGATGCGCAAGGAAGCATGCAGCGTCACAATTTGTCATTATGTCCTTCAAGTGCACTTAAATGTATCATTTTTTTTAAAAAGGACTTCAATTTAACCTCATTGGACGTCATGGTAACTAGTTTGTATATTTGAATATCGTCGTAGTTGATAGAAAAGTATTTCGGGATGTTATGTGTACAGTTCAATAATATTTATGAGCCGACCAGGCGACCTTCAAGTGTATGAAGAGTGGAAACAAGGTTTGGCCAGAAGTCGTGGAGCTAGACGTTTGGGCGTTGGCCGTCTGTCCATGGCGAGCTCCCCACCAGCTCACGATGATGGCTTCGTAGTTGAGGTGGAGATCCAGGCTCCTCTCCAAGAATTTCGACCTCATGGTGACGTCGCCGCCATTGCTTGCTGACGCCTTCCTTTCCAAGCTGTCATCGTCCTCGTTATCCGTCATGGCCATGGGCGAGTTGGAGTTGTAGTCTATATGTCCAGCACCTCAGCCGACGACACATCCGGCTTCATCAGATAAGCACGGACAAGTCAAGGCGTGGGTCCACCAATTAGTGATTTACCAAAAAGAAATTGCCGAACACTTGGAGTGGGGCTGCTTTTTACTTCGCAAATATTTTTGAAAGTTGGTAAATCAAGAGATTTCCTAAGTAAAAATTGGCAAACTTTTCAAGATTCTCTAATGACGGAATTAACTTTATAAGTAAAGATTAATACCAACAAACGGCACTGCCTTGCTGCAGTTGACAGGTATTACGGTAAAATAAACAGAATGTTGGAGATAACTTGCCAGCACCTGCATGCAAAATATAGCTTGGGGTTCCTTTTTGCTAATTCATTAGTTGTTTCAACCAGATCTTGTATGTGAAATTGCAAATGAACATGGATTGACGAAGAATACAGGGACATTGCTATTTTGCAATCATGTAAGCCTGTAGACATCATAGCTTAGAACGGCAACTAGTAGTAGTTTGCATTGTCAAGCATTTTAGAATAAGTGGATTTACAGATGTAAAGTGTTGCTACAGCAAATGTTTTTTTTTCTTTTTTGGAGGTTATTTATGTTCTTAACCGATCTACTGGCCCTTCGATTATAGTCGCCATGTGTATATATTCAATACAAACACAAGGTAGTAGGCAGCTTGGCTTAAAAAGACACACATCCATCTGCACCGCTGCAAGGAAGCAATACTTGGAACTCAATAGCTGTGACAAAACTGAGTGCCGCGCGCCATCGATCGTAACCTGATCTGTGCATACCCATGCCTATTGGTTATAGTATAGGGCACGGGAGGCGCCAGGAACTCAGATGTCACCTATTTTTGTACCTAGCGGCAAGGTATCTGGTGCATGACATCCCATATAGCGTGGGATTCTGGATTTCTCAGATGCAGTTGTGTGGGCATTGGAGGGAAGCCAGTGCCTCCAAAGCTGCGGAGACACGTACTGATGTCCTGGAATAGCCCAGATGATGACAATCTGGCGGCAGAACTCTGATGATCTGTGGCAGTTTTCCTAGGTGGTGTTGTGTAACCTGACTACTATAGGTAGATTGACGGGTGGAAACTGAATTCGATAGCTCGACACTCCGGCTGACCTCCTGGAGCTCGCCGCCGACGCCGCTGCGGCTCGGGTTTAGTTACGAGTTCAAGTTCAGGTTTTCCTCTGTGGCAGTTTTCCTAGGTGGTGTACTGGTGTTGTTAGGCCTGGAAGCAGAGTGCCTCGGGGCTGCCGCATCATGCACTACGACAGAAGTAGTGTAGAGTGCCATGCATTTTGTAGTAATAAGAGAATTTACAAGTCATTATTATGGATATTTTCAGAGGCCATTTTACGGTTACTGTTACTCAAGGCTTCAACTCCCGACCTACTAAAACTAACACCGCATTACCTCTGCATCAGACGCCCATGGCAGAGTATATGTTGGATTTTCTTCATTTATAGATATTGTCAGGGGCACCACAACTTCGATAGTAGGAAGTGTTCTGACTTGGGATTGTTTGAAAAATTCAAACACTTGAACCTTAAAAATATGTGAATTAATTTGAAACAAATATTTGACACCATAAAGAATTTCAAATCAAAAACTTATCAATAACAAACAAGTAGAAAGAAGCTTTCATTGTCTTTAATCTTAGATGTCACAAGGAGAGACTGAAAAATTCATGGTATGTATATGTACAAATTCACATTTATTTTTAATTAAAAAGCATTAAACAGTTCTTTACATCCTTTAAAGAGCGCCTTCAATTAATCACCATCATTATTGCAAAATGATATTTCCTCACAGTTGATGGTAGGAAAACATATTTTGGGATTTTACATGGGAGCTCTTGAGCTCACTTTCATTTCAAGCCTAAAACAAAAACATGCTAAGTACGTAGTTTGGTTTAACAAGAGAATCCAGTACGTACGGTTAATAGTTTCAGCTCTTGAGGCTCCTTTTGGTCTGACAATATATACAAAGACATCGGTCAGCGTGGCTCAAAAGAAACGCAACACATCCAACTCATATACTAGAATTGTAGAAATTTGTCCCTGATCTAGGCAACAATTATAGGCATGAAAGGCACCGCCAAATCAGCTCTCATGAGATCACTGGTTCTGTTAGAACACTGAATGCTATATTATCCTGTAGTTGACTTCAATCTCACAGTAGGCACGAGGAGGTTGCACACACGCTGGCACATAGAGGGTGTAGCAAGTACGAGGACTATATGGCATTTACTGCAACACCCTCGATGTGCGGCGATTTGCATGAAGGTTGAAATTGCGTAAGGCTTAACATCATGCATGCAAGAATGGGAAACAAGTTGGCGCTTATTCACTACGTTGGAAGAGTCTCAAGATGTGGTGGCCTTTCCACCAATGAACTCAGAGTAACGTACTCTCATCAATCACCATACACCGTTTTCGACATGACATTATTTTTTTTTGTCTCCGAATGGGCTACCAAACGAATTGTTCCCCACAGACACAATTTCGTTTTTGAAGGGTTTAGAGGAGGCATGTGGAGGGAAATGACTAGTGAACTCATGTGCACTACAGAGTATGCCTAGGTTTTGATGCAGTTTTATATTGATGGGTATACATGCGGGCTTTGTATGTTCTTTGCAATATGTTTGGCAAATAAAATGGTTGGCTCGACTTATATTCGTGATTAATTTTTTTATCCATATTTCCATGTAACCATAAATTCCTTATTTTGTATGTCATATAAATGTTGAATTTATGGAGAAAATTAAATGCTGGTGAAGGACAATGATAGACTTAGTCATTTATATATGTGGTACAATACCAGAAGCAACACTAGCCAGAAATTAAAATAGAAGTGTCATGTCTGAGGTATATGCCCCTGATCTACCCATACTCCTACGTAGTCACTACAAAGTAAGCATGAGAGGCTTTGGGAACTCACCTCACACTTCTATTCAGCAGTGATCTGTGTGAACCTCAATACGATTCCCAATGCAATGTTCCCAGCTCATCCCCCCATCCGCAATTTGTTCCCTAATTTGTGGCAGACGTCCCAAAGCAATTTGTGGCAGACGTCACAAGCAAAGCTTGGCAATGTCAATGGTGACAAAACCCAAACAATTGTCCTGCATCCCTAATTCACTACGAGGTATCACTAGTCACCGTTCTCAATTGGTGGGATGGGCACAACCACAGAAAAAGATGTTCCCAACCCTGTTGAACTTCACAACTCCAGAGCGTCAAATGTGGTGAAAGATTTTATTTCCAAACAAAAAGAGCAGCCCGCACCTTTGAAGGAGGAAGAGCTCCCTCTTGTTGAAGTATGATAGACATGCTGAATCCGCATGCCTGTTGAGGTCGACGATTACACTGAGGTTGTTTCTGATCTTGTATTGCATACAAAACATTGGAGGCGGAAGATGCTATTATTAAGCTTGTATGCTTATAACTATAAAAGTGTCTTTAACCATTTAATTTTTTCATTATATTGAAGACTTGATGAGCTCCTATATATATAGGTACTTATCTATTCATAAGTATCTCCGCCATTTCCGGAGTTTTTGTGGGCACAGTGCAGACTCTATCATAGAGTCTAATCGTATTTATTACCTTAATATTTATTGCATTTTGATGATGTGACGCTGATATTGCAGTGTATTTATGGGAAAAAAAACCGAGACTTCAAGTTTTATTTAGACTCTAAGCTCACAATACCCGATGTAACAAATGGTTTTAGACTCTGCATTGTGAGTGCCCTAATCTAACTGATATAACAAATTGTTCATCATGTGCTCGAGTTCAGAATAATTACTGGAAAAAAAAACCAGGCAAAATGTGTTGCATCCATGAAAGCGACATGCAGCTAGTAGCTAGCTTTCTTTGATAGGCATGCATGGGTGGTGGTGCAGCACGCCTTGTCCACGTGTGAGCAGAGAGGTGAGAAATTAAGAGGCCCTAGTCACCACGGCTGGTTTCCCGATTTAAATTCTTTATTTCGTTGCAAAGGGTCCAGACCAGTCCGGTCCCACCTGTATGGACATCAGTTTCTATCCACTCTCGGTTCCTCCAGTAGAACATATATATATACACACTAGAGTCTAAACCCTTTGTCACAACTACAAGAGACAACCCACATATACAGCTCCACATATATAGTATATGTGCATATATACCCCATCAAGGTACGTTTTCAAGGAGACATATCTAGCGGCTTCCACAGACATGAGACACCTGGAATTCAGCTCACACTATTGTACAGTTTCACACTTCCACTCTGTGCACAGCCATGTCAGGTCATTTGGCCTCAATAGCACGTCCAGCGTATGTATTCCGAGACACAGAGGGTGAATTCTGGTTCGAAGCATTGAGTGGTACACTGTAGGGTGTAGGCTAGAGCTTTGCCCGGACCCTTTGCCATGGACAGTACTGGTTTGTAGCTTGTGGTAAACTCAACCTAGCGGCACTACTATCCCTATATGCGTGTAAGGTAGCCGCCAGTGCAATACAACAGTAATCGTGCAAATGTCCATATATCTTGCTACAGCTTAGGCATGACAGCCGATGGAAACACCACAGGTCTACTATCCTTGCATGTTGAAGATGTCGGACCTCCATACTACGCCCTGGGTGTTGTTTTGAAGGCCAACCTAATGTTACATTGTCAGCGAGAGTTCAGATAATTGAGAGCAGAATATATAGCTAGTGCAGTAACATCATATGACAAAGGAAGGTTAATTATATGTTGAATTCTTATTTGAATGTCATCAGTGGCAAGACAATCGAAGCCAAGACTTGTGATAGGAAAAAGTACTGAGTTTAATTACTGACGTGTTTTTACTTTGCTTGTTGATGATTGATGGTCCATTTCTTGAGTGTTGCTATCGAATGAGGTCTTCGAGGACGAGCGCTGCCGAACTGTGTCCAGCGAAATCAAAGGGTGAAGGAGTGTAGGGACTATAGGTAGCACTGGGAACTTCATTATTCATTCCTCTCCTTCCTCTTGTACAATCGACACTATTTATAGGCTACAACATATAAGGCCCCTTGTGTGCCCCTGCATCTACTATAGGTACATAGAATTAATTTTCCCTTGAGCCGGGGGCACCCAGGTCAAATTAAATGCTGGTGTAGCAATAAAATGGTATACTGAGCCATTTATATATATATATATATATATATGTGTTGCAATCGAAAGAAGCAACACTTGGCACAAATAATTAAAATAGAAGTTTCCTGAGTGAGGTAATATATATATCCCTGATCTACACACATACCTAGTCTCTATAGAGTAGGCATGAGAGGCTTTGGGAAGTCAGCTCTCACCATCTTCGTTAAGGATTGGTCTCAACCTCAATACGATCTCCAATGTGTCGCTATAGATTTCACTTCGAAGATTTCAGAGCAGCCAACAACCTACAATGGTGCAGGATCTTCTTGACATTCAAGCGAGACATGCAGGCTCAATATCCACATGCCTGTCACGGATGAGAACGTAGGAACTTAAGTTGAAGTGTGAGAGGTAGAGGTTCAGTCGACATGCTTGTTGAGGACGAGTACACTAGTGGTTGTTTCCATCTTTTATTGCATACCAATTAAATATTAGAGGCTGAGGCAGATCGTGCTATGACAATACATGAATAATTATTATTATTGCATTATACTGAAGACGTGACTTTCTATAGTTACTTATTCATTACGAAGCAATGAGCGGCCGAGCAATGGGAGAAACGTTTCAATTGATATATAAACCTCTTTACGTACATGTGTAAATCTTTATGTTACAATATTTTAAAATACATATTCACAACTAAGTTAGTCGTACCGAATAATATTTGTAACCTAATTGATACAAAAATTTATTGGCGCGTGCTTGAGTTCGGAATTACTGGAAAAGTCCTGGAAAGTTGTGTCGCAGCATGAAAGCGACATGCAACAAACTCATGTCAGGGTGGGTGGGTGGGTGCAGCATTCGTTGGGTCCAGTTCTAAAAAAAAGCATTCGTTGTGGACGTGCGATGATCGAGAGGAGAGAAATTAAAGGAGAGCCCTAGGCACCATTTTATAATTCATTATATTATGGCAATGGGTCCAGTCAGGTCCCACCTACGGCACGTGTCCGATACAGATGCTGGCTGGACTTCATTTTCTATCCTCTCGCGGCTTCTCCAGGTCCAACATATATACACACATCTATCGGCGTCACTGAAAGAAAAACCACCCTCACATACAGCTCCACACAGTACGTTGCATATGTACTCCAAGGTTGTCAAGGAGACAAATCTAGCAACTACAATACAGTAGACTATAGACATGAGAGGCACCTGGGATTCACCCAAACTCAGCTTTGAGTACAACTGTGTGTACAACCACATGAGTTTCTTTGAGCTCAGCACCACATCTGGCATGTTGTTACAAAGGGCACCGCACAAGAAGGTGAAGTCTAGTTTGAAGTCTCGAATCATGAACTGCAAGCTAGAGCCATGCTGGAACACTTTGCTATGCAGACTACTCGTGCTTGTATCTTGTGGCTACTACTCCAGACCAGCAACATGATTGCCGATTGTTACTTGTGAGGAAGAGAGGACCAGTACAATAATTTTGTTGGAAATGAGTCAAATGAAAGGGGTTCGAAACTCAGGTCTCCACATATCCTTGTATGCTGAACATGTCTACCCCACCTTGGGTGTCATCTTGAAGTTCGTTGCTGGCACACCAAATGCTACGCGTTATCAGCAAGAGTTCCACATAAGAGCAGAAGATTTCGGTCAAAAACATAAGAGCAGAAGATCGAGGTATAGCTAATGCGGAAATTAAACATCGCATGACAATGGAACCTTACTTGTTAAAGTCAACCTGATCGATCACTGGCGAGGCAACCGAAAAAGACGTACATGATTTGAGATAGGAAACAGTACTAGTTTGATTACCTTGGTGTTTTTACTTTGCTTATTGACGATTCATGGTCCATTTGTTGAATTGTTCTAATAGCCTTTTCCTTCTAGCTTTTTTTTTTTCTGTTCATTGGATCTTAAAATTTGATGTTAATTAAGCCGAGATATTGTCATTAACTGCCGATTTGTAGTGCCTTTACAATGCTCACACACTTTGCACCTGTACTGTATATTGGCTAAGAGCAGCCATTTCATTGATCATCTCCACCAGAAAGGTTGAGGAAAATAAAGCAACCTGCTATTATTTGCACTGGTTGGGCACTTCCCATGAGTATGTGTCTGTTGATCACTCTAGCTACTGTGTCTGTTGGTACTCATCGTCTGTTAGCGAGCTTGTCATGAGGCCCTTCTCCTTGGCTATGCTAGTACGCCTATATTGATTAAATCAATGGGGACGAGATGAACAAGACAAGTGAAGCAGCAGTGGTAGACGAATCCATGGCAACCAATGGCAGCAGGATTATTGTTAATTCAAGACAGACTAGGTTGGGGGCTTGAGGCTGGTTGGGTAGAAGTTGATTTGGACTGGGTTGGGACGGGTTTAGAAAATAATTAGCCCTTGTTTAGATGCACATGTATTCATCTCAATCCATATAGGTTGAAGTGGATTGGAATGTAATTAAACTAAGTTCCATGCCACTACAGTCAACACATGGGGATTGACGTGGATACATATGCATGCAAATTAAATTTGGAACCCGGTGGACATGGGATGGAAGCTCGATCACCCATTAGCAGCGCTAAGTGGGATGTATGCTATATATATGTATAGGGTGCGCAAATGGACATTTTTGTTTCACTTCAACTCGATTTCTGCTTCATTGTTTCATGGTAAATTAAAGGGCCCTCTGCCTCTGGTCGGGTCGATTGGGTCCCACCTGGCGTGGGGCACATGGTCCCCGGACATGGTTGCCCTGGCGGTCCGACCTCCAGCATATATATAGTAAACACACACACAATCGCACCAATAAAGAGAAAAATTAACAACAGCCTCACATCCTTGCAACTCATTATAGTACCGTATATATCTCAAGGAGAGACATGCATATATACATGTTCCTACGCTAGCTAGGCACGTCAAGTGGCACTGAAGTATATAGGCATGAGCGGCATCTGGAACTGGACTCCCAACATGACAATGGGTAGCATCGTATGAATAGGTACTCAAGGTCCTTTTGCGTCATGATCTTCGGCGTGTTGTTACAGAGGCCGCGACGCGGTGGAGGAATCTGGTGTGAAGCATGGACTTTCTAGACAGCCTGCCAAATGGCTCTCAGCGAGACCCAACGTGACTGTTGAGTACTATATTTAGACTATCAGCTGTAACGTTCTTGCTTGCATGTCACGGTGATCACGATCACCACTCAATCACGGTTGCGGCGCCTTGCGAGGTCAGCCACTCCCGTTGTCCCTATAACTTGTACAAATTCCCGATCAGGGCCACTGAATATAGTGTGGCTTCTTGTATATATTCTCTACGGTGACGACGACTTTCTCATGAGTCCAAACGAACCACACAGTGAGAGACTGCACGTGGGTGCAACCGTGCGTGACACTCGAAGTGCAATATGAGTGCCTTAGTGAACTTATCCCTCAATGCTAATTTAAAACACATATTTTGAGACCACGAAAAGAATTCGAACGCCCCAAATGCATCCATATACATGTCTTGTTCCAAAAGTTAAGATGCATGTTGGACAAATTCATAATAATCAGATTTGCATGTGTGAACATATAACCAACATCCAATATAGTACCATGTCACCCTTTAATGATTAACTAAGTCCTATCAATTTAGGAGCCGATGTTCAAAGTTTTTCCACGTGTTTCATCATTCAAATCCTTTTTGTAAATTATCAAGTATGTTTTTCCTGATGATTATGTCGAGACAAATAAAAGTGGAACTAAGAGTAAAAAAAGATGCCTGTCTGATTTTTGCAATGAAAATTCATTATAGCATATTACTTCTCTTGTTCTTTCCTTCTTTACAAGAGACCTACATATTACATTTTTGCTCAATTCCACTGGACCGGATGCTATAAAAAGAATTAAATACAGAATCATATATCTGTACAAGACAAGAATTGGTTTGAACATGCATCTGAGGTTGTTGATTTAACCATATTTTATGCTCATATTCTTTGTTCATGGTTTAATTTAATTTCTTCTGGCAAATATATTTACTAGGATTGGCAAGATTAAATCATGTGTTTTGGGATAAAAATGAGCACAAGCATGCCCTTCCCAAGCATATGATCCACACCACTGAACCTTTGTATCCTGACACGCTCCAAGATCAAAGATTTGTGCTATTTGGAAAAAGGTGATGTCAACTCGTTGCTATTTTGTCTTGTCAACTCGTTGTCTCGTTATACATAAACAAACACACACATCCATATGCAGTTCAGCACCCCTGCAAAGAACCAACATTTAAACTCAATAGTAGGGTTTACAAATGATCTGTGCATATCTAGTGCCTTCTGGTTGTAGTATATAGGCACGAGAGGCACCGGGAACCCATACGTAACCTGTTTTTGTACCTAATGGTAGTATATCTATTGCATGACCCTAGATCCAGTGTGTGAATCCAGATCACAGAGCATGTAGCCAAGAAGAAGACCGTACGGATGCCTTGAGTAGTCAATGACAGGCCAGTGCTATGGATATAAGACGACAACCTCTCAAATCCTGTCAGCCAACGACTATATCAAGTGAATATGTTTGAAGTGATCTAATTAGGGATGTGAACGGGCCAAGTTGCAGTGCCTAGTGGCTTCCATCATATCATCTGCCTAGCTAGGTATGATCCGAATATGCAGATTGCAGAACCTACTATATCTTTGTTGGAGGGAGTACAACTTGTATTTCGTTTTAGATGCCGCATATATCATCACTTATATTTTCTTTCCTGATAAGACAAAGTACGTATATCATTGTCTAGAGAAATCACAAGCACAAGAAAAATGGGAGGGTGGTTAATTGTGCTCATCAATGTATAATATCTTGCATCGTGGCTCGAGATGAATTTCTTGTTGTAAAAACAGTTATTTATATGAACTGATGCGAAGGCAATTTCATAGTGAGGCTTGTACAAAAAAGATCCATCCACATTAAAAGGTTTGGTACTGATACTGAATTTGGTATCCAACGCATCTGTAACTAAAAAATATATAAATTAATGTTGTTTTAATTGTGGTTATTCATTATCGCACCAAATGAAACTGCAACGTTAAAGTATGAACTTAAAATCACATTCATTTTACGTGTAATTAATAGAAGTAGGTACATCGTCACTGGTATTTGTGAATGGACCACTTACATTTGTCAGCATCTTTTCATTGCAAAATGATTTGCTTTATCAGTATTTTGTCATAGCTGATGGAACAATATTCATTTTGTGGTTTTACGTGGGCCCATGATCAAACAATCAAGGCTGGTAGGCAAAGTAGAAACATGAGATCTTCAATCAGACAACTTATTATTAGCTTCACATTGCAATAGTTCTTCTGGTTGGCCCATATATACACACACGCATCCATCAGCATGGCTCGCTAATGGAAACAAGACACAGATCTATTATTATATATAGTAGTGTTGCAAATGAAATGTGTCCCTAGCTAGGCTTATGTTGTGCATCCCTAGTTGTGGTTTTAGTGTAGCTGTGAGAGGCACCAGGAAATCAATTCTCACCGGTTGTGGTGGCCGACGTTGTCGCATAGAGGTCGTAAGGATCGAGCACCAGAACAATCTTGTCAACTTAAGCCAGGAACTGTCGACGTCTGGTCAGTGCCAACTAAGCAGCAGTGAAGAACACATTCCGTGCCAAAATCATACATGCATGCAACACATATATACATGGCAAATTGCTGGGTGTCAGGCAAGATATCGAACAGCAAGCACCAAAGAATGGGAAGGAAACGCTACTCATATTGTAGATCCCAGTGCCAAGCACTCCTACAATGGATCTGAGACCAGTGACCATCAACACACTTAACACTACTGTACCACTTGTCTACGTACTCTTGACAAGACAAAAAATGACTGGAACTTTCAATCAAGGTAGTAACTGAAGAGTGGAGATGCAAGTGACAACTCTGTGGGTAGTACCATCGCTTGGGAGCTGCTGAAAACACTGTGAGCACCATCCCTTGTCCAAGCATTTCATTGCCAGCGCCCAGGTGCACCAAGATCTGCATGCTTTGTTAGTATCTCTGCCAGCCCCTGTGGCAGCGAGTCTGGCAAGGGAGGAAGAGCTCATAATTTGTTAGTATCTTTTTATATAGCAAAATGACCTGCTTTATTAGTACATACTCACAGCTTAAGCAAAAACACTTCCAACTCAATACTTGTGTTGCAAATGAAATTGGTCCCTACAGCATGCATATGTAGTGCATTCCTAGTAGTGGTTTTAGTGTAGCCATGGAAGGCACCGGGAAATGAGGCCTGTGGTTGCGGGATGTTTCCACATAGAGGTCCTTGGGATCAAGCATGAGAACTGTTTTCTGAATTAAAGCCTAGAATTGTGGACGGCTGGTCCATGCCTGCTAAGCAGCCGAGAAGGCCAAAATCCTAAGTTCCCTTTTCCAAAATCCCACAACATGCATGCAAGAATTGGAAGGGATCGAATACTACTCTGATCAAATTAAGCTCTGGTTGCCAACTAAGTACTAGATATAATCGATCTCAGTGCCAAGCACTATTACTTCATGCTTTTGCTTTAGCCAATTTTAGTGTTTTTTGTATCATCCAGAGTTGGAACATGATAACCTCTGAGACCTTTAGCACACACATATATAACGCTTCTGTACTATATGTCGACGTACTTTTGTCAGTATATCTGGATAGACATCTTTTTTTTTTTTATCAACACTTTTAATTTTGTATTGAATATTTCAGCTCCTAAATAATTTCAAATAAAATGGTTTCCACTATGATACAGGGCATGGATTCATCCAACTTTTTTAAGAGAATAATACAAAAATTTGAACTAGAAAATATGTAAATTTAAGACAAGTATTTGAGACCCTATAAAATTTCAAAGAAAAAAACTTATCAACAACAAACTTGTAGATCAGATAAACCAATACAACTTTGTATTAACCATATGTTCGAACTCAAGTTTGTTTAGAAATTCATAAATTTGAATTTCAAAATCTATGAACCTAAAGCACGTATCTAGGAGACAAAACGACTTCAAAATTAAGTAAAAACTTTGCAACTACAGAGTTGTTGACCATAGAGAAATACAACTTTTGGTTTAGGCCTTGTCAACATCCGAGGTCATCTGAAAATTGTGAATTAAAATTTTAAAAATCCAAGAACTGAGAACAATACCTTGGGATATTAAAAGTTTCAAATCCAAACATCTCAACAACAAAGTTTTGAATTGCATGAGGATGAATACAATTATTTCTATAGATATATATATATATATATATATATATATATATATATATATATATATATATATATATATATATATATATATATATATATATATATATATATATATATATATGGGAATCTTATGTTTGCCACAGGATACCATTTGGTCTCTTCAAATGAACTGCCAAACCAACTGATCCCCATTGACGAAAATTGCTTTCAAGTAATAAAGTACACTAGTGGTACCTAAACATTGTATATAAGCAGTGTCTTCTAAATTCTAACCTTTTTTGGACCCTAAACATGTTGTAGGCCCTAAGCTCTAGGTCAAATAGATATTGAACCGCCCCATAAGCTGATACGTCATATTGGCCCACTGCTGACTCGATATGTACAATAGTTTTGTAGGTCCAAATATTCTGAACTTGGGTATAAAGATCTGTCCACAATCTTGTCAATGAGGCCACATGAGGAACCTAAACTTGGACGCATGGTGGTACTATATAGGACCCTACCAACCAAGATCAACCCGGCCTAGGCATGGAGCTAGCTAGGCAATATATATCGGAAATGCCGGCATGGGCATTACAACTAGTGGCTCTTTCCATGCCATGCCGTAACAAATGTGCCTCATAGCTTATATGTACAGTATAAGGTTCAGTATGTTTGGACAAAAACAGACGCAAAAGCTCCTGACTTATATGCATATGTATGTATTGGCTTTAGTATAGGCATTAGATACATCAGAAACGATAATAATATGCTTGCCCGTAGTTCAAGATCTTCTCCTTTATACCTATCAAGGCATCCCTAGTTCTGGAGGCTGTGCCAACTACAAAATACTACAGTTCGTAAGTGACCACGTGGATCATGATGTTCGATCTACTCGAAATTTCAAGGGCAGGCAGGACTGCATGACGGTTTTCCAGAGTATAGGATGATGCATGGCGATTGCAGTGATCCAAGAGGAGATGCAGGCACAACCATAGGATATGTAAATGTGTGACTATGATGTCGAGATGCTGACAAGCCTGCATTTAGAACAAATTGCTGTCGACGGCTATTTATTACATTTATTTATTTATACTAGAATATAGTAACAATTATGACGATCTTGCAAATTTCAACGGTCTTAGCAACAAGATTCAGGCAGCAAGCATTATTGTAAAGAAGTTAAATGTCGTAATTACTGATTTGTTGGGGAATGCTTAGTCACAATGGTTGCACTTGAAAAAAAAAACATTTGTAGTGTAAAACAAAATTCAGTGGCATTCATCTGCCAGTAATCTGTAGAAACGATGTACTCCACATGATTTGGTTGCTGCCATATATTAACCACAAGTGCACATAAAAGATACGTCTTATAAATAAAAATATCTCTTCATTTAAAAAGTGACCTTTTAAAAAATATCGGTGTCGTGTCAACTCAGGGTCATAGGGTCCCAGAGGCAGGCAAGCTGTGATGAACGAAATATCAAGATCTATATCTTTATGTTTACTACCAGCTTATATATATAAAAAAAAAGTGGGCCGGTTCTATATATACTCCTTATTTTCCTGTCTCTGTTGCATAGTATTGTCTGTCGCAGTTGGGATTGCGTGCAGTATAGTAGTATAAGTTTAGAATTATATATATCATGCCATGTTGTTGCACATTAACCTTATACCTACAAGAATATACACTCAGTTGAATATTTGTGCTGCAATTAACGGAAACAAAATGGGGCGCCATACAACACACTAGATTAGCAACATTGTGAGCTCAAGACAAGGTCCTACTGACTAGTTACAATCCACACATATCTAGTGGTTACAGTTTAGGCATGAGAGGTATCAGGAACTCAGTTACTACTCCTAGCCAATTGGAGTGTAGCTTGCCACTCCTGTTTGGCAGGCAGCATCGGCAGACATACCTATGTGTTCGAAGTAACGAACCACACATGCATGTCAGGGCAATGTGTGCCGATTGCATCATATCAGTGCCTATCCGATCATCCATTTGTCAATGAGGTGCATCATATCAGCGCCTATCCGTTCAGTCTTCAGTGAAGTGATGATCGTTTTTTTGTCACTGTACAATACATGGGGAAATTGAAGTTCAATAACTTATTCAGATGTTTTATGTGTATATAGAGGCCATGTATTTTTCTCCTCATCTCATATTGGTTGATCCATGGAGGGTGGTAAGCATCACTAGACTGAATGGAAGCTAGATCTAGTTTTTCACAAACTCTAAATTATCTGCACCTCTGCATATCGTGAATGTTCAGTAGCAATGGAATTTACTTATCAGTTTGTTTAGAAACTATGATAAGCTTGTTATATATATAGATGCTCACTCAACTTAACTATAAATTAGTTTATATATGTTTTCGTTTCACTCCACTAAAATAATACTTTTTATATGTATTAACAAGGGGTTCCCCAAAACTGCACAGTGAAAGGAAAAGGAAAAAATAGTTGATAACTTGTTTGGAGCTCTTGCATTGATCGGACTGCTTGCAAGTAATGTGTGTCCAAGCCATGTCACTGTTGGAGGTTCAAAAGAGCGCCTGCTGAAATGAGCCATCGAATGATTATATTTTTGGGACTTGTGTTTGTATGATGCCATACAGATAGAACATGTCGAGCAGCCAAAAATGTGATATATTAGGTAGTCAACAACTGATATCTCACATCATTGTGGCCTTTTTGGACGCAGCAGGACTCTACAATTCACATTTCAATGTTGTTTCCTCTCCAACAAAGTATATATCGAGACACCAAGCTGATGATGACTACACAGTACGATCTCTTGATATCCCCGGCTATTATAGAGGCTACAATTAAGTTTGTCCCTCCCACTCGGGGATTGTTGCTGAACTTCCTTACGTCAACTACAAATAAGTCGTCATCCTCCCACTAAGGGGTTTAGGGTTTATTGCTGAACTTCCTTACGTCAACTACACTTTCGATCTGCGGCACCCTCCATAATAGCACTGAGTTTGAATAAATGCAGTCAGGAATGCATTCCATCCTGACCTCTCGCATGCCTATACTCTGACCACACGGCACTAGAACATAGATCAGGGATATTATCTCGTCTCAGTTTCAGCAATACTATTGAGTTGCAAAGTGTTGTTTCATTGCAATTGTGCTGATGGATGTGTGTGCATACTCCCTCCGATTTGGTAATAGAAGTTGTTTTAGACAAGGTTTGGGTCAAACATCCGGAATATAAATCATCAATATTTTTAAGTTGTTGAGTTTGTAAATGTAAAAATTATGAGTAGATTTGTCTTAAAAAATATTTTGATAAAAGTATACATATATCACATCTCCATAAATATTTTATAATAATAAGAGGTCAAAGTTGTGTTTTGGAGACCGTGTCGCTGTCCTAAATGACTTCTAATACCATCCCGAGGGAGTATATATATCCTGGAGTGGAAAAAGTCAATAGGGGGGAGAAGGGAAAAGCATAATAACTGCACAATTTTTGACTCTTGCTTGGCCTCACCTAGCATATGGAGATGTAATGTTGTAGCCAGTTATGGGAGGCGTTGAGAATGCAATCCTGATGGCTGTATGGCACGAGTTTATTCACTCAGGAAAGAGATGGATGCAATACTTGGGACAATGTGGTGCCTGTTAGCTACGGGTTCCTCAACTCCATGTTTCCACCAAAATGGACAGCCAACTTGTGAGGTGCAAGCAAACTATGTAAATGACCCTAGATAATAGGTCCATCAATTTGTAATTCGTGTTCTAGATCTATGACAAAAGTCTTATCTAACACTATGTGAACTTTAACACTACCTTGTTTACACATGCTCCCTTAAAGCTTGTATATCTCTATCTGTAAGTATGAGTGAGTGCTTGTTTTTCCATACCCTAGCCTTGCCTTTCTGTTTTTTCTAGGGGTCAATTATGGCAAGCACAGGCTAGCACTACTATTTCCTCCAGCAGCTGCACAGAGAAGAGGTCTACAGAGATGTTTTATCTACAAGAGTCTTTGTTGAAGAGTCCCCATTATTACTTATGGGAAACTTATTTTTTATTTTCGTGGTTCTATATATGTGGGCCTTATTTTACGTCTCCATACATATATATTTGTTGTAGACGGGTTTGCAACAATAGCAGCAAAAGTGTATCTAGCCGGCTACTGTGGTCTTCATTTGGCTCCATCTTGAATATTGCTGATGAGACAACTCATTATTGTCTCTGAAGTCCATACAATATATATAAATATGGAAGGCATTGGGAACTCACCTGTTACCAATTTGTTTCTTTCGTCTAGCTAGACCATGAGTTCATTACGACAGGAAGAGTGCAGTAGGAGGACGGGGGATCTCTTCCCTCGAGTTCCTGCTTGAGCTCTCCCTTACATGTTGAAATCACAATGCATGGTTGGGAGGAAATTGCTGCCAATGAAAAACAAAATCACCAGGACTCTGTTGATATCGCCATTAGGAGGCTTGCTGGTCAAACCCTGGGAAAACCTGTCTTTGGCAGTTCGTTGGAGTTCATGGAACCTTTCTAGACATCATTTCTCCTTATTGATCTCAAAGAGATGACATAACGGTGTGCTTTATATATATCTCTGAGGCTCTAGGAAATCATCCTTCCACTCGCCAGTAAGACCAATCCCAGAGGAAGCGCTTAGAACAATACAGATACTATAAATATTTACTGAAAATCGTTCTTTGGTGATTAGTAGACAAGAAAATAGATTAAATCCATGTTTGCCAGAAGAATTGTGGTAGTTGTTCAACCACTTTAAAGGTGATTGGATGTTGTCAGTATGTAATAATAGTCCGTGTAAATAAAAAAGAAGCACCATGTTAGTACCAGAGAATTGATGCTTGTTATTATTATATCCTCTATTTGTGATTACTCGTTTTTATTTTTTGACAAAGATTTGTGGTTTCTCGTTGGGTCAGGTCAGGCTACCGTTCAGTATCTCTTGGACAGATCACCGCTAGATATTTTTAGGATAGTTTTCTATGCTAACTATATATATGCATAATAAAGTTGCACGCACAATTAAAAACCATTTTGCAGTTGTGGGTATGTAGCTTCAGTGGGTATATGTATTTTCATTAATTCTTTTATGCCGTCTCGGCTCCTTCTGGTTCCATATGTTCACACATCAATCGACATAAACCTATATATAGAGAAGCTACACTCTCATCACTATATGGTAATAGCTAACTTTGTGAAATTAAAGAGTCCTGTCCCGATCTAGGCATGAGAGGAATAAGGAACAGAGCTCTCTCCATATGGCTGGTACAAGTTGCATCATGTGGAGTCCGTGTGGTGGCAAGCCGACGGCTGCAATTGCATTGGCACTTGGTGTCAATCGGTGTGAAGGATTCCGGCGCCTCCGACCAGGATGGGGCGTGCATCTGGTGCTGCTAGACCAAGCACAGCGTACCAATTTTCGTGTAGCAGTGAAAACTGAGGCTGTTTTGTTGAGGGCCACCGGAAGCCATGCTACAAACTGTGGCTAGCGACAGGAGTCGTAGCTGCAGTTTTCATTGCTTGCTGATTTAAATGTGTGAAAGTGTGGGAATGGTTAATTCTATTCCATGACAATATCGGTGTATACATAGGAGGCCGGGTGGCTCTTGGCCAACCGCATAGGCGTACATGCCTTGAATCAAGGACTGACTACTATAATTACACATACTATAATTACTCATACTATAATTACAATAGTCTAACACTCTCCCGCAGCCTAAACGGGAGCATCGCTAAGGGTCAGGCAGGACTTAAACTCCTGGAACAAAGAGGTGGGAAGGCCCTGGTGAAACGTCGGCGTACTGTGATGTCGTGGAGACATGAAGAACTCGAATGTGACCAAGGGCGACCTTCTCTCGGACAAAATGGAGATCGATCTCAACATGCTTCATCCGCTGATGCTGCACATGATTACTGGAGAGATATTGTCACAATAGACCAAGGTGGCACGACGAGGAGGGTGCTGGAGCTCAAGGAACAACTGTCGTAACTAAGTGGCTTCAGCAACGCCGTTCGCCACAACACGATATTCCGCCTCGGCGCTGGAGCGTGAGACTGTGTGCTGGCGCTTGGAGGATCATGACACCAGGTTGTCTCCGTGGAATACTGCATAGCCAAAAGTCGATCGTCGAGTGTCAGGAACACTGCATAGCCAGAAGTCGATCATTTTCAAAATTGTGTAAATTTCATTGAGGTCTTCAATTTCTAAATACACTAAAGTTGTTCTTCATCCGTCTTTGTTTGAATGAAAATCTGAATTTATTTTTGTGGCAACTACACATCTTTAGCCGTTAACCATGGCTGAAAATAGATTTTCTAGGGCCACTTGACTCAACTGCCCCTATATTAGTCACTGTTTATAGTGGCAACTACACGTATTGTTGATGTAAAGCAACTCCTAAAACTTATCATATTTTCTAGAGTTAAGATTCTACCAAGGAAACTATCCTGATATTCAGTTTACACATGGGGTAGTGAAGAAGTTTGGACAGCTCTGGACATTTTTTTTTAAGGTGCATTTATTCTACCAAGGCAACTATCCTGATATTCAGTGAATATGCCGCCTGTGTATAAAAAAGGTTACGTGCACCTTTATAAAACCATTCTGCAGTAGTGGTATACATGTAGCCTCATTCTTTTATGCCTGCTCGGCTCCTTCTGGTCCCACATATATTTATACATCCATCAGCATATATATACACATCTAAGGATGAAAACGAAACTGAAACATTCGGAAGCAACAGTAGAAACTCGCTACATGCTATCGGTATGAGAGGCGTGAGGAACAACACTCTCACTTTATGGCGAATACATCTAGCATCTAGAGACCGAGACTCTACTACCAGCAGCGGGTGCATAGCTATATGTGGTAGCAAGCTAAGCAAGCCAATGGCTCATTTGCATTGGCTCTTGTCAATCGGTGTCAAGGTTTCCAGGGCCTCCGATCGTTATAGGCGCGCATCCAGTGCTGCAACTCGAACAATGTACCAATAATCATGCAGATTAATAGAGGAATGCACTAGCTTAGACAGTGGGCAAGAATGCAGTGATATGATGATCTCCGGGACCAGTTGATTTCAGATGGGCAACATGTGGAGTTACCTGCTTTGCATTTCTTAAACTCCAATGCATGGCTTTCAATAATATTTATTGGCCTTTCCTAGTCTTGTTTCATTTTGTTTATCTTTATGTTATGCATGCCGTGTTGTTTTTGCATCTTTTTTTTTTGCTTGCCTACGGGCAGTTTTATGTAATATTTGTCCTGAGGCTATCAGTTGATACATGATGCTGGATAGTTACTATCCTTTGTCTAATAAAAAAATAATCATGTAGAGCAGTGAAAAATATAATACATGTATAACATATATTAGTGGGGATCATAAAAAGCATCCCTCCATTTAAGAACTTTGATGCTGGAACAGAGATCTTAAGCTGTATATCTATTCATTATTTTCAAAAAAAGAGTATGTGCAACGTGAAAGCATGATCTGAATCACATGAATGGACTTTTAATATACCTGTACCTTTTCCTTTTATTTTGAGATTTTGTACCCATCATCGATCGACTATATATCCATGATTCAAATCATCATGGGTGGGCAGAGCTGAAACAGGGTAATAGGCAACTTAGCTTAAAAAAAAGAACAGAGTGCAGTTATTTTTTTCTCTACGTTGTACTCTCGGACAACGCAGATGATATATATAGACACACATCCATCAGCACCTCTACAAATAAGCGACACTGGAGTGACCACTAGCATTAGGAATACATGCATGTCCCAGATCTTGAAACATCTACTTCCTATTGGTTATATAGTATAGACATGGGAGGCACTAGGAACTCGGAACTCACCGTTCGGCAGACTCAGGTTTCAGCACACCGATCGTAAGATCCCAAATCCATTTGCCCATGCGTGGACAGGCAATTGATCTCACAACCGCTAGCTAGTTTGGATCGGCAAGTTGATAAGCAAGCCGAAGTCTCGCGTACGCGCGTGGATGAGCTGTATATCCTTTTTCCACTCCTCTGTGCCTGGATACCAGCGGAAACTTGTTGGTTGTTAACATAAGCTCCAAACTTGGTTGTGGAAGCCACCACACATACTAGCCAGCAGGATAAACGACTTTCAGTGGGCGTCCATCTGCTGTGATATTTTCTGTCGCCCATGCCGTCATATCGCACCTGTACCCGTGAGCACCACTCCTGCATGCGTAACCCTGGTTCTATTTCCAGCTGTGAAATATCAAAGGGTAAAAAGGCCATTTATGTAGTAATCCCTGTGTCAATTGAGTAGGTAATTTTTTTGACCTATGTTTTAAAGAAATGATAACATACAGCTCTCTTCGGGACTAAAGAAATAGAAAACAAAGAGGTCTAGTTATGTAAAAGGAAGTTTATACAATCCAAATTATATTCAATCGCATGTATTTATGTACATGAATGCAGATGGGCATGTGTTGCAACCTGTGCTATATTACACAAAATGAAGGTTGCATACAGATTTATATTGATCGAGACTAAGGTTTTTTAGTCAGCTGTGGCTGAATATAAATATCCTAGGGCCCTTTGACTCAACTGAAATCACCCTTTAGAGGCATGACCAAACTGCCGCTAAAAATATCAAAATATAAGTTCGTGGTAGAATAATTAATAGGTACCATTTTACTAAGGCAAACCATCCAGAAATTTGGTTCATAGGGGCAGTGAAAATGTGTTGGGTAGATGTGCCGATACAATTTTCTATGCCAACTAAGTATAAAAATGTTACACGCACCCTTAAAACCCAACCCATTCTACAGTAGTAGGTATACCTATATATGTAGCCTCATTCTTTTTACATATCTATCGGCTCCTTCGGTTCCTATATATATTCACACACATCGACCCATATGAACTCACTATATAGTACTCCTAGCTAGCTTTGTGAAAGAGATCTGTCGTCCCTGAGGCACTATATACTATAGGCATGAGAGGCTCGAGGAACACCGCTCTCACCATGCTGCACATGCATCTTGCATCTATGGATGCATACATACATCCGACGGAGGACGCGTCATGCGTCGGAGGTCACGCCTTGTGCCGCAGCTGAAAATGTCGCGCCGGAAGTGGAGTCGTCAACCACAAGCTATGAGTCAATCACACTGGAGGTTCTCGAACGACGCTTAACTTACCCTTAATATCAGGCATAGATGTTTTTGATTGACACATTTACTGTGTCTACCAGTATAGACATGGTAGGCTAGCTGTAGGAACTCGGAACTCACCAGCAAATGGACTCTGGCTTCAGTGCGTCCATTTTAGCAAAGACACTTGAAGTTTGTCAAAAGGAGAAGAAAAGATTTGACTGAAGAAAATGGGATAGACTCAGTGTGAACTTAGTGCAGCTCAATTGGTCACATTCTAAGTGGTTGTAGAACACTAACCCACCTGAGTTGATATCCACACATCAGTAGTTTTTCATTCATTTCTTCATGTAGGTGAATGCAGGTGGGCGTGAAAGTTGCATACCTTATTAGGGTGCCAAATAATTTGTCCCTCTAATTGCTGTTTTGTAACCCTCTTTGGGGGCCATTGTTTAAGTCCAGCCTGAACCTTCTTCTTTTAATATTACCGGCAGGTAATGTCAATAAAAAAATTACCGACAGCTCTCTTGCCTGATTCGTATCATAATTATTGGTCTCTCTACTTCCTTTCTCCCTTTGTAATGACAATAACTGACACATGAGTCATCAAGTAGGCGCCATCTAAATCATAAATATCACCATCTAGTGTTTATGTTGAGCATGCATCCTCTGGCTCCAACTCACTGCTTAAATTCTAGCAGAGCTACAATAATATTCACATTCAAAGCTTTGCTACAAGACTTCTCCTCCTCAACTGGCCTGAATGTCAACTACAGTAAATCACATAGGGGTTATAGCTGAATTGATCGCCTGCAGTTTGCTACGTATATGCAGATGATCAATGTGCACAATCAAATTACCAGGTGGAGAAATTGAATATGTGGATAGGGGAAGGAAACAATGCCCGTGGAGAGGCAACAGTGAGAAGAAAAAAGGAGGCAATCTGGTTGCTTGGGAGATAGTACAATTGCCAAAGGAGAAAGGTGGTCTTGGAGTCATCAATCTCAGACTGCAAAATGATGCTCTACTCCTGAAGCATCTAAACAAGTTCTATAATAAAGCTAACATCCCTTGGGTACAAATGATATGGAATAGATATTATGAAAACAAAGTCCCCCATAACTCCAGAGAAGTGGGATCCTTCTGGTGGAGAGATATTATGAGATTAAATGTGCTATTCAGGGGTATAGCAAGATGCTCAATTGGGGGAGGTAAGACAGTCAGTTTCTGGGATGATCTATGGGCAGATGTTGTCATGTCACATAACTATCCCAGGCTTGCCACTTATGTCAGAGATGATGACTCCTCAGTGTACCAGACATTGTAGGCTGCTGACCTAGAGTCAATCTTTGTTCTACCTCTCTCTGAAGAAGCCTTCTCAGAGCTAAATGATCTCCAAGCCCAGCTACAAATGATGGATTTTGATGAAACTTCAGAGGACAATTGGACTCCCATTTGGGGTGCCAATTACACAGCTAAGAAATTCTACAACCATGCCTTCAATGGTATTGAAGCACATGCTGCTTTCAGGGTAATATGGAAATCAAGATGCATTCCTAGAGTTAAATTTTTTGCCTGGCTAATATTGGTGGACAGATTGAACACTAAGGACATGCTGTTGAGAAGGCATTTCCATCCACAGGGTGGTCCAAGCTGTGTGTTATGTCAAACAAACTCCAGAGAAACCATTCAACATCTCTTCTTCGACTGTCCCTTTGCCCAAAGATGTTGGCAGAAATTGGGCATCACCTGGGATATGTCAAAAAATTTGTTGGACAGACTCATGGATGCTCGGGTGGTACATTCTATACCTTGTTTTGTAGAGGTTACCCTCATTGCGGCCTGGGAGTTATGGAAACTTAGAAATGATAAGGTGTTCCAAAGACGTGAGCCAAGCATCCGGTTGTGGCAGCCGAATTTCAAATCACAAAGTGTGTAATCGGTTAGATTCAAAGTAGATTTAAGATCTTCTTTTTGTGTTTGGCTTGATGCTTTCAGTTAAAATCATTGTAAGTGTTCTGTAAACCCCCTAAATTATAAATAAAACCCTTTTACTGTGGGGATCTCCCCACAGTCTTTTGGTTGAAAAAAAATAGACAGAATAAACACTAGTAGTGTTGGGAAGGAGGAAACTCTGTATCTACAGTATAAACATTTTGAGACTTCATACCCATCATCGACTATATATCCATGATTCAACCATCATGGGTGGGTAGAGCAGAAACAGGGTCATAGGCACTGCCGGCTCTAGGGGGCCAAGATTATACAAGTATTTAGTACATGTAATTATCTATTTAATATAAATAAGTATTTTCATTTGAAGGCCCATAAAAATTAGAAAAGTATCCCAAGCTTGCTCAGACGTAACTTCCCTGATCCATTTGCATGTACACAGTCCATGATCCATTCATCTATCGATTGGTTTTGCTCAAAAAAAAATTCATCGATTGGAGCCCCCGGGCGACGTTTCTGATCTACCGTTCTTCCTTCCTGACGCCGTCGTGGCTGCGCCATATACTGCCCTACCTCACGTCTCACCCAGCCACGACTCACCCGGCGGCCGACGATCACTGATCAGCTGGAAGTCGGCAAGTCTCAAGAAGCCATGGACGCATCAAAACGCAAACACACAATCCGATCTGCTCCTCACGGTAAGCAACAAGACAATGTTATAAATTTTCTCAAATTAATTATAAGGATTATAAAACTCTAATTAAATGTTTTTATTTGAATATCATAAATGTTACGTACCAAGCATTTTAGTTTTTCTTATTACTTATATTTCATGGCCTAAACATGTACTGCAAGAACATGTTATTCATACTATATACTACCTCTATACCAAAAAAAAAAAAACTTAATGTTTAGGATAAGGTTTAGGGGCAAACATTGAGAATAAAAATCAACAAGAACTTTTAAGTTGTTGCTTTCGCAAATGTGAAAACTATAAGAATAGATTTATTTTGGAAGTTGTGTTTTAGAGACCGTGACACTATCCTAAACATATTATTTTTTTGTATGGAGGGAGTACAAATAAGAGTATAAATTAGATCAACGGGCCTTATTTTTCTTGCTTGCCCATAGGTCCTTGACATTGTAGAGCCGGTAACCGTCATAGGAAACTTCGCTTAAAAAGAGAGTGCAGTTATTGTTTTCTGTTGTACTGGGAACCTTCTGACTTATAGACGATATTCATCAGCACCGCTACAAATAAGGCGACACTCACCACTAACATTAAGAATACCATGCATGTCCCAGATCTAGACACATCTACTGCCTATAGACATGAGAGACACTAGGAACTCGAAAACCTCTACTTTGGACCGGGCGGGTTGGCGGGCAGGCGAACCGCACAGACGACGTGGATGAGCTCGGTGGCCGCCTCGAAAAATTGAGACCCTGTACGAAAAAAAAAAAATGAGGCCTTTTCAGAAAGCGTGATGATGACATTTGTGACTGTTTTGCAACAAACCTACCCATAGCTCCTATTTGAGAGTGGACTAATTTCTCTATTCTCTATTTTTTCTTACGCTTTTGCGAACCCGATTTAAATTTTTCTAGGACGATTTGCGTAAGACATGGCTAGATGCAAAGATCAAAAGAACAAAATTTAGAGAACGATCCACTACGCTGTGATTGCGAATGAATTGAAAAAATGAAAGATCAATATTACCGCCGGGGCCTCCCGCTCGGCGCCTCTATTGCTTGTTGCGCGCTCGACACGCTTGACTTGATTCTTTGGCGAGATCGCTCGCGATTGAGTGCAGGCGCCGGGCGATGGCCGATGGCGGCACGATACGAGGACGCGACCTAACTGTTTGTGTTGCCTCGATGCCCGATGGGAATTGGGATCGGCAACTGGCAAGCCCACCGCTTAGCTTAAACGACGCTTGCTGCCGCTTGCAATTTGCATCGCTGCTGTGCTGGCCGCCCATTTAATCAAGCTGCTACGTTGCTTGCTTTGCTTGGACCATCGAACGGAGAGGTGCCAGCGGCCGGCAACAAAACATTTTGTATTCAGTTGTGTACAAGTGTATGCATGTATGTATTATGTATATTTTTGGAGGCCCACATATTTTGAGGCCCTCTGGGCGCTGGTGCTCACCTTGCACATGGCCATCGACGGCCCTGATGAGCTCCATATCCTTTTTTTTACTCGCCTGTGCTCTGATTCCAGCGGCTTCACGTCCTCGTTCGTTGTTTGCATGAATATGCTCAAAAACGTAGCTGTGGAGGCCACCCCATACAAGCCAGTAGTATGAACGACCTTCCGTGGGCGTCCATCTGCTGTGATATTTTTCTTTCACACAGGCTGCCATAATTAGGCTCCTAGCTGAGGGGCAGCGATATCACTCCTGCATGTGTAACCCTGGTTCTTCTTCGTCCAGTTGTGAAATATCAAATGGTGTAATTTTATTGACCAATGTTTTACTGAAATGAAAACATACAGCTGTCTTCAGATTAAAAAGAAATTGAAAATAAAGAGTTCTAATTATGTACAAGGAAGTTTATACAATCCAAATTATTTTCAATCGCATATGTATCCATGAAGGTGAATGCAGGTGGGCATATGTAATGGCTTGCATCTGTACTATATTTCAGAAAATGAAAGTTGCATATAGATTTATATTATTCGAGACTAAGACTATCTGCACTGGGGTCCAGTACCCCCATCCTGGAGATCGGATACTGGAAAAATTAGCTGCAGCGACGCACGGATGTGGCCAGGTCATCCGAATTCCTGCCTCCTTGGCGGCAAATCTACCGCGAGCAACGGGAGTCCGTACGCCTGCACTAGTCCCACTGCCCGCACGGAGCTGTCCGGCCGACCATCGCTGCTCGCCCGCCGAGGCTCTGGGGGCTGGCGGCATGGGGCGAGAGGTGGAGTGGGGGGAATGGGTGGAGGGGGGGCATGGGTCGATGGTCGGGCTGGCGGCATGGGGCAGATGGTCGGGCCGGGCGGACCTCTGGGCCGCCATGCCGGTCCCCTGGCCAGCCAATCAAGAAGAGAGAGAGGACGGATGGGGGGATGGCGTGAGAGATTGGGGGAGGTACAAAAAACCAGATGTGTGGGCCCACCTCAATATTGAGGATGATATAGAGTATACATGGGTGCCGGAGAATTGGATATAGAGAAGAAAATTTGGATGACCAGGATGGAGGAACATGAGTGCGGAGAGTCTAAGGTTTTTTAGTCAACCGTGGCAGAAAATAGATATCCTAGGGCCGATTGACTGAACTAAAATCACCCTTTTAGAGGCATGGCAAAACTGCCGCTAAAGATATTGAAATATAAGTTTCTGGAGGTGCTACGTTACATCTAACATACGTGATGGTATAATATTTAATAGGTAGCATTTTAATAAGGCAAACCATCTAAAAATTTGGTTTATAGGAGCAGTGAAGAAGTGTTTGCATACATGTGTCGATACAGTTTTCTATGCCAACTGTGTATAAAAATGTTACACACACCCCCTTAAAACCCAACCCACTCTACTGTAGTAGGTATATATATATATATATAGCTTCATTCTTTTACATATCGTCCGGCTCCTTCGGGTCCCATATATATTCACCACATCCATCGACCCATATGTAACTCAGTAAATATAAAGCAACACTTGGAGTTCAGTATATATAGTACTCCTAGCTAGCTTTGTGAAAAAGATCTGTCGTTCCTGAGGCACTATATACTATAGGCATGAGAGGCTTGAGGAACAGAGCTCACGCCATGTTGCACATGCATCCTGCAACTATGAATGGTTCCATATATCCGGCGGAGGACGCATCACACGGCAAAGGTCACGCTGGCGCCAGAATAAAAGATGCCGCGGCAAAGCTCGCGCCGGAACTGGAGTCGTCAACCATGAGCCGTAAGTTCGGGAACCACAGTCACGACTGCAACAACACTTGACTCACCATTAGCATTAGGCATAAATGTCCATGATCGACACATTTACTGCCTACCAGTATAGGCATGACAGGCTGGAACTCACCAGCAAATGGACTCTGGCTGCAGTGCGTCCATCCTAAGACCCCTAAAAAGTTTGTCAAAGGGAAGAGAAAAGGTTGGACTTTTGAAGTAAACTTAGTGCAACTCGATTGGTTACATTCAAAGTGGTTGTAGAACACTACCAACCTGAGTAGCAATCCTATACTTAACAGGAAGGCTCACGTTTTTCATGGATCTATTTTAGGAAGAAACAACACTATTCAATATATACCGGTTTAGTCAATTGAAGGGTGCACATATCAGCTCCTAAATAATTTCAAATATAATGGTTTCCACTATGAAGTTTTAGGGCTTGCCGATCAAATTTTGATACAGGGCATCTATCCATCCAAATTTTGAACTTGAAAATATGCAAATTTAAAACATATTTGAGATCCTAAAAAACTTCAAAGAAAAAAAAACTTGTCAACAACAAACTTGTAAATTAAACCAACACAACTTTCTATTAATTATGCTTACACTCAAGGTCATCTAGAAATTTTTAAATTTGAATTTCAAAATCTATGAACCTAAAGCACGTTAAATGTCTTCGAAATTAAGTAAAAGGTTTTCAACTACGGAGTTGTAGACCATAGAGAAATACAACGTTTTGGTTTTTAGACCACATCCACATCCGAGGTCATCTGAAAATTGTGAACTAAAATTTTCAAAATCCATGAACTGAAAAATTGAGATATTAAAAAGTTTCAAATCCAAACATCTCAACAACAGAGTTTTTAAATTGCATGAGCATGAATTCAATTATTTTTTTAGATATATATACAAGAATCTTATGTTTGGCACAGGACACCATTTGGTGTCTCCAAATGATCTGCCAAACCAACTGATTCCAATACATGAAAATCGCTTTCGTGTAAAGTAAACTAGTGGTACCTAAACATTGTATATATATATATATGCAGTGTCATCTAAATTCTATCTTTTTTTTTGGACCCTGAACATGGTGTAGGCCTAAGTTTTAGGACAAATAAATTTTGAAACGCTCAAAAGCTGATATGGCGGCCCCCGTGTCGCCTCCGCGACAAGCGGCTCGGGCGCGTGAAACCCTAGCCGCCGCTGAAACTCCACCTCCATCCCTTCCCTCGCTGCTGCCGAGGGAGTGGCCAAGAGGCTTGGCGCAGCTTTCCTATGATGGCGGCAGCAGGCCCTTTGCCCCGAAGGTCTAGAGCCCCTTCGTGCGTGTTGCGGCGCTTTTGGCGACTGTGGCGGTAACGCAGCCGACGCAAGCGCCATAGGCGGATCCATCGCGTTACATCGCCGATCCTCCCCTCCATTCTCTTTAACAAGGTTGAGCAGCGGAGGTCGGCCGCACGGGGACTCCATGAGGCCGCCGCGGCCGCCCCGGGCGACTGTGTCGATCGATGGTCGGTTGCCCGCTGCCCCGGGACGGATCTGCGTGCTCTTGTTGGCGGCGGCGGCAACGACATGGCCTTGCTGTGGCAAGGAGGTGGTGATCCCCGACATTAGGAAGGCGCCGCGGAGGTTTCACAAATACTTCCGTGAAGGTATCTTCAGTTTTCGCTCGTGTTTTTCATAAAGCTACAGAGACTCGAGTCAGTCCTTTGGCTTAAATTAGAGGATTCTCATACCGCAGACGGATTCCATCTACACATTGTTCCAGTGAATTATAAACGCAGTACCTACTAGCTACTTTTGCAAAGCATGGTATCTCCGGAGATGAGGTTCGCATAGCTTTACTAGTGTTGGAGTTCATGGCCTATCGAAGTGGGTCAAGTTTGGCATGTATGGAAGCATTGACTTGGTAAGATAGGGGGAATCAACACTGAGTGACTTCGTTTTTGTGGTACTAGGTACTGATTCACCGCTCCGTGAAGAAATTCCTAGGTCTGACCTTAATTGGTTGTACGGCAATGGCCTTGTCAAGGCATTGTTTGGCTTAAGATGAATTACTCCCTCGGGTGCAAAACCTCGATCTGGCCTTTATTGGTTGGGTCACTACAATGTCGGGTACATACATGTGTTGTTTCCTCTTTGGAGGCATTGGCATCGGGATCCTAATTCGTAGTCGAAGTGTTGCTATGGTTAGCGATGGAGTGAAGGTGAAGACACATATTGTAGTTTGGTGCGGCAAGAACTTTAGGTATTGTTGTTCTTGGAGGTGATGACACATGTTGTTCTTTTATTTGTTTCTTTCTTTCTTTGGCTGTGTGCATCCAAGTTATGCAGAGGCCGGATTGGATCTTAGTTTGATTGTACCACCTTGAAGTAATTGTCTAAGGTCAATAAAGCTTCCCTTTTCTAAAAAAAAAAGCTGACATGGCATATTAACCCACTGCTGACTCGATCCGATATATTTGGACAAATATTTACCTAATTATGCACAATAGTGCCTTCTAGGTCCAAATATTCTGAACTTGGGTAAGGGTCGGGCGCCAAACATGCCAATGAGGCCACATGAGGATCCTAATCTTGTATGGTAGTACTATATAGGGCCCTACCTACCAAGATCAGCCTGGCCTAGACATGGCATTAGCCAATATATAAGGAAGTGCCGGCCTGGCCACGACAGCCAGTGGCTCTTTCCATGCTTTGGCCATGCCTTACACTATGTTAACTTTATCACCACCTTCTTTTCACATGCTCTCTTAAAGCTTGTGTCTCTATCTATAATGGTTGAGGTTGTATATAGTATAATGTTTTCCCATCCCCCAGTCTTACCTTTCTGAATTTTCTACGGGTCCATTATGGCCAACACAGGCTACCACTACTATTTCCTCCACCAGCTGCACACACTGAGAGGCACTATAAGAACGCCTCCCTTTTTTAGTACGGGCGATTTTTGTTTTGAGCCTCCCCAACAGTGGTATTTTTTCCCCACAAGCCCAGCCGCCCCTACAATGTCCATAGGAGGGGTGGCTCAATCACCAACCGAGTAGGGGCGGCTCAATCACCAACCACCCATAATGTGGACACTGTAGGGGCGACTTTATTGAGGCGCCCCTGCAGAGGATTGCCGAATTTTAAAAATTAGACACTATTTTTTTTTAAATGACCTTCAATGGAAAAACTCCTAAATAAGAATTGTAGAGCTCAGAATGTTATGAATCTTTGTTGTTGTTGATCACTTTTTTATTTGACTTTATTTGATTCCTCAAAAAGTGGGTTTGAATGTCTAAATTTTGAAATTTGAATTTTTCAAAGGACCTCGGAAGGAAAAAACTTTCTATATAAGAATTGTTGGTCTCGTAAAGTTATGAAACTTTGTAGTTGAACACTTTTTCTTTTGAAATCACATTGTCATGCAAAAACTACGTTCAAATATCTCAAATTTGAAATTCATATTTCTCAAATGACCTCGGATGGAGAAACACTCAAAATGAAAATTATAGGTCTCTTTAAAAAGTTATGAAACTTTGATTTGACCACTTTTTATTTAAAACCGTTTAGGGCCTCGAATAGCCAACTTTCACTCAAATTTGTATATTACGTGGGGATCCGTAATGTAATATGGACACATGTGAGTGCGGAGCATGGTGGTTGGGACTCTTCGCGGCACAGCCCCCAGGTTCACGGGTTGAATCCCGACCGCTGCGTAAGCGAATTTACGGAAAAAAAATCCACGACTTTTTTAATTTTGAAAACGCTAATTCTCGGGAACCACATTAGGGATTTGTAAAACCACTGTAGAAACGGGAAGTTAGGGACGGCCGGCAAAACCGCCCCTAAAGAGCGCCACCAGCCGCCCCTAAAGAAGCGTTAAAAGGCGCACGTAGTGACAGGAAAGGAGGTCTAGAGAGATGTTTTATCTACAAGAGTCTTTGTTGAAGAGACCCCATTATTACTCATGGGAAACTTATTTAATGATCCTCGTGGTTCTATATATGTGGGCCTTAGTTTGAGTCTCCACTTTCTGTTGTAGATGGGTTTGCAACAATAGCAGCAAAAGTGTAGTTTATCTAGCCGGCGACTGTGGTCTTTATTTTGCTCCATCTTGAATATTGTTGATGAGACAACTCATTATTGTCTCTGAAGGCCGTAGTATATATATACATGGAAGGCATTGGGAACTCACCTCTTACCAATTTGTTTCTTTAGGCTAGACCATGATCCATGAGTTCATTTCCACACATGACAGCAGACAGGAAGAGTAAAGTAGGAGGACAGGGGATCTCTTCCCTTGAGTTCCTGCTCGAGCGCTCCCTTACATGTTGAAATCACAATGCATGGTTGGAAGGAAATTGGGGACAACAAAATCACCATGACTCTGTCGATCTTCGTCAAACCCTGAGAAAACCTGTCTTTGGCAGTTTATTGGAGTTCATGGAACCTTTCCAGACAACATTTTTCCTTATTGATTTCAAAGAGATGACATAGCGGTGTGTTTTCTACATACCTCTGAGGCTCGAGGAATGCTTCTTCCACTCGTGAGTAACACCAATTCCAGAGGAAGCGCTTGAATGGGGAGAGATAGCACTTTAGAACATTATGGATACCCATTTGACAAAAAACTAGTTCACCAACCCGTGCTCTCACATAGGATAGAATCTCTGGAGACACTAACTGTGAGGGATCGGTGTTCGGGATGTCATCACCGAGCTCTCGGACGGCCGGTCGCGGGTGAAGACGCCCCGGGACCCGAGGCGCGACTATCATCGAGGGGGGCGCGAGGTCTCCCCGGGTGAGCTCCCAGTCCCTCGAAGGGAGGCCTGAGAGCTCGCCCCGCGCAAGCTCAACCCGGGTCCCGGGCGCCCGCAGACGAAGCCCCCCGACTCAAGAGGTCTCCTCGATCGACGGCATCGAGCTTCCCGTCGGGCCTCTCCTGCGCCGCACGGGCTCCCCCTACGTGACAAAGCTCGCGTAGGAGGGAGCCGAAGAGCTCACCCCATCGATTACCGGGTACGGTTGGCCAACAACTCCCCGAAAAGTCCAACCACTCCACGGCGGTCGCTGTACCCATGCGGGGTCACGCAGGACGGGGAGAGGTCATTTGGCCATGCCGTCGCATTGCCCGTCTACCTCAACAGCTCTCGAACGGTGGACGTCGGGTACTAACCAGGTACCGGTGCCCATACACGGCGTGGGCGCCTCCCATACCGAGAAGACGGATTCCAACTCCGATTAGAGACAAGGCGACGCCCGACCACCGCCCAAACCACGATTCCAGCGGCACGGCGGCGACCAATTCCGCGCTCGGGGACGCATGAGGAGCTCTGAGACAGCTCTCACCTTACATCACGAGCTCATCCCGAGAGCTCTCCCCACGAAAAAGCCTCCCTCCAACCTCGGCCCAGAGGAACCCGATGTTCCCATCCCCTTGCGACTATAAAAGGAGGGATAGGCCCTCGGATGGGGGGATCGAACGACGAAGCACCCGGTAGAACCAGTTCCACCACGCACCCTCCACTTTCGATATTGGCACCTCGCCTCAATCACGAGAGACTTGGGATCCTCACTCCCCTCTCGCCCCTGCTTGTCTTGAGCCCGGTATGAGCATTTGAGCTCGGATAGTGAGCACACTGGACTAGGGTGCCCGATTTGCCCGAACCAAAATCCTTTGTGTCATTGTCTCTAGAGCTAGGCCATCTGAGCACGCATTAGCCGACATTGCCGTGACGGTGGTATTACACCCGCGGCGGTTGGTGCGCCCAGTAGGAAGGGCGCTAGTGCGGCGATTATCACTCCGATGGCTTCTTCCACTCCGTTCCCGGCGACGCGGGCTGCTGGCGATGCGGCCGGCACCCCTCGACCTCTCCGACTCGGCGCCAGCGGCGGCCATCCGCGGGCTATCTTCACCCGCCCGATGCGGCGCAAGGACATCCGTCGCCTCCGCGGCGCCGCCGGCTCTCGTCCTCTCAAGCATGAGGCGGGACTCCGTCGGCAACGACCAGCCCCATCCGCGGCGCGGATCGCTTCTTCACCCTCATCAAGGGACTTGCTCCCGAACATCCTGGGACCTTGCCACGCTGAGTCATTCCGCGGCGTGACCTTCTCCGCGCCAGCGTCGGTCCTCGGCTCGCCCCCGGAGAGGAGGTGCTATCGTCGGCGAGTTCGCGGCCCTACGCCGGAGGATGTACCCCAGCGGGCAGCCGGACCTGCCCGCCTGCTGGGAGGCGAGCCCGGCGGACGGCACCAGCGAGCCCGAGCTCGCCCTCGCCCGGGGATGAGCCTCGCGGCTGCGACCCACACATTACTACGTGTAATGAGGCTTGAGAAGCGTAGCCCGAAGGCGATCCACTGGGAGCGACGCCTCCACGGCGCACGCCTCGGGCTCGGCGCCACCGCCCAGCCTTGAGCCCGCGTCGACGCCAATCAAAGGCGCGAATCAAAACTTCCTTCGGGGAGCTCGGCGAAGCGTCGTGCGGGCGGCGCAGCGCAAGAGCGATACCCTCCTCGCCCATCGGGGGAGGACAGCACTCTCGAGCCGAGCTCGAGCTCGGGAGGTGCAGGACCGCATCAACCGGGACGAGGGGGCCCGAGAAATCCCACCGGTGTTCGGAAGGGCGTCGCAAAACCTGGCAGCCGGCCGCGCTTCCTCGCGGCGTGCCCGGCCCGAGGAGCCAGGCGCGCGAGTAAACGCCTGAACAACTCCAGGCTCTGACGGAAGGCGGCGGCCCAACAAGCCGAGAGCTCCGCGTGTCCCATCGGGCCTTTCTTTCGGACGAAGCATGAGGCCTCACCGCTCCGGAGGACGTCCACGCAGCGCCCGGCGAATCGGCGAAGATCGCGACGCTGAACGCCATCAACGCCCACCGGAGAGCGGAAGCTCGGGCCGACAAAAAATATCCCGGGAACCATGACGACCGCGTGGTGGCGACCCGACAAGCGCCTCAAGACGTGCAGAAGCGACGCGGCGGCGCTACGACGTTGAGGGAGGACAAAAGCCGGAGCCCAACTCCGGACCAACGACCTCGAAGCCCTTCTCCCCTGGGAAGGCCACCGCCTCGCGAGCCTCGAGCTCAAGGAGGCCGGGGCCTTCGGCCCGCTGGCCCACAACGCCCCTTTCCCCTCTCGCTTCCGAGCCCCGACCTCGGTGCGTATATAACGGGAGACGGACCCCACCACATGGCTAGAGGATTACCGCCTGGGGTGCCAGGCCAGCGGAGCCGACAGTGACTACTTCATCATCTGCAACCTCCCGCTTTACCTCGCAGATTCAGCAAGGTCATGGCTCGAGCAGCACCTCGGAGGGCACCATCCGCAAGCGGGAGGACACGCGGTGACGTCTTCGCCGGGCAACTTCCAAGGCACATACGCCGGGCCCAAAGACGACATGGGATCTCCAAGGATGCAAGCGAGAAGAAGGATGAAGGCTAACACGACTACATCGTGACGCTTCTCCAAGCTGCGCAACAACCTCTCCGAGGCCCGACGCCGAGATAATCAACGCCTTCATCTTTGGCACCACCGCGAGACCTTGATCCACGAGCTCGGGCGCACAAAAGCCCAAGACCGTGAAAGAGCTCCCTTGACCTCGCCACCCGCCATGCCGAGGGAGAGGACGCCTCCTCCGCGCCACCGCAAGGGCAAGCCCAAGGTCAACAACGACGCACGACCGCCGGCGACCAGGGGCCCGCGCCGCAAGAACAAGAGGAGCAAGAAGGGCAAGCGCCCCGCAGCGGCGGCGGCCACGCACGACGGTGAGTTCGTTGTCGCGGGCGACAAGCGCAAGGGATCGGACCCAAGGGCGGTGGGGAAGCCGCCCCAAGGAGCGACCGACAAAATGCTCGGAAGCGCCATGCCCACACCACGAGGGTCTGGTCAACCACAAGATGAAGGATCATGCGGCCTCATGAAGAAACACGTGATGGGAACGTTGCGGGGTGGAGGCAAGGACAACGACTTTAAAGGACGCGAGGCCATCCCACGACGAAGTTGGACGCCGACGCCTACATCGAACGGCATTTGTAACACCCCGGCTAGAAACACACCACCGGGGCTACCCTCAACACATAAATACTAGGATTAAATCAATTAACAACCTCCACTTAACTATTACAACTGCAGAATCGCTATGCAAAAGATTACGCGTTTGTAATCAAAAAAGTGAGTACTTGTGGTGATGGTGCTACTCCCGATTCCCATGCGAGGTCGAATGGTTTAGCACCTAAAAACCAAATGAACACAAGGGTGAGTGAAAACACTCAGCAAAGTACATTTAGAACCAAAATAATTGTTATCTCATGAGAATCCGTAACAAATTACTAGAATAGCAAATAAACAAGAGTTTCCGCCCCGAAACGGACAAAGACTTGAATACTCCTTAGCATTTTACCGGTAAAGCCGAGTAAGTGGGGCCAACACTTACTCACAGGCACCTGAATATAAGAACCAAATTGCACTTCCAGGATAAACCGCAAGACGGAATTGAATTTAAATGGAAACTTGAAACTTGAAGCTCATGAACCGGAAACTTGAACAATAAGCGAGAAATATATAACACTTGAACATTGGAGAGCAAAGAAAAACTCGAACAATAAGCGTAAAGCCCAAGCAAAGATTCGTCATGCACTTGCCTTAATGATGCAACGAGCGCTCTCAAGATGGCTTAGGTCCTGCCTACCGACTTGCCAGCACCTGAACAACCATGGTTCGCACATACTCATAAACAGCCCAAAATTCTACTAATCCAAAAGTGACACAAACAATTATTTTATCACAATATCTATACTATACGAGATGCATGAGTAAGCTCATAGTTGCAAAAACACTAGCAAATGTTTCATGTTCCTCTAAATTTCAAACAAAATTAATTGCTTGCTTTGTCGGAAAATTACTCACTAATATGACTAGGAAAAAACAGATCTCCAGGCTCTCAGTTACAGAAGACACATAAGGACCTATTACAAGATAAATTAATAACTCAAGAAATAAGCATCCATTATACATGAAACTTATACCACAGCACATGCACATCAACATAAGCTTACTGTAAAAAATTTTGCTGCATTTAGACTAAGAAAACATGCCCTATTAAATAACACATAAAGACTAGATTAAACATGCCTCAACAATTTATACTAAAGCACATGATATTATATATCTACTGCATAGAGCTACTCACAAGGGTTCCAAAACATCTTCATTTGCTATTTTACGATTTTTCTATGAATTGCTAAAGTTTCAGCCGACATTTACATAAAAGAAAAAGGAGAAAAGCAAAACTGCACTGTGCACCACTATTCACCTGAGTCTATAGCTGTGCAGTTAGGCCCCTGCCTTGAGTCGAAATCTTGCGCGAAGTCCTTGGTGCGAATTTGAAGCAGAGGAGCTCGGGAAATCGTCGATTCCGGCCACCGTAGCGCTTGCCGGCGGCGAGGGAGAGGCGTGGGAGCATTCCCAAGCTCGGGCGCACTCCATGGGGGCACAGGTGAGCTCGAGATGGACCGTGGAGGTCCGGCCACGTGAGGGCGGCGGCGCTGCTCATGTGCCGCACTGCTGCCCGCGCTGCGCTTCCTGGCGGCGTCGGGGAAGGAGCTATGGAGGAGCGGTACGAGGCAGGGAAGGTGAGGGTATACTTGGCCGGCTTGATGGCGAGCAGGAGCTGGGGCGCCGGTGCTGCTATGCCGGCGGCCATGGCTACAGAGGGAGAGAGAGAGATCGAGCGAGAGAAAAAAAATGGAGAGCGAGAGAGACTACGGAGAGGATGAAGAGGTGGCCGACGCCTTCGCGAGCACCGCCACGCGCACGGGTGTGGGAAACGTCGCGAGAGCGCGACCAAATGGTGCACGGCAGTGACGCGGCAGCAGCCTGCCCCCCGAAATTACTGTAGCAGTGCCCTCCTCATCTCTGATTTCATCAAATTACTCCCAAAACATATGGCAACTTGAAAACTCCAAAACGAAAGTTGTCCAACTTCTCGAGATCTCCAAATTTGCTTTTAATGACCATCCCCAAATTCTAAGTAGTTTAGAAAGTAGGATTTTGAATTTCGCATTAATAAAATAATTAATTAGCCAACTTAATTAGTGAACAACCATCAATCAACCATCAGAAATCACAAAACATTATAACTAATGTTTAATGTCGATATATCATGTAGCAAACAAAACACACTATTGGTAACATGTAATCGCAATATAAAAAACACAAAATGTGTTATTGCCTCGATACTTGATAATCACACACGGTAATGATCATATTTAATATTTTAATCACTTTTAATATTTAGGATGTTACACTCTTCCCCGCTTAAAGAAATCTCGTCCCGAGATTTTGGAGTGGCAAAACCCGCGGGATAAGAGGTGGAAAAGAAATGTGTCACACACATTGACTTGCAACAAGTTCACTTTAAGCATTGATCACAAGTTCACAACCGTGACCAAAAGGCGATTGCAACAACAATTAGGGTGCTTAAGGAGCACAGATATGAATTTCCAAAAGAGGTTCCAAGGAGAGCGAAAAGCACATTAATTGTGGCTATAATGGATCGGGACCACGAACCCTCGATAAATGAAGAAGGCCCAAAGAAACTTCCCTACGGTCGCGATCCATAGGAGACCCAGATTTCGACAAGATCATGGTCATAGATCATGGTACCACCATAGAGTACAATTACAATAGCTTTCAACCAAAACATGTTGGCTGTCAATTTCAAAGAAATAGCATGTGTCATAGTAGAAAGAGATAGGGCTAACACACACATAGATCTAAGAAGTCAAAGATTAGTCAAGTTTCTGTATTGAATTAGCATAGTAGATGAGTGCATCCGAAGTTCCCCAAGGACTAGGAGCTTATGGAGCGAGGATCATCAAAGGAAAATCATTAGCTAAACCTTGTTCAAGATGAGATCTACTACAACAGAACAACTATAACGAACCATAGCCGCCCCAGAACACAAGGAGGGAATTTTAAGTACCAGATTATTTTATCATTTTATATATGATATGAGACATGCTCGTCCCTATATGGCTTCACAACGTTAGGAGTATAATAAAGGTACCATAAACAATTCAGATATACATGAAGAAAAACAATCAAATAAAAACACAAAAGCAATGCAACCCATGCGGCCCATCCTATAGTGCAAAAGTGTGTCATTTTAAAACTTATTTTCCGAGAATCTATAACCGGCTCGTAATAAATGGAACACCCCAGGCTAGAAACACCACCGGGGCTACCCTCAACACATAAATACTAGGATTAAATCAATTAACAACCTCCACTTAACTATTACAGCTGCAGAATCGCTATGCAAAAGATTACGCCGCTTGTAATCAAAAAGTGAGTACTTGTGGTGATGGTGCTACTCCCAGCCTCCCATGCAGTCGAATGGTTTAGCACCTAAAAACCAAATGAACACAAGGGTGAGTGAAAACACTCAGCAAGTAGTACATTTAGAACCAAAATAATTGTTATCTCATGAGAATCCGTAACAAATTACTAGAATAGCAAAATAAAAAGAGTTTCCGTCCAAACGGACAAAGACTTGAATACTCCTTAGCATTTATTCCAGAAAAGCCGAGTAAAGTGGGGCCAACACTTACTCAGTGCACCTGAATATAAGAACCAAATTGCACTTCCGGATAAAACCGCACCGGAATTGAATTTAAATGGAAACTTGAAACTTGAAGCTCATGAACCGAAACTTGAACAATAAGTTTAAATATATAACACTTGAACATTGGAGAGCAAAGAAAAACTCGAACAATAAGCGTAAAAGCCCAAGCAAAGATTCGTCATGCACTTGCCTTAATGATGCAACGAGCGCTCTCAAGATGGCTTAGGTCCTGCCTACCGACTTGCCAGCACCTGAACAACCATGGTTCGCACATACTCATAAACAGCCCAAAATTCTACTAATCCAAAAGTGACACAAACAATTATTTTATCACAATATCTATACTGTACGAGATGCATGAGTAAGCTCATAGTTGCAAAAACACTAGCAAATGTTTTTCATGTTCCTGTAAATTTCAAACAAAAATTAATTGCTTGCTTTGTCGGAAAATTACTCACTAATATGACTAGGAAAAACAGATCTCCAGGCTCTCAGTTACAGAAGACACATAAGGACCTATTACAAGATAAATTAATAACTCAAGAAATAAGTATCCATTATACATGAAACTTATACCACAGCACATGCACATCAACATAAGCTTACTGTAAAAATTTTGCTGCATTTAGACTAAGAAAAACATGCCCTATTAAATAACACATAAAGACTAGATTAAACATGCCTCAACAATTTATACTAAAGCACATGATGTTATATATCTACTGCATAGAGCTACTCACAAGGGTTCCAAAACATCTTCATTTGCTATTTTACGATTTTTCTATGAATTGCTAAAGTTTCAGCCGACATTTACATAAAAGAAAAAGGAGAAAAGCAAAACTGCACTGTGCACCACTATTCACCTGAGTCTATAGCTGTGCAGTTAGGCCCCTGCCTTGAGTCGAAATCTTGCGCGAAGTCCTTGGTGCGAATTTGAAGCAGAGGAGCTCGGGAAATCGTCGATTCCGGCCACCGTAGCGCTTGCCGGCGGCGAGGGAGAGGCGTGGGAGCATTCCCAAGCTCGGGCGCACTCCATGGGGGGCACAGGTGAGCTCGAGATGGACCGTGGAGGTCCGGCCACGTGAGGGCGGCGGCGCTGCTCATGTGCCGCACTGCTGCCCGCGCTGCGCTTCCTGGCGGCGTCGGGGAAGGAGCTATGGAGGAGCGGTACGAGGCAGGAAGGTGAGGGTATACTTGGCCGGCTTGATGGCGAGCAGGAGCTGGGGCGCCGGTGCTGCTATGCCGGCGGCCATGGCTACAGAGGGAGAGAGAGAGATCGAGCGAGAGAAAAAAAAATGGAGAGCGAGAGAGACTACGGGAGAGGATGAAGAGGTGGCCGACGCCTTCGCGAGCACCGCCACGCGCACGGGTGCGGGAAACGTCGCGAGAGCGCGACCAAATGGTGCACGGCAGTGACGCGGCAGCAGCCTGCCCCCCGAAATTACTGTAGCAGTGCCCTCCTCATCTCTGATTTCATCAAATTACTCCCAAAAACATATGGCAACTTGAAAAACTCCAAAACGAAAGTTGTCCAACTTCTCGAGATCTCCAAATTTGCTTTAATGACCATCCCCAAATTCTAAGTAGTTTAGAAAGTAGGATTTTGAATTTCGCATTAATAAAATAATTAATTAGCCAACTTAATTAGTGAACAACCATCAATCAACCATCAGAAATCACAAAACATTATAACTAATGTTTAATGTCGATATATCATGTAGCAAACAAAACACACTATTGGTAACATGTAACTGCAATATAAAAACACAAAATGTGTTATTGCTCTCGATACTTGATAATCACACACTGTAATGATCATATTTAATATTTTAATCACTTTTTAATATTTAGGATGTTACAGCGCCGTGAACGCCGTCTTCTGAGGGGCTCGCCACGAGTCGAAGCGCCGCCAAAGCTCACCCGCCGCGCAGTCCTCTTCACCGAGCCGGCCGCGCCCGAAAGTACCCTCAAGTGGTCAAACTCGGCGATCACCTTCGATAAAGGCGGACCATCCCCGACATATACCATACCCGGGAGGTACCCGCTTGTCATCGACCCCATCATCGGCACTATGCGCCTCGGAAAGGTGTTGATGGACGGCGGCAGTGGCCTCAACCTCCTCTACATCCACGCACTCCAAGCCCTTGGCATACCCAAGGCATGGCTCCGCCCATCGGCCGAGCCGATCCACGGCGCCAGTGCCGGGAAAGTAGATGCTCCCCCGCCGACGGACGACCTTCCCGTCACCTTCGGCACTCCGGACAACTTCCGCAAGGAGGTCCTCACGCTCGAGGTACTCCCTTTCAAAATGCGCGTACGCCCCTCGCTGGGGCGGCCGTGCTACGCGAAGTTCATGGCCGTCCCCAACTACACCTACCTCAAGCTCAAGATCCCTGGACCACGGGGGGTGATCACCGTCGACTCCACCTTCGAACACGCCTTCGGCTGCGAGGCCGCCGCCGTCCAGTACGCCGACGCCGCCGTGAGATCGGCGATATGTTGCCCAAGATGGCGGCCTGGCCAGCGCCGAGGACTCCCCCGAGCTCAAGAAGATGGCGACTGCGACCTCCGTCAACAAGATCCCCAAGCCCGTGAGCACGAACTCCTGGTCGGGCTCCCCAGCGCGGCGGCGCGAACCCCGCCACCGAGAAGATCACGGGTACCTTCGAACCCGAGAAGGACACCAAGGAGGTTGCGGTCGACGGGCCGGGCGCACCCTTCGTGTGGGCACCGAGCTCTCCCCTGAAATAGAAAGCGAGCTCGTTGACTTCCCTCCGTGCGAATCTCGACGTGTTTGCATGGAGGGCCTCGGATATGCCTCGGCATACCGAGGGAAGTCGCCGAGCACTCCTTGAACATCAAACCCGGCTCTCGGCCGTTCAAGGCAGGCTCGTTTGACGACGACCGACGCCAGCGCGACGCCGAGGCGATAGACAAGCTCTTAGCCGCCGTGTTTATCAAGGAAGTGTATCATCCCGTGGATAGCCAACCCCGCACTAGTCAAGAAGAAGAATGTGTGTTGACTACACAGGCTCAACAAGGCATGCCCAAAGGACCCGCTTCCTTTGCCGCCAAGATCGATCAAATTGTTGACTCCACCGTGCGAGACCCTATGTTTTCTAGACGCCTACCCGGCTACCACCAGATCGCGATGAATGAGCTCGATCGCCGCCACCTCCTTCATCACTCCATTCGCGCGTTCTACTACGTGACCATGCCCTTCGGTCCAAAAAACGCCGGGCGCCACCTTCCGTAGGTGCATGCGTAAAGTCTTCAAAGAGCTCCTTGGCAAGCTCGTCGTCAAGCGCACGCCGATGACATCGCCGTTAAGACTAAACGCCGAGAGAGCTCGCCTCGACCTCAAAAAGGTCTTCGCCAAACTCCGCGAGCACGGTCGCTTAACCCCGAGAAGTAGCGCTGGGTCCCGCTGGGAAGCCGCTTTGGCTTCATCTCCTCGAGAGCATAGAGGCCAACCCGAGAAGATCGCAGCCATCACCGACATCACGGGCCGACCACGAGCGGCCAAGTCTGTGCAACGACTCACAGGTGTCCGCGGCCCCGAAGCCGCTTCATAGCTCGGCTCGGGAACGGAGCCTACCGCAGATAAGTTGCCGAAGAAGCCGAACGCTTCACTGACGGAAGAAGCTCCGCAGTCCTCGACTCGCGGCTGCTCCACGCCACCCGCCCGTGCTCGTTGCGCCCGCGCCGACGAACCCATGCCCTCTTACATCTCTCGCCACATCGAAGGTGGTGAGCACCGCGCCGCCATCAAAGAGAGGAAGAGGGACACACGCTCAAAGTCCACGCCCCTGTATTTCATCGCCGAGGTCCTCACCGACACCAAGACCCGTTATACGCAGCCGAAAAGCTCTCGTGATACGGGCCGCTGATCACCCAAGACAAGCTCAGCACTACCGACTCCCACGGTCAAGGTCATCTCCAAGTACCCCTGAGAGGTCATCCGCAGCCCCGAGGTTACGGGCCGCATGGCGAAGTGGGCAATTGAGCTCATGGGACCCGACATTTCTTACGCCCCAGAGACGCCATCAAGTCGCAGGCTCTCACCGACCGTTCTTCGAATGGACCGAGGTGGAGCAACCACCGGGCCCGACGACATCGAGTACTTGGGCCATTTCCCTCCTGACGGATCTGTGAAGAAGTAAATCGGCCGGCGTCGGGCTCGCCTTCATCTCCCGAGCAAGGTGCGCATGAGGTACTCCATTCGTCTACACTTTCCCCGCGTCCAACAACGTGGCGAATCACGGCTCGTCAACGGCCCGCGCATAGCTCATGAGCTCGGCGTCCGGCACCTCGAGGTCCGGGCGACTCGAGCTCGTCGTAAAAAACCAGGTAATGAAGGAAGTCATTCTGCGTCAACCCGAAGATGATCGCGCACCACCGTAAGGTGCGAGCTCGAGGAGCACTTCCACGGGCTCGAGGTCAACCACATCCATCGCCACCTCAACAACGACGCCGACGCCCCGCTAAGCTCGCCTCGGACCGTTGCCGGTTCCATCCGGCGTCTTCATGCACGAGCAACACAAGCCGCCGATACGGCTCAAAGAAGAGCCCTCAACGGGGCGGCAAGCGGCCTCAAAGCGCCGAGGAGCAGAGCCGGATCCCACGGGGGTTGAGGCTCCCCGCCCGCTCGACCTCATCCAAAGACGAGGGCCTGCCTAGTCGCGAACTCGCCCCCAAACGGCGCGGGGGCTGATTCGACCACGGCAGCCCCCAAACCCGACTGGCGGATCCCGCTACTCCAGCTGGTTCAAAGAAGGCAAGCTCCCACCGGGACAGAGGAGTCGAGGCGACGGTCGGGCGCAAAGGGCCAAATCCTTCGCCATTATTAGGGGAAGAGCTCTACAGCGCTGGGGCCTCCCAGATTCTCCAACACAGCATCACCTTTGAGCAAGGGGAGGAACTCGTCAAAGAAATTCATTCGGCGAACGCGGTCACCACGCGCCCCACGAGCCCTCGTGGGAAGGCCTTCGCCGGGGGCTTCTACCGGCCTGTCGCTGTGGCGACGCGCCATCGAGGTTGTCCGACATTGTGAGGGTTGTCGGTTCTTCGCCAAGCGCACGCACCTCCCGGCCGCAGCCCCTCCAGACGATCCCCCCTCACCCGGGCCGTTCGCGGGTTTGGGGGCTTGACATGGTTGGACCTCTCAAGAAGACCACCGGAGGACACACGCACCTCCTCGTCGCCATCGACAAGTTCTCCAAATGGATCGAGGTCATGCCCATCGCGCGGTGTCGAGCTGAAGAGACCATCAAGTTCTTCACCGGCATCGTACATCGCTTTGGGATCCCGAACTCCATCATCACCGACAATGGCACGAACTTCGTAGGAGAGCTCTTCATCGACTGGTGCAGCGATCGTGGCATCCGCGTCGACACGTCCACCGTCAGCCACCCGAGGACCAACGGGCAGGTGGAAAGGGCTAACGGCATAATCCTGCAGGGCGTGAAGTCACGCATCTTCAAAAGGCTTGGGAAGTACGCCCGCCGGTGGCTCGCCGAGCTCCCCGTGGTTGTGTGGAGCCTACGCACGACGCCGAGCAGGGCAACGGGTCAGACCCCTTTCTTCCTTGTCTTCGGATCCGAGGCCATGCTCCCCACCGACCTCGAGTACGGCTCGCCTCGCGTCCAAGCCTTCAACGAGCACGCAAACCAGGCTCGGCTCAAAGATGCGGCCGACCAGCTCGATGAGGCTCGCGACATCACCCTCATCCATTCCGCCAAGTACTTGCAGTCCATGAGGCGCTACCATGACCGCCACGTCAAGGGACGAGCATTTAGCATCGGCGACCACGTCCTACGCCGAGTCCAGAGCTCGAAGGACAAGCACAAGCTCTCGGCGCCATGGGAAGGCCCCTTCACCATCGACCAAGTACTAAGGCCGGACACGTACAAGCTCAAAGATCACCAAGGCCGGGGTCCTCACCAACGCCTGGAACATCGAGCGACTACGTTGCTTCTATCCCCGAATGTGTTTCGAAAATCTTGTAGCCACAAGAGCTCAATAAAAACACAAATTCGATGCGAAAATATGTGCAAGCATCTCGAATACTTTCCCTACACGTCTGAGCAACGACGGGCTCTCGTCCCGACGAAACCCCGCCCTTGCTCGGGGGCTACAGGGAACGGGGCACACACCCCACGTTTTCACAAACTTTTTTGCAAAATCTTCAAGCTCATACTCTCCTCCCGGCTCAAGCTGAAGTCCGAAACGACTAGCCTACGGGCTCTCCGTTTGAAAACCCGGGCGCGACTGCCCCTATCGATCTCCAGCCCCCCCGCGGCCAGCGAAACGGCCCGCCGGTAACTCGAAAGGAGAGCTCGTACGAAAGAGTCATGAGTAGGGACGGAGCACAGAAAAGGAAAAAGAGCATGGCAAAACACGAATTTTGCACCGAACCATCATTACTTAAGTTTTTACACGCTATCGCGACCGCAAGAACATAATTGTTTTCCCAAAAGAGGCCAGGCCTCGAAATCTCTACTCCCGTGTGGGGATCCCGATCCATCGACGTCAGGACGGGGACGTCGCGCACAACCTCTTCCTCCTCGGCGGGCTCCTCAGCTACTCCACCCTCACCAGCAGACGGCTCGAAGACCTCGAGCTCCTCGGCAGCGAGCTTGAAAAGCTCGCTCGGCAGCCTCCGCCGTCATGCCTTCAAGAACCACAGACTTCCGCACGGTGTCGGCATCGCCGAGTCCCGGTGCCCACCCCTTCTTCACAAGGCCCACGTCGAACTTCGGGTAGTGGGAGAAGACGACACTGACCGCCTTGTGCACCACGTGCGCCGCGTCCCCGTCACCTTGCACGGGATGCGCGATACCCGTGCGACGGAATCCGCTACGTCTTCCACCCCGAGGACGTCGCAGACATCCCCAACGGCGGCCGCGAGGCCCTCGAAGGCGCGCCGCGAGCCCTCGGCATCCTCCGCGGACTTCCCAACACGCGCGGGTCCTCGAGCTCTTTCTGCGCGACGGCTAGCTCGGCGGCGCGCTTCTTCAGGGATTCCACGCTGAGCTCCAGCGTCGAGCCGCTCGAACTCCTTCCTCTCTCGCGCCACGCGAAGGGACTCCGGCTCCTCCTGCGTCTTCTTCAGCTGCAGGCAAGCACTACTACTGAACGGATTTTGCGAGGTGTTTGATTTTCATTTTCCGTGGCGGGCATTTTTAAAACCACCACGGAAAATACTTGGCCCGGAAGCCCCCCGTGCAGGAAGATGCCCGCCACGGTTAATCGATTAACCGTGGCGGGCATTATAACGTGCCCGCCACGGTTAATAGCGATTAACCATGGCGGTTTTTTTACAATGCCCGCCACGGAAAAGGCTGGGCTATAAATACAGCCCCAACCTTCTTCTTCCCCATGGGATTTCGCCATTTTCTAGAGTTTTGTGCTTCGAAACTCTAGAAAACACCATTTCTAGGGGAAGGTTTTGCCCTTGGTTTGATTGAAGTTTGGCACCGTTAGTGGGTATTTCTCCTCTCTCTCTCCCCTCTTTTCTCTCCCTCTCCCTCTCTCTCCTTTTTTCATGGATGCATGTGTGGTTTGTGCTCTCTCTCTCTCCCCTCTCCTCCCTTATCTCTCCCCCTCCTCTCTCTTCCTCCCCTCTCTCCCCCTCTCTCCTCTCTTTTGGAGAGATCTAATTTTGATCTCTCCCTCTCTCTCCCCTCTCTCTCTCCCTCTCTTTTTTGAGACCTAGTTTTGATCTCCCTCTCTCTCTCCCCTCTCTCCTCTCCTTCTCTCTCTCCCTCTCTCCCCTTTCTCTCCCTCTCTCCCTCTTTCTCCTCCTCCTCTCTCTCCCTCTCAAGCTAGCTCCTCTCCCTCTCTCCCCTCACCTCCTCTCTCTCTCTCCCTCCCTCTTTCTCCTCCCTCTTTCTCATCTCCCCTCTCTCCCCTCTCATTTGAAGTGTACGTGCTCTTTTTCATCGATACTTCAATCTCTAATCATCGATCGCACTCTTTGTTTTGGTTTAATTAATTTGAGTAGGCCGGCGACCATGGCGCCGAATAGGGATTGGATGTACATGCCGAGGATGAGTTTGGAATTCGTTGATCATGTGCTTAAAGAAGTTTATGCCCGTCGCTGTAAGCATCGAATCGTCGGGGTTCGGAACTAATGGTGTGCCCGTGCTATCAATTGCAAGCATATGTTCTTATTCAAGGATGACGATGTCGTGGAGCACTTGGTGCGGTATGGTTTCATCGTGGAGCCGAGGTACACCGTGTGGACGTATCATGGTGAAAAAGAACCGAAAGTGTCGCGGTCGGTTCATCGGGAGGACCCGGTCGATCGCAACGACGATTTTAAACAACGGTGGTGGACGAAGGGACGAGAACAAGTTGATAATCGTTATTACATCACCGTAGATGAGCCGGGCCGGAAGACATACCTAAGGGAATGCGGGTGGAGATGATGGTGAATCGAAGAGTTGATGACATGTCACCCGAGGATGCTTTGCTCTTTCGAGGAAATTGCTAACCTCAAAGATGAAGATGACGTGTTGTTTAGCAATCCAAGGTGGCTCGAGAATTTTCGACGGATGAAGCGGCGGCTATTGACCCTCTCTACAAAGACGACGGCAAATGTCGGAAGGATTGCACGGTGCTACGTTTTAACCTAACGATGTTGATGATGAAGGCTCGCCACGGGTGGTCGAACCACGAGCTTCAATGACCTGTTACTGGTACCTCGGTGACTTTGTTTTTACCCGAGGGGAATAAGGTGCCCGCCAATACCTATTCGGCGAAGAAGATGATTCGTCCGGTGGCGATGGCGAAGCTTTAGGAAGTTTCATGCGTGCCCTAACCAATCGTATTCTATACCGGGGTGACTATGCGGACTTGCACAACTGTCGCGATGCGTATGAGTCGTTACAAGAGGAATCTTTGGCCGTCGTGCCACCGATGAGGAGGGACCATCGAGAGGGCCCAAGAAGCGTAAGGCGGGCAAGAAGAAGCAGATGCCACCTCGAGGGCGAGGAAGAAGAGGGTTACACCGAAGGAAGATCCCCACTATCGATGTGGTACCTACCCGTCCTCGATCGCTGCGTGCAATTTTTGGGAACCTGGAGGATGCCAAGCCGATGTCCGGCATGCATCACCGAACGCACGAAGGGCGATGGCAAGCTGCGACACCCCTTGGATGCCAAAGCGTGGAAACGCGATCGATGAAATGTTCCCGGAGTTTAGGACGAGCCGGGGAATGTAAGGTTCGCTTTGAGTGCGACGGGATGAATCCGTTCGAGACCTCGTAGCTTCGCAAAGACTGGCCGGTCACCCTCACCATATACAACCCGCCTCCCTACGAGTGTATGGCGCAAATATCTTCTTCCGGCCATGCTCATTTCGGACCAAAAAGCGGCCGGGCATTGATATAGATGTGCTCATTGAGCGAGTACTGCAGGAATTGGCGGAACTATGGAAAGGGGTCAAGGTTATGGATGCGTCCGAGAAGAAGAAGTTCACTCTAAAGGCCATGATAATGGTCACCATCGATGATTACCCTCTTTTTTTTCATTGTCGAGGGGCAGATTAAGGGGAAACAACGGCTTGCACGCTTTGCATTGAGAATACCGCCTCCACTTACCTTAGCGGATCCCAAAAGGCGGTGTACATGAAACATCGTAAATTTCTCTACAAACAACACAGTACAGGGAAACTTCGATGGATGAGTACTTTGACGGCGAGCCGGTTGGTGAAACGGAGGAGCCGGGAGGGGTAAGAAATCATGGCCAAAGGTGTTTGAAATGGTGAAGAACATAAACCACGAAGTTTGGAAAGAAGAAGAAACCCCGGTGAGCCAAAGGCAAAAGAAGAAGCGGAAGCGGAACAAAAAGGCAAAGTGGAACAAGAAGAAGAAGAAGAAGAAGAAGAAGAAGAAGAAGAAGAAGAAGCGTATGTAACCCAAAACCGCACCGGCCAAAGTCCCAATCAAGAAGCGGTCGATTTTCTTCAAGTACCGCCATACTTGGAAGATGCTCCATACACCCCATGCCATCGATAACATGCATCTACGTAAGAATGTCTTCAAGAGCTTGGTCGGGATTTTCCTAGACATCAAGACTAAGGCGAAGGACGGTGTCAAGTCACGTCGGGATCTTGCCGACATGGGCATCGGCCCCGAACTTCACTTGACACCCTCGGGGAATAGCGGAAAAGTTGACCTTCCGGTAGCGAGCTACAATCCGACACGGGATGAAAAGAGGATTTTTGCAAATGGCTCGGGGATGTCAAAGTGCCCATTGGTTTCGTTCCAACCTGAAGAGCATTGTATCGATGAAAGACCTCCACTGTCAAACTTCAAGGCCCATGACCGCCATGTCATCCGGCGATGTTCCTTCCAATTGTGATTAGGTGCATTGGCCCGTAGAGTTCGTGAAGATGGTCGTTACACGCCCTGTGCTACTTTTTAATCGCATCGAGAGAAGGTCATCGCTGAAACCGACCTCCCGCACTGAAAGAGTTCATCGCGGAGACTATATGCCAGCTCGAGATGTGCTTACCCTTTGTCTTTCTTGATATTATGCCACACCTCATGATACACATGGTCGTCGGATAGAAGAACCGGGGGCCTCTCTACCCTTGCACGAGATGTGGGCCGAGCGCAGCGGTTCATGTCCTCTCTTAACAGATCCGTCCATAACCGTGCATACCCAGAGGGCTCTATGATCGAGGCATACACAACCACGGGGAGGCTGTTGCTTCTTTGCACTAGATACATCCGGGATGGAAATGCAATCGGCCTACCCGACCACCCGCACGAAAGCGGAGGACCGCGAGGATGGGCTCTTGTGAGGAGGAAAGTACTGGACCGATATAGAGCAAGAAACAATCGAACAAGCCCATGACGCTGGCGAACCGGTTAGTATCAATGGAAGACGGGTTGAGAAGCATCACGGAGGAAATTCGCGCAGCAAGCGTGGGCAGCGCGCGGAGGGGTGGGTACGAGAGACAACACCGGTTGAATTTCAAGCGTGGATCGGAAGCGAGGGGATACCCCTAAACGCGGAGGCGAAGAATCGATGCTTGCATACGCCCATCTAGCCAAATCATCACATGGCGGGGTTACGACATCAACGGATACAAGGTTCCACACGAAAGAAAAGGACAACAAGAGCGTCGCAAAACAGCGGTGTCGGTATGAGGGCATGGACATGGCCACCCAAAGAACTCAAGACATACTATGGGCAAATCCAAGAGATTTGGGAACTTGATTATGGCGAGAGCTACGAGATACCCATTTTTAGGTGCTGGGTCAAGGCAACGGCGGTTGACGTGGACGAGGTAGGGTTAACCACCGTTCAGCTCGAAAGTCTTTGGAAATGATGAGTGGGTATCGAAGTCGCGTGGCCCGGGTAGCCTACTACCCGGTGCCCCAATCGCAGGGTAAAAAGCAACTACATGCGGTCGTGGGAGGGAAGCAAAGGATCGTGGGAGCCAATGGAGTTCGAGAATCTCGAAGAGTACAACAACTACGCGAAGTTTACGCTCTACCGATCATCCAAGCAAGATCAAAGGAAATCGAGACACGCGTGTGGGGAATGTCATCAAGACCAAGACAAAGCCCCGGTGCCGCCGGACGGTCCGAAGAAGACAAGTGGCAGCCCCGGCAAAAAAATAAGTCGATCCTTTTGTAATAGAACCGGATATGTAATGGAACCAAATATGTATGTCACGACATTTATGTAATGGAACTAAAAATGTATTTGAGATCGCGCACTTGCTCGAAACGCCCCCCCGAATTGTCAATTAAAGACTGTATTTTTAAATCGTGCAAGAACTATCCAAAATTCAAGTTTCACATTTTTCATGGGTACACATACTCATAGGGAGGCCACACAAAAATTTTCAGAATTTTTGAATGAACATTTGAATTGTTATGAAATTTACAAATTCATTTTTGTGAATCCATTTTGCATGGCGGGCATTTTACAATGCCCGCCGTTCAATCGATTAACCGTGGCGGGCATTGTAAAATACCCACTAAAAAATGCCCTATATATATGTCTGGGCATCATTTGGAATCGGCTAAGTCCGCCACGGTTCACTTGTGACCCCGAAGGGCTGCCAAAATTTCCTCCGCCCGCCGCCGCCGTCCGGCCGCCTCTGCGCTCCTCACGCTGTTCCCCGGCCACGCTCCCTCCCTCCTCCCTCCTCCCGTCGCTTTTCGACTTGGCCGCGCGTGGTGCTCGAAACCCTAGCTGCCGCCGGCCGCCGCCGCTCCCCCGTCGAGCTCCCTCCGCCCTTTTCTTGCCGAGCTCCACGCCGCGCTCCTCCCGTCGAGCTCCACTCCGCCGGGCCCGTCCCGTCGAGATGATCCACGCCCCGGGCCGGGAAACCCCAGCCAGCGTCGTCCTCTCCGCCTCCAACTCCGGGCGGCGCTGTCTTCTCCGCCTCCAACTCCGGGCGGGCTTTGTCCTCTCCGCCTCCTCCCGCCGACGGCCGTGAGATCTGCCCTCCCGGCGCCTCCTCCCCGACTCGACGTCCTCTGCTCTCACCCCGCCTCCCGTCCTCCGTTACGCCCGGCCGGTGAGACCCCCGTGGAATTTGGGGTGGATTTCGGATGGTGCCCGTGAATTTGGGTTGAATTTGGGATGAATTTCGAGGTGTCGTGATGCTATACACTATTTTGGAGGTGCCTCGTGAAATTGGGATGAATTTTTGGGATGAATTTGGAGGTGCCTCGTGAATTTGGGATGAATTTGGGATAAATGTGGTCTGTGATGCTATATACTTGTCAAATTTTGAATCAATTTTGCCCTATGTCGCTGCGTGATGCTATATACTTATGAAATTGTCGCCCACGGGGGTTTGTTTAGTCGAGCATGTATGCCACTTTGCCTATGATGCCACTTCCATTGTCATACTTATATGTGATGAAAAGGGATGAATTTGTATTTTCAAAATTTTGGTATGCTTGACCTTCTTTGTCCCATTTGCTAAGTCCTCATTTGCGAGAATTTGAGAATTTTTAAGGACTTAGCGGCGAGAGGAAATTTTGGCTGCCCTTCGAGTCACAAGTGAACCGTGGCGAGAGGACTTAGCCGATTCCAAGCGATGCCTATCACATATATATTCACTACTACTTAGTTGAACTTCGATCCGTGGCGGTTTTTTTGGGTTTTCCATGGCATTTACTACAACCTTACTATCTACTTCGGCATTTGCAATGATGTGAATCTTTGTGCCGAGGCAAAGTGGCATTATGCGATGATGTGAATTTTTTTTTGAAAGCCGAGGCAAGCGGGCGATGATGAAATGTCCCCATACTTGTGAGCGGCTAACGAGGACGGCTTGTATAACATATACAAGCAACCAGTTTTAGACGCGATGTGATAAGGGTAGTTGGGTACTTCCGAGCCAAATACACATTTTTACACATTTTTATTTTATTTTTACACTTTTTTTGTATTGTTACACATTTTTTTGTTATGTACTATGTAAAAAAGAAAAATATGTACCTATTTTATCTATTTCTTTGTAAATTTTTGGTCTTTTTTTGTAACTACTCTATGTAAAATGGAAAAATATATATGTAATCATGAGAGAAATACAATAAATATTATTTGAGATGACTCTGTGATGGCTCTACGACATACTACCGCTTTACTTTACTCTTTCACAAAAATTACTATAATAAATGCTCGCGGTGTTGTTCGTAGAATCCAATGGCATCCGAACCAAGCCAGGCAGATCGTGCAATAGGTGGCCGAGCGAGGAGGATGTGGCCTCCACGTCCGATTCTTCCTCTGGCAGTGGATACGAGAGCGAACAGTTGACACCAAGGCCACAGAAGAAACGTCTTAGGGAGGAAGAAAATGATCCGGACCGGCGGCCGAGAGGAGCCCGACACACGGGGTTCTCGAGTGGACAGCCACGGAACCAAAAACGTAAGTATATATACGACTAACACAACGCCGTGTGCCTCATGTCGAAAGCACGACTAATTTTAGTTGTTGTCGCGTGGCGGTTACCATTGACGCCTCAAGGTGCGTCTGGAGTTCCATCAAGAGGGAGCTCAGTCAGAGGGGCAACAATCTGGTCCCACACCCAAAGACTTCAACGACCACCACCTCAAAGAAGTCCAAGAAGTCGCTTGAAAAGAGGCCAAGACGGGAGGCACCGTAAAAGTCGAGGTGGTGCGTAATATATTGAGGATAGGCCCGAATGGAGATCCCGTGGAGCCACAATCTATCAGGGGCCATCTATAGCAACCGATCTCCGTTGTAGCCAAGGAAACTGTGCCCATCACGTACCTAGGCGGAGGACTGTCCCAAAGGCATCGAAGAAGAAGGTGTGGAAAGACGCGTGCGAGTCCTCGTTCCATTATCCGTGCCCGCAGGCAGGCTTTCACAAAAAGAAATGCAAGAAGTATGTGCTAACCGTTGCAAGCAAAGCGCTTCGCACCTCAGCGGAACAATGCGTACACACACTATGTGCGTAGGGCAAGTCACCACTTCAAGCCTACAACTTCTTAAAGCAACCCATCGGGATGAGTTTGTTAGGCTCACGACTAACGAAGACTATGAGGCCAAGTCGAAAATGGGCAAAGAACTCGCAAAGAAGAACGACCTCGGGCACAACCTCTACTGTAGGCTATTTTGGTCATAAGGGAAAATGGCGGCGGAAAGAAAGGGAGGACGCCGAGAAAGGGATACGTAATCCATTGTTAGACCTTCGTGAGAGGACATGGGACTTCTTGTATGCCCATCGCCCCAAGAAGCCGAAGAAAGACAACCCGTCCGAATACAATGACCCAAAGGTCGACGAGGTGGAGAAAAAGGTGATGCTTGTCAAAGAGGCCAAGGCGCGCTGGGAGTTCCAACCTAGGAGGGAGCACGACGAGCCGACCGAGGCAATCGGAAGACCCGAGCACCGTGGCCGAAGTTCGGGGCGTGGCTCGAGGTATATTTGGAAGACCGTGGATTCTTGGCAATCCGACGCGCCGACTACCACACGAGGCGAGAGGTACAAGGAAAACCTCAAGATGCAAGGCTATGAGCAAGCCATAAAGGACATAGTCGACAAGAGTATAGAAGAGGCATTAAAGACAAGAGGTCTTTGCAACATCCAAGGAAGCCAAGGTGTGAGTGCAGAAAGTGATGTCACCGGGAAGAACCCAATCGACGATCTCGTCGAACCCGCGGTGGCAAACTCTATATACCCGTTGGCGGGGAAGGGGAAGAAGAAGGAGGTGGGCACCGCCGTGGTGGCTCCACCACAGAGAGATAAGTTGTACAATAACGAGCCGGTCCCACCTGAGTATGCCTTCGTTTATCTAGAATCCGTAGAACCAGGCCTTGGTGATGAGGAGCTCGATATCCCGTGTGAACAAGGAGAAACAAGTACTCAAGGACCTTCGGGAGGAGTGGCAAGTACCTATGGAACAAGGAAGACATTGTCTGTGGAAACCGGCGACACCACCTCCGACGGTAGCGTCCCGCAGCCCTCCTCCTTCTCCCGGGTGGTGGTGGCGATGACGATGATGATAACGACAACGACGGTGGCCGAGGTGCCGAAAGTCCTCGTCCGAACCCAACGGATGGAGAAGATGGTGGCCGAGGTGGTGGAAGTCCTCGTTCGAACCCACCTCCAGAAGAACCGGAAGAAGAAGACGGTGGCAAGACACCAATTCACGGCTCAGGCAAGAGGACACCTTCTCCTAAGAAGGTTGCTCAACGTCCTCCCACGCCGTTCAAGCGCCCAATGGTCGAGGAGGTTTCAGAAAATGTGACAGGTATAGCAAAAAAAAGTATGGCTAATTAACTTGTACTAGACATTAATTGGTGGCTAATTTAGTTCAATTCGACATGCATAGGATTCTCAACACCGCCTCGGAAGCGTCGGAAGGATGATGAGGCCGAATGTTCCCCCCAAGCGCCGAGGAAGAAGAAGCTATCAAAAGAAGATAAGGAAATTCTTGCCCTAACCAACAAATACTTAGATGATGAGGCCAGGGAAGGAGCTAGCGGAGAAGGAAAAGGACCTCCGATTGGCTAAGCTGAACGGGGGGGCCGTGAAGACCGGCGGCAAGATGCAGTAGGAATTATATACCCCATCGGTAGGGACAATGGGTCAGCCCGGACTGCCGGTGCACACCTTTGAGCTTGGCAAGTTCATGGTGCCCAAGGGCCGACTCATCGAGGAAGAGGAGTGGGACACTCGCGGGTTCCACCTAATATATAAGCATGCGATTGATCGGGGGTGAGGGAGTTCCATTTCGGGGTTCCTAAAGAGCTCTTTAACTTGGACTTCGATATTTCACCGCCAATAGGCTTCGACGAAATGTGGCGGTTGCTACGGCGCCGGGACCTCGACCAATCCATTGTCACCCTCTATCTTTGCGTGAGTTTGTTTAACGATAATTACGTGCTCGTACAAGACTAACTCTAGCTCTCCGATTCTATATATAATGACGTGACCACATGTGCTTGCAGGATGCAAGCATTGATAGCCAAAACGATGGGTCAACCAGTTGTGTTTCTATGTCCAGCGTATATAGACGTGGAGGATTTTTCTCATATCTGGATGGAGACCAAGAGGAACGAAGAAGTCTAGAAGCTGAGCAAGGCCGATCAATATAAACACTTTGAAAATTTATGCAATGCAAGAGTTAGAGAGATGGCAGACTACATCTGTAAGTGCATGAAGAAGATCAAAACGGACGCCGGTTGTCTCATTGCGGCCCAACATATCAAGTAAGTCAAAAGCAATACTTTTTTTTTGAACACTTGGAATCTATATATCTAATCAAATAAAATGGTGTAGCCTTGCAGGTATACAAACAACAGCACACATTGGCCACTGGATTACTTGGATGATCTTCCCTCGGGATGGATGTGCCCTTAATTTTGGACTCGTTGGATGATACGCCAAAAGGCCTCTACAAACATTTTGAGCAGGCCCTGCGGTTTGTAAGTCACGACACTTGTATACTATTTCATACCACAAACTTACGTAAGTCATGACACTTTGTGAGATTTCGTACGGGGCATACAAGGATTACTTGAAAGACCCCGAGTCATACGATCGGAGGATGAGCATACGCAAAAAAAAAAAACATGCGGACGAAATGAAGATCAGGCGAGACTACGAGGTATATACAGCATTAATTACTCTCGTTTGCTCGTCCATATTGAATGGTCTCATAATATTCTAACCATTTTCTAGTACATATATCGTGCGTGTGTAAAGGCGGTAAGCGACCTTTCGGCAAAGAACTGCGTGTGGTTTCTATACCATGCGTACATATCCCGCATGATGATGTACCGTACTACGTGGCGCGAGCCGACGAAGAAAACCAAGCAAGGTTTCGGCACCAAGACTTGGACGACCTTAAGTTCAAGAAACTGGTTGGCGCCATCCGTAGGGCCATCGTTGAGGACGTTGTGCTACCTACCCGGCCGTTTCTTCGACCCTAACAAATGAGCTTCGCTACAAATCCGGACTTATGGGAACTTAGGGACCGGAGAAACGCGCTAGACATGAAGGACTATTTGTGGGAGGACATTGATTTGTAACCAAGCTAGCTAAACGTGATTGATCAATCGATCGTTCGATCGAGTTTTGTAAATTGTGATGTGTGGTGGTCACTTTTAAACTCTAAGTGCTTTAATTGAATGTCCATGTTAGTTGAATGTTAAATTGTGATGCATGTTTAAGTTTATGTGAATATTCTCTTATTTTATTATTTAATATGTGGTTTAAATCATAATTTATAATTTTATAATATTTTTTGAATTATTTTTATTAATCCTGAATTAATTAACCGTGGCGGGCTTTTAACAAAGCCCGCCATGCATAATCGATTAAGAATGGCGGGCATGTAACAATGCCCGCCATGGTTAATGTATTAACCATGGCGGGCATTGTTACGCGCCCGCCACGATGCATCGATTATGCATGGCGGGGGACAGGCCCGCCACGGTTAATCGAACGATTAACCGTGACCCTAGGTCCGTGGCGGACCTAATGCCCGCCATGCAAAATCGAAAAATGCCCGCCACCGTAGTTCACTTCTTGTGGGACGAGCTCCCGCTCCTCCTCCCTCCGCGCCGCCTCACGCAGCGTCGCCGCGACCTTTTCCCCGAGCTTCACGGGAGGCGGTCCTCCACCCCCGGGCGTATTCCGGGACCTCCTCTGCCCGACGCCGAGAAAGCGGTTCGAACCGCACCGCATTGATCTCCTCAGCGCATATCCGCGAGGTCGACGTCGCCTTGCCGATCGGACCGCTAGCCCTCGCCGAGAGCAGAGTCAAGCGGGTTGTATCCCCTCGGCGGGAGTCTTGCACGCCCGAAAAAGCTCAAGGACATAAACATCCGGGCAAGACGAAGGAAGATATTCGGGCGCCACGGTCGGTACAAACCCGGGCAAAGGCGAGACACGTTGGTCGGCCCCGACGCGCTTTCGCTCTCGGAGGCGTCATCGAACGCAGGTCGCCGGAAGACCCCACGGACGCACTCGGAGGAAGGCAAAAAGACGACACCGTACCGCACCCACGCCCCGTCGATATCCATCATCGTCGTGGCGAAGAACGGCACCCGCAGCGTCAGAATATCGAGATCGTGGCGCCCCCACGGCGTTGTCCGCAGGGACCTCCTCCTCCTCCTCAAGACGCGACGCCTTCACGACCATGCCTTCGCCTTCGCCGGCACCCCCCGCGGCGAGCTCGCCGATGACCTCCGCCCCGAGTCCGGCCCGCCGCGCGCAGCCTTCTCCGCCAAGCTTTCGGCGGCGTGTATACGCGCCGGCGGGGGCTCACGGAGGGCGGACGCTTCGCCGGGCGGCAACGATCCGATCCGATGAAGCACCCAGGCGCGGGCCCCCGGCACGCCGGGCGAGGCAATGGTCGACAAGTTCCCCTTGAAAGGGAACAACATCATCATCCGGGACACCGTCATCGCGCCACCGTCGCGGTCGCCGAGCCCTTGCCGCGGAGCTCGCCCCCGCGGAGCTCGTCATCAAGCGGCGCCATCATGCTCACCATCCCCGAGCCCGCCGACAAAGACTCGGGACCATGGGTATCGAGCTCGACAACGCGACACCAACGAGCTCGCCAACTCGGCCTGTAGCTCACGCCAAGAGCTCGGTCCCTCCGTCTTCGAGCGCTTCCGGGGTACTCTCTCGCCGCCACGGGCGTGAGCAAAAGACTCGGGCGTCCTCGACCAAACACCGTCATCAGCAAAAGTAAAGAGGGCGAAGAGCTCACCTGGGAGCCAACCTCTTCCGCCTTCTTCCTCTTCCGAGCCTCCGCCTTGATCGGTGCTCTTGACCCCCGAACGAAGTGGGCCCCTCGACCGAGGGCTCGGGAGCCGGGATGACACAGGGTCGCGGGCGGGCGCCGTCGTGCTCAGATCCACGACCACCGCCCGGGAGCTTGTGGGCCCGACGAGGCCCCGGCCTCCCGCCGAGTGGGCGGACGGGCGCCGGGCCCCCCGACCGCCTCCTTGGCCGGACTCCTCGGCGGATTGCTCAACGCCCACGCCGGACGGGCCGGGCCTCCCGCCCGCGGGGGGAGCTCCGCAGCAATAGGCGCCGGCCCCGCCCAAAGAAGAAGTGGGGCCGAGACCCGAAGGGCTGAACCACGCCAACCTGCGCAGCTCAAGTTCGTCACAAAAGCCCGGAGGCGACCCCGAAACAACGCGAGAAGAGAAAAGGGAGCACGAGCACTTACCAATGCACGCCTCGGCATTCGGAAGGATCTCGGGGCCCCGGCTTTCTCCCCCGTCTCGTGTCACCAAGAGCAAGTAAAACTCAACCTGATCGCCGCCGAGCTTATGCGTGCGTTCGCCGGCCCCCACGAACGGCTTCTTCTCCTCCGTCATCTCCCACATGCGGAGAGCTCGACGTTGGAGAGGAACCACCGACCGGCGAAGCCAAGTTTCGATGATATGGTTCACCGATCGGCCGGCGTTCCGCAGCGCCCTGATCATCTCCATGGCCGCCATCACCTCTCCCTTCATGCCGGGGGGGCGGGCCTCGCGCCCACGGCCGCTCCCCCGATCGAAGGTGCGCCGTGTACCGTGGGGCGAGGAACGAGGCGTCATTCTTCAGATAGAACCACTCGTCCCGCCACCGGCGTTCGCGTCGGGAAGTCGCCGACGGGGAAGGAATCGCGAACCTTCCCCCCACGTAGGCTGCAGCGGGGACGCGGCGATCGGCGCCGGCCCGCCCTTCTTCGAAGCGGCTGGACCTTGGCGTAGACGTAATGCTTGAAGAGCTCCCGGTTGGGGGAATCCTAACCATCCTTCCAGAGCATCGTGAAGGCGGAGAGCAACAACACTCCGTTGGGCGTCAAGTGCTGGAGCTCGATGCCCGGTGCGAGGCGATCCTCGGGAAAAAGTCATCGGCATCCCGAGCCGGCTCGTGGAACGCGACGAACGAGACAACATAGCCTTCCGGCGGATCCGGTATGGCGTGCGTCTTCGGCGGAAGAATCCACTCCTCCGCCACCATCCGAGGGGCGGCAGCCGCCCGACGAGGCTGCGCGCACCTTCGATCATCCCCGGCGCCGCCACCGGCGCTTCCCACGATCCCATCGTCTCACGAGGAAGGCGTCGGCGGCGAGGAGGCGAGGGGCTGAATCAGCAGTGCGGCGGCGGCAATCGGGTTTCTCTCGCTCTCTCTCTCTCGCCTTCTCTCGGGCGTGTGGGCAAGGGGGGGATCAGGAAGCGGAAAGGTAGATCCGCCCCCGACCTTCTCGCGCTATTTATGGGGCCCTCTCGCGACGGAGGCAACGAGGGGAAACCATCAAGGGAGGGACCCACCACGCACCACGATCTTCCCGAACCAACCCTATGAGATCGCCGCACGCCGACACCCGGCAAAGGCGGGGCAGCCGCGCAGACCGACATGATGACTTCAGGCCAACGGTAAGAATTCCAACGGTAAAATCTCAACGGCTATATTTTGCCCAACGGGTAAGATATCCAAGAGCTCCACGCAGCGATCGTCCCGATGAGCTCGCGGATCAGCACTTACCACACGCCGCGACGGCACCCGCGAAGCTCAAAGTCTCGCCCGGACCCCCGCCGCGACTCACTTGAGCGCCGACTTCGACCGTCAAGGCAGAATCGAGCTCAAGGCTCGCTGCCCCGCGACCACCCGCGAGGAACGGGTAGACAAACCCGCGACGAAGACTCGGAAGAGCCCCGCGGAGGATCCGCCATTCTCACGGAGCCTCGGGGGCTACACCCGCGGGTCGCTTCGCCGACCCCCGAGCGATGCACATGATCCTCCGACGAGCTCGCCCCCTCCACGAACGAGGGGGCGGCGTGAAGAGAGCATCTGGGGAGATCCATCTCACCCGACGCTCGGGGGCTACCGTGAGGGATCGGTGTTCGAGATGTCATCACCCGAGCTCTTGGACGGCCCGGTCGCGGTGAAGACGCTCCCGGGACCCGAGGCGCGACTATCATCGAGGGGGCGCGAGGTCTCCTCCCCGGGTGAGCTCCCGGTCCTCGAAGGGAGGCCTGAGAGCTCGCCCCGCGCAAGCTCAACCCGCGGGGTCCCCAGGGCGCCCCGCACGAGCTCCCGACTCAAGAGGTCTCCTCAGATCGACGGCATCGAGCTTCCCGTCGGGCCTCTCCCTGCGCCGCACGGGCTCCCTACGTGACGAGCTCCGCGTAGGCGGAGCCGAAGAGCTCACCCCATCAGTACACCGGGTACAGAAGTTGGCCAACAACTCCCTGAAAAGTCCAACCACTCCCTGGCGGTCGCTGTAGCCATGCGGGGTCACAGAGACGGGGAGAGGTCATTTGGCCATGCCGTCGTACCCCGTCTACTCCAACAGCTCTCGAACAGTGGACGTCGGGTACGAACCAGGTACCGGGTGCCCATACACGGCGTGGGCGCCTCCCATACCGAGAAGACGGATTCCAACTCCGATTAGAGACAAGGCGACGCCCGACCACCGCCCAAACCACGATTCCCGCGTACGACGACGACCAATTCCGACGCTCAGGACGCACAGGAGCTCGGAGACAGCTCTCACCTTACATCGCGAGCTCATCCCGAGAGCTCTCCCCACCAGAAAAGCCTCCTCCAACCTCGGTCCAGAGGAACCCGATGTTCCCATCCCCCTTGCGACTATAAAAGGAGGGATAGGCCTCTGGACAGGGGGGGATCGAACGACGAAGCACCCGTAGAACCAGTTCCACCACGCACCCTCCACTCGATATTGGCACCTCGCCTCAATCACAGAGACTTGGGATCCTCACTCCCTCTCTCCCGCTTATGCGAGCCCGGTATGAGCATTTGAGCTCGGATAGTGAGCACACCGGACTAGGGTGCCCGATTTGCCCCGAACCGGCATAAATCCTTTGTGTCATTGTCTCTAGAGCTAGGCCATCGGAGACACGTATTAGCCGGACATTGCGTGTGACGGTGGTATTACACCACGACACTAACTAATAAAAAAAACATATATCAAATATTTTACGTCATCACTAATGTTAAAAGATAATAGCTATAATAGGTACTCTCTATAGTTTATATTCAATTTTGACAAGCTATCAATTATTGTTTTTACGTACTTTTTGTCCGTATCCATTAACTTTTTTTTTTGAAATACTTTTGTTTATCAACAATATACATTTAGTGGACTTGATGTAGTGTAGTGATGCACTTGCGAGACTTGATGTAGTGATGCTACATATGTGATATATGTGTTCTGTGATATATTGATGTGTTTTATGCGTCGGATGTGTGAAATGTGATGAATGTGATATATATGTGTTTTGTGGTTGAATGGATGTGATGTAGTAATATATGTGTTTGTTTGTCTAGGTGGAAACCAAAAGACATAAAATGTCAATTTCTAAAGCCTTTGCCAAGGGCACCAAAAACATAAAAATGACAATTTTTAAAGCCTTTGCCGAGGGCTGCTCTCGGCAAAGAAGCCTTTGCCCAAAGCTTTTGCCATTGTGCTCGGCAAATCTGCGAAAAATGGCAGCTAGAAGCCCAGCACCCTAGGTTTGCCGGCGGAGTAGAAGAGGCCCTCGGCAATAAAGCTAGGGGTTTTGCCGGCGGCTACTATTGAGGTTATCGACAGAAGAGAAAAAAATAATTCTTTGCTGAGCGGCTGCTGTTGAGGTTCTCAGCAAAGTATTTCCAAAAAAAAAAAAAAAATAATTCTTTGCCGAGAGCTCAGATCCTCGTTTCTTGGCAAAGTTTCGTCAAAAAAATTCAGAAACCTTTGCCGAGAGCTCAGTGGATGGGCGCTCGACAGAGTTGTTGTAACTGCCGTAAGTTGCGATAGTCGTTAACGGCTACTTTTTTTTTGGCTGATGGCCACATTGGGTTTCGACAACGGTTTTGCGAGTGGGCCTTATAGCCGGTGCTCGGCAAAGGAGCTCTGCCACTCAACAACCCACTAGAAGTTACAATTATATCCAACTAGCATATGTAATTATGCTAGTTTTCCTTTATCTACTATCATGCATTTAGTTGTCCGTAAAAATAATATAAGATAGTTTCATTTATATAACTATAGACGGAAATAGTCCAATTTCTTTTTAAATTATTTGTAATCCCCGCAACAACGCGGGGTATTCATCTAGTTACCATAATAATGGGGAGCATAAAAAGTATCCCTTCGTTTGAAATGTTTGGTGCTGGAATAGTGTTTGTTCATTGTTTTCCAAAAAGAGTGCAAGATGAAAGCATGTTCTGAATCACATGAGGGCTTGTTTAGATTCAACGACCCCCCTTCGGAATTGGAGGGTATCTAGGGGGAGTTGAACTAAATTAACCCTCAATCTCTTCAATCCCGAAGGGGAAGGAATGAACCAAAGGAGCCATGTATGGCCTTTTAATAAATACCTTCTTTTTTTGTTCTTGTATTTTGAGACTTTGTAGTGCTTCCATTCTAGTTTTTATTGCCTTTCATTAATATATTCAGTGCTTCTTGCACCTCTTATTCCCCTCGGAGGCATATGGCTTGACAAAACTGCCCCTAATAAAAAATTAAGTTTTAGGAGTTGCTTTACATTTGCAATACATACGTGTGATCATAGAATAATTAATAGGTAAGATTTTACTAAGGTAAACCATCATGAAATTCGGTTTATAGAGGCTGTGAAGAATTAGTTTGGATAGAGCTGGGAACATTTTTAGGGTCAGTTGCCAATTCGGTATAAACACCATTAAAATGTAACCCATTCTGCAGTAGTGGGTACATATATGTAACCTGCCCAATCGATCGGCTCCTTAGGGTCCGATATATATTCACACATCCATCGACCCATACAGCTATAGACAACACTTAACTGGAACTACTATATAGTATTAGCTAGCTTTCTGAAAGAGCTAGCCTATCCCTGATCTACAAGGCACATCGATCTATTGGCTATACTATAGGCATGAGAGGCTCGAGGAACAGCATTGTCACCATATGCCACATAAATCTTCCATCTACGGATGAAGACATACATCCAACCGAGATGGTCCGGCCAGCTGAGAACACGTCACTCTGGAGGTCACGCTGGTGCCGGAGTCGATCACTTCATGCCAAAGCTTGTGCTGGAGGCAGAGTCCATTGCCCTTGAGCTCGCGTAGGAATGTGAGTCATCAACCGCGTCGCGCTAGAGGTCTGAGTCGATCGCGCCAAAGTTTCTGGAACCAGAATCACGACTGCCACAACGCCTGACTTTTTTTTTTCCGATACAACGCCTGACTCATCACAAGCATTATATTAGGAATACATATGATTTAGGCACATCAAGTGCCAATTGATTATAGTATTGACATGGGAGGCACTAGGAACTCGGACCTCACCCATCAATAAACTCCAGGTCCAGTATCTCGATCGTAGGAACCCTGATTCAATAGCTCATGGGTGGACAACAAGCAATTGATCCTACGTACGAAAGATAGTTTGCAACTGCTTATTCGTTCCCAGGCAACTATGGGCACGGATTGGCTGCATAACCCTTTTTCCATTCCCAGCAATCGCAATGTTTGCATGCGGGACACCACCGGCTGAATGTCCTGGTTGCATCCATGTTTGCTTGCTCCAAACGTGTGGTGGTAGAGTAGAGGCTAGCTACCAGATACAAGCCAGCCGGATGGACCTTCAGCGGGCGCCCAGGTGCTCTCATAATTTTCTTTCGCCTGTGCAGCCATATCGCTCCAAACCGGCAGATTGGTACCCATAAGCTCACTCCTGCATGTGCAACCCAAGTTCTATTTCCAATTGGGAATTATGGAACGGTAAAAGTCCATTTATTTAAAATGCCTCTATTAATTGAGTAGGTTTAATGAGATTGATCTATGCTTACTGAAATGAAAACAAAGACAGCTGTGTCCAAATTTAAGAAACTGAAAATAAAGAGGCCTAATAACTGTGTCGAAGGAAGTTTATTCAATCCAAATTATTTTCTAAGTACATATCTGGTACATGACATAATATATTAACAGTCCCTACTACAGCTCACCACTGGTTCCAATCCAACCCCCTTACAACCGGTTTTGCCACATAGTCGTTGGTGATAGTCATTTTTGATCACCACAGATTTTGAGCCGGCGGTAGCATTGTTCATCATCGCACTTAATCTGGCAGTGCTGTCGTTATTATCGCCGGCACATACGTGCTCCATCTGGCAGTGATGTGGAGACATCATTGCTGGTTGTCGTCATACCATTGGGCATCTCGTGATGTTGACATTAACACTGGACGTGGGTACCATCTTGTGCTGATGGAGGTGACATCAACGCTAGATGGGCATTCCATTGGGCAGTGACGATGTAACACCGGAAAGATGTATCATCTGGCGGTAACAATGGATACATCAACATCGGACGGGTGTACCATACGGCAAATATCTGTATCCCAGTTGATACAACAAATTGTTCGTCTATCGAGTGCTCTGAGTTAAAAATTACAGGGAAAACCGACGTAGAATGTCTGGCATACCGGTTTAACTCTCCGACCAGGATGCATGCAAGATATGTCTATTTGTGAGGAGAGCGAGATTAAAAGAGAACCCTAAGCCACCGTGGATCGATTTCCCCTTGGTTGTTTCCTTATATTGATTTAAAGGGTATATAGGTGTATGATCTGGCCCCAGCTGGGTCACGTGGCATCTAGATATGTTCAGCTAGCTGGACATGATGGCTTCCCAGAATTCTGGCACTCCTGGTCCGACTCCAACTATATACTTCACACCGATAAAAAAAGAGAAAAAAGGGTCACATGCGTGCAGCTCATTACAGTACCGTATTTATCTCAAGGAGTCAAGCATGTTCACACTTTAGAGATACATATCCAGTGGCTACTATAGTGTATGGTATAGGTATGAGAGGCACCAGGAACTTGGTTGTCACCTTGACACTGGATAGCTGTATGTGCATAGTAGGTTCTTTGATGCCGCAAGTACCAGCACCACATGTAACTCGGAGGTGTTGTTATAGACGGCGCCACACACAGGACCGAGTACTCTGGTTTGAAGCTTGCGTGAACTCTGGTAGATAGACTGTGAGAGGCTCAACGAGACGATGACTTTTGCATACCGGTAGCTTCTGTCAAGTCCAACTGATCGAACAACATCCCTCATGCCTGCGAGATAGACTCGAGTGCGATGCAACTGCGTCAGTAAAAATATTCCTCCACGCATGTGTTGTTGCAGAACTCAAGATGCAAACTCATATAGCACAAATTGATAATAATTAGGTTTGCATGGGTGATAGGCCGGATCACGAAAAAAAAAATATATGCACTGGCAAGCCACTTATGTGTTTTTAGTTGTACATACATCTTCTCGGATATGTAGAGGCAGGGACCTTTGTTCTATTATGCAAACAAACAAACAGTTGTTTTGTAGCTGTGTTATTAGACATTTGTAACTAACAACCAATTTACCTTTAACTAGTTCTTAGATAATTGTAATTCTTCATGATTATTAAATTTTTGTCAATTTATAGCTGACGTTCATACCTTTTTGGCTACGATTCTACATTTAATACATTTTGTGAAACCAAGTATGTACATTAGCTTTTCCCTGACGATTAGGTGTAGTTTTTTTTTTGCTATAAAAAATGATTATATATCATATTACTTATTCTTTCCTTCTTTAAAAAGGCACCTATTGTTGTTTTACCCAATTCCACTGGATGTATAAAAAAATTGAATACAACACCATATATCTATATACCCGACAAGAATTGGTTTAATGTGCATGAATAAAATGAATCTGAGGTTATTTAAAACATGGATACAGGTCATTTAAAACATGGATCCTTAGGCCCCTAAATACTCTCAGTTGAATCCAAAATAGTAGTGGAGGAGTTTGGACACAGCTGGACATTTATTTAAGGATAATTTTTTTGTGCCAGCTGTGTATAGAAAAAGTAACATGCACCTTATATAAAAACAATTCCGCAGCGTAGTGGTATACATGTAGCCTCATTCTTTTATGCCATCTAGGCTCCTTATGGTCGCATGTATATATTTACACATCCGTCGACACATACACCTAAGGAAGAAAACGGAATAGAAATATTCTAAAGCAACCGTTGGAGCTCACTCGCTACAGACTAGCTACGCTATCGGCATGAGAGGCGTGAGGAACAGCGCTCTAACCTTACTGCACGTACATCTAGCATCTAGGGATGGAGATTCTACAAGCAACGGGTGCCTATGCTTTGGCAAGCAAGATAGTTGCTCCAATTGCAACAACACTTGTCAATCGGAGTTAAGGTTACCAGCGCATCTGATTGTTATGGGCGCACATCCAGGTGCTACAAGACCAACCACAACGTACCAATAATCATGTATAGCAGTGAAAAGTATATGACACGCATAACATCTTAGTGTCATTGTTGTAAATGGAAGTTATATAACTCTTCCCTCACGTTTCTATCAACACGAAATAATCATGCATTACTAAAATTTTTATACTAACAATATATTGATAGTTATCTCTAAGTAAAATAAATGAGATAATGAAATAGAAAATTTTAAAATAAAATCCAAAACTATTTCTAGGGGCCATAACGAAATGAACTATTTCATCATTATATCATTTATTAAATAGATACCTAGTTTAATTGTTACATTATATATTAAATTATATTACTTTCTTCTGTGTAGAATTATATCTCTAAAAAAATGTTCTACATTGAGACGAAGTATCATGGTCAGTTGATAAATTAAAGTATATTCAGTATCATTGACAGCTAATTTTTGTATGCCTTTTTGGGCAATTTCCTTCATCAACACCTTCAGGCTACTCGATTCCGTCGCCACTGCCACTACTGTCACCTCGACCACCTATGCATAGAAAAGGCATTCACCGTAATATTGGGGATCATAAAAGCACCACTTCATTTAAGAAGTTTAATCTTGGAACAGAGATCTTATATTGTATATCAATTCATTATTTTTCAAAAAGAGTATGTGCAAGGTGAAAGCATGACCTGAATCATATGAAAGGCCTTTTAATATACCTGTACTTTTCCCTATTTTTGAGACTTTGTACCCATCATCGACTATATATCCATGATTCAACCATCATATGGGTGAGCAGAGCGCAGAAATAGGGTCATAGGCAACTTAGCTTAAAAAGAACAGAGTGCAGCTATTGTTTGCTGTTGTACTCTCGGCACCTTCGACTGAGATGATATATAGACGCACATCCATCAGCACCACTACAAAATAAGCGACACTTGAGTCACCGGTAGCATTAGGAATACATGCATGTCCCACATCTAGACACTTCTACTGGCTATTGGTTATATGGTATAGACATGGGAGGCACTAGGAACTCGGAACTCACCGTTCGGCAGACTCAGGTTTCAGCACACCGATCGTAAGATCCCAAATCCATTTGCCCATGCGTGGACAGGCAATTGATCTGACAACCGCTAGTTTGAACCGGCTGGATGGAAAGCAAGCAAAAAGTCTCACGTAGGCGTGTGGTTGAGCTCCTTATCAACTCGTATGTGCCTTGATTCCAGCTGCTTCAGGTCCTCGTTCGTTGTTTGCACATGCTCCAAAACGTGGTTGTGGAGGTCACCCCATAGAAGCCAGCAGTATGAACGAGCTTCAGTGGGCGTCCATATCGCTCCTAGCTGACTGGCAGCGGTTCCCATGAAGTATGACTCCTGCATGCGTAATCCTGGCTCGTTTTGCAGTTGTGAAATATGAAACGGTAAAAAGACAATTTATGTAGTAATCCCTCTCTCTCAATTGAGTAGGGTTAATTTTATTGACCTATGGTTTACTGAAATGAAAACATACAGTTGTCTTCAGATTAAAGAAATTGAATATATTAGATGACAGGCATAATGGCCTTCTCTCTTGTAACTCTGTTTCTAGCTCTACATCGGTATGAGTCTTTTATAATGAAAATGTAGGTAGGGATGCTTCCCCCGCCCACCCCCCCCCCCATGCGTTAAAAAAATGAAAATAAAGAGGTCTAATTATGTACAAGAAAGTTAATACAATCCAAATTATTTTCAATCGCATGTGTTCATGTAGGTGAATGCAGGTGGGCATGTGTAAGTGAATGCAGGTGGCTTAATAAGATTTTGACCTATGCTTAGTGAAATGAAAACCTACACGGCTGTGTCCATATTTAAGAAACTGAAAATAAAGAAGCCTGACTGTGTAGAAGGAAGTCATTTATTCAAGCCAAATTATTTTCTAAGTATACATCAGGTACATAACATAGTGTCGACAGTCCCTACTACGGCTCACTGCTGGTTCCCTCACCGCGGTATTGGACTAAAGTCATTGGTGATAGTCATTGTTGATCAACGCTGATTTTGAGCGGGCGGTAGCAATGTTCATCATCGCGGACCAGGATTCAATCCAGCGGTGTGCTGTCATTATCATTGCTGTCATAATCCAGGTGTTCGATCTGGCGGTGATATGGAGACATCATTGTTGGTTGTCATACCATTAGGGGTGATGATGTAGACATCAGCATTGGATGAGGGTACCATCTTGCGGTGATGGTGGAGACATCAACGCTGGAAAGGCATTCCATTCGGCGGTCATCCACTCACGTCAATGTGAACAAGATAAAATAAATAACATAACGAAATAAACTATTATAAAATTGAATCCAAAACTATCTCTTTGGGCCTTAAGAATATGAAATATTTTTGGTGACATATCATTTTACTCAATATATACCTTGTTTCCTAGCCACGTTATAAGTTAAATTATATTGCTTTTTATGTGTAGTATTGTAACTTTAAATAAAAGTGAATTTCCGCGCATGGAAAAATTAGACCCTTCCATTTAAATAGATCATATATGGCTTCAAATAAATTTTCTAGAGCAGGTTGATTCAACTGTCCCTAGAAATCATCCTTCTACTACCGGGTCGGCCCCTTTGCCGAGTGTCTTGGGCCTTCGGCAAGGCACCTTTGCCGTCGCCGTGTGTTGTGGTTTTGTCGAAGTGTCCTCTTTCTGGCACTCGGCACAGTGCTTCTTTATAAAGTGCCCGATGAAAAACACTCCGTAAAGAAGACGACACTTGGCAACACCGCCGCTTTCGGTAGTGTTCAGAGGCATATGCTTGACAAAGAGTCCCTAATAAAAAGATGAAAATATAAGGTTTAGGAGGAGTTGCTTAATTTGCAGATACTATACGTGATCATAGAATAATTAATAGGTAGGATTTTACTAAGGCCAACCATCCTGAAATTCAGTTTATAGGGACATTTTTAAGGACAGTTTTCTATGTGCCAACTGTCTATATAAGAAAGTAACACGCAGCCTTAAAACCCACTCTGTAGTAGTGGTGGTTATATATGTAGCCCCATTCTTTTATGCCCTCTCGATCGCTCCTTCGCGTTCGCGTCCGATATATATATATATTCACACACCCATCGACCCATACAACTATAGACAAGCAACACTGAATTGGATTGAGCTCGCTCTATAGTACTCCTAGCTAGCTTTGTGAAACAGACGTGTCGTCCCTAGTCAGGCACATCTAGTGGCTAAATACTATAGGCATGAGAGGCTTGAGGAACCGCGCTCTCACCGAATGACACCTCGCGTCTACGGACGCAGAGTCGGAGACATACATACATCTGGCCGAGTAGATCATGTCGGACAAGATGGTGGCAGTGGAGGATGCGTCACTCCAGAGGTCGATCGGCGCCGGCGCCGGAGTCGATCACGTTGTGCCAAAGGTCGTGCCTGAACTAGAGTCGATTGCGCTCAAAGTCACTCAACAACTGGAGTCGTTAACCATGTCGCATCAAAGCCATGACTCGCTTGTCCTGGAGTTTCCGGTACGAGGGTCACGACTGCAACAACGCCCGACTCAGCACCAACATTATGTTAGTATTAGGAATACATGATCTAGAGTTCTAGACATATCAACAGACTATTGGTTATTGTATAAACATGGGAGGCACTATGAATATAGAACTCAGCGGTTAATAGAATCCTGTTTCAGTATGTCTATCGTAGGACCCCTGATCCAATAGCTCATCATGGTTGGACAGGCAATTGATCCTACATACAACCACTAGTTTGGAACGGCTCGTTTCCAGGCAACTATGGGCACGGATCGGCTCCATATCATTTTTTTTCCACGCGCCATGTTTGCACGCAGGACACCACCAGGCTAAACATCTTCCATGTTTGCATGCTACGAACTTGTCGCAGCAAGATAGACTGGACCAGTTGGGATTTATGAAACGGTAAAAGTTCATTTATATGTGTTGTAATCCTCTCTATGAATTGAGTAGGTTTAATTTGTAAGATTGACCTATGCTTACTAAAATCAAACCATACACAACCGTGTCCAAATTTAAGAAACTGCAAATAAAGAGACCTAACTGTGTAGTGTCGTCCTTTCGCCGCCACATAGGTGCTCGACCTGGCAGTGATGTGGAGACAGCATTGCTGGTTGTCATGCCATTCGGCGGTGATGATGTAGACATCAACACTGGACGAGGGTACCATTCCATTTAGCGGCGATGATGTATACATCAACGCCGGACAGGTGTATCTGGCGGTGACAATGGATACATCAACATGGGACGGGTCTACCATACAGCAAATATCTGTAACCCAGTTGATACAACAAACTGTTCGTGTTCTGAGTTAAGAATTGCAGGGGAAAACCGACGTAGAATGTGTGGCATACCGATTTAATTCTCTGACCAGGATGCATGCAAGATATGTCCATTTGTGGAGGAGAGCGAGATTAAAAGAGAACCCTAAGTTTGGACCGATTTCCCCTTGGTTATTCCTTATTAATTTAAAGGGTATATATGTATGATCAGGCCCCAGTTGGGTCACGTGGCATCTAGACATGCTTGCTCGCTAGCTGGACATGATGGCTACCCAGAATTCTGGCCCCTCCTGGTCCGGCCCGACTCCAACTAACATATATACACACACATCTATTCACACCGATAAATAAAGAGAAAAAAGCCTCACATGCGTGCAGCTCATTACAGTACCATATATATCTCAAAGAGTCAAGCATGTTCCAGTGGTATATAGGTATTAGGTATGAGAGGCACCAGGAACTTGGTTGTCACGGTCGGTGGATAGCATTTTGTGCACAGCCACTTAAGGTTCTTTGATACCGGAAATACCACTACCACACCGCACCTCTTCCTTCGGCTGCTGGGCCTAAACACAGCCACGAGGACAAATCTCCATGCCAAGCACATCCTTGACCACGAGCAATGTGAGCACTGCTCCAACAACAAGTGTGCCGTGGTCTGGTCCAGACTTGGGCTCTCCCACCTCTTGACGCTTGATGACGCAGACATCTGGAATGGTGCCATGCCGCCAGCAATGGACGCAACGCTATGGCCCTTGATCTTACAAGCTATTCTTTGGCAACTATGGGATGCTCGAAACGGCGAAATTTTCAGGTCGGAGACCATAAAACCTCACGCCATTATTACTAGAATTTGTGATGATCTTGTAACCTGGCGGAACTGACTCAGGTCCGACCAGGTATTCAATCTGAACGCTTGGCGCCTGTATCTCCTATCATGTAATGCTTTGAACTAGCTTCATTTTGTATCGTAACATTTTGAATACATAGATGGGGAAGCTCTCCCCGGTTTGCATTAAAAAAAAAAAGCCCAGTAGCACATCTATCTCGGAGGTGTTGTTATAGACGCCGCCTCACACAGGATTGAGTAGTCTGGTTTCAAGCATGTGTGGACTCTGATCGATATATAGACTGTAACAGGCTAAACAAAGACGATGACTTTGGCATGCCTGTAGCTTCTGTCTAGTCCAACTGAACAACAGGATGATATCGCTCATGCATGCGAGATACTCGAGTGCGATGCCGCAAATGCCTCAGTAAAATTATTCCTCGACAGTAATTTAAAATATACATATTTTGCCTCCTCAGAGAAAACTTTGAACACCCACAATGCATCCATACATGTGTTGTTGCAGAACTCAAGATGCAAACTCATATAGCACAAATTCATAATAATTAGATTTGCATGAGTGCAAGGCCCGATCACGAGAAAAAAATATATACACTGGATGGCCACTTATGTTCGTTACAAAAGGTACCAATTGTTGTTTTACCCAATTCCACTGGATGCTATAAAAGAATTAGAATGCATCTGAGGTTATTTAAAACATGGATACAGGACATTTAAAACATGGATACTTAGGCCGCTAAATACTCTCAGTCGAATCCAAAATTGTAAATCTCGTTGAGCTCTTTAATTTTGAAATAACAGAGTTGTTCTTCATCTGTTTTCGTCCCAAAGGAAATATGAATTTATTTTTGTTGCAACTAGACATCTTTGGTTATTAACCGTGGCTGAAAAAAAGAATTACTAGGGCAACTTAACTCAGCAGCCCTGATGTTAATCACTGTTTATAGTGAGAGCTGGCATGACAAACTGCCCCTAAAAATATGATAAGTATAAGTTTTAGAAGGAGTTGCTTTACATCAACCATACGTGAACATAGAGTAATTTCAGTGTTATGATTCTAGCAAGGCAACCCTCCTGAAATTCGGTTTAGTGGGGTAGTGGAGAAGTTGGACATATCTGGACATTTATTTAAGGATAGTTTTTGTGCCAACTGTGTATAAAAAGGTACCGTGCACCCTAATTATAAACACAATTCTGCATTCGTAGTGGTATACATGTAGCCTCATTCTTTTATGCCTTAATTCTAGGCTCCTTATGGTCCCATGTATATATATACACACACACCCATGGACACATACACCTAAGGATGAGAACGGAAGAGAAATATTCCAAAGCAACAGTTAGAACTCACTCGCTATACAATAGCTACACTATCGGCATGGGAGGCGTGAGGAACCGTTCTCTAACCTTACGGCACATACATCTAGCATCTAGGGATGGAGATTCTACATGCAGCGGGTGCCTATGCTGTAACAAACAAGACAATTGGTCCAATTGAAACCACACTTGTCAATCGGTGTTAAGGTTTCCAGCGCATCCGATCATTATGGGCGCTGAATTCGGTGCTGCAACACCAACCACAACTTACCAATAATCGTGTATATAGCAGTGAAAAGTATAAGACACGTATATCATATTAGTGTCATTATTGTAAATGGCAATATAAGTTATATAACTCTTCCCTCACGTTTCTATCAACACGAAATAATCATGCATTTCTAAAATATTTATACTAACAATATATTGATAGTTATCTCTAAGTAAAATAAATGAGATAATGAAATAGAAAATTTTAAAATAAAATCCAAAACTATTTCTAGGGGCCTTAACGAAATGAACTATTTCATCATTATATCATATATTAAATAGATACCTAGTTTAATAGTTACATTATATATTAAATTATATTACTTTTTTGTGTAGAATTATAACTCTAAACAAAAATATTCTACATTGAGATAAAGTATCATGATCAGTTGACAAATTAAAGTATATTCAGTATCATTGACAGCTAATTTTTGTATGTCATTTGGGCAATTTCCTTCATCAACACCTTCAGGCTACTCGATTCCGTCGCCGCTGCCACTGCTGTCACCTTGACCACCTATGCATAGAAAATGCATTTACCGTAATATTGGGGATCATAAAAAGCACCACTTCATTTAAGAAGTTTAATGCTGGAACAGAGATCTTGTATTGTATATCTATTCATTATTTTTCAGAAAGAGTATGTGCAAGGTGAAAGCATGATCTGATATGAATGGCCTTTTAATATAGCTGTGCTTTTTCCCTTTATTTTGAGACTTTGTACCCATCATCGACTATATATCCATGATTCAACCATCATATGGGTGAGCAGAGCGCAGAAACAGGGTCATAGGCAACTTAGCTCAAAAAGAACAGAGTGCAGCTATTGTTTGCTGTTGTACTCTCGGCACCTTCGACTGAGATGATATATAGACGCACATCCATCAGCACCACTAAAAATAAGCGACACTTGAGTCACCGCAAGCATTAGGAATACATGCATGTCCCACATCTAGACACATCTACTGCCTATTATTGGTTATATGGTATGGACATGGGAGGCACTAGGAACTCGAAACTCAACGATCCCAAATCCATTTGGCATGCGTGGACAGGCAATTGATTCGACAACTGCTAGTTTGGACCGGCTGGATGGAACGCAAGCAAAAGTCTCACGTAGGCGCGTGGTTGAGCTCCTTATCAATTCGTCTGTGCCTTGATTCCAGCCACTTCTGGTCCTCGTTCGTTGTTTGCATATGCTCCAAGACGTGGTTGTGGAGGTCACCCCATACCAGCCAGCAGTATGAACGAGCTTCAGTGGGGGTCCACATATCGCTCCTAGCTGACTAGCAGTGGTTCCCATGAAGTATGACTCCTGCATGCGTAACCCTGGCTCGTTTTGCAGTTGTGAAATATGGTAAAAAGGCCATTTATGTAGTAATCCCTCTCTGTCAATTGAGTAGGGTTAATTTTATTGACCTATGTTTTACTGAAATGAAAACATACAGTTGTCTTCAGATTAAAGAAACTGAAAATATTAGATGACAGGCACAATGGCCTTCTCTAGCTTGTAACTCTGTTTCTAGCTCTACCTCGGTATGAGCCTTTTATAATGAAAATGTAGGTAGGGAAGCTCCCCCGCCCACCCCCACCCCCATGCGTTAAAAAAAAAAAAAAAAAGAATTGAAAATAAAGAGGTCTAATTATGTACAAGAAAGTTTTATACAATCCAAATAATTTTCAATCGCATGTGTTCATGTAGGTGAATGCAGATGGGCATGTGTGAGGGCTTGCATTTGTACTACATAACACAAAATGAAAGTTGCATAAATATTTATATTTTTTGGGGACTAAGGATTTTTAGCCAACTGTGGCTGAAAATAGATATCCTACAGCCGATTGACTCAACTGAAATCCTTTAGAGGCATAACAAAACTGCTGCTAAAAATATCGAAATATAAGTTTAAGGAGGTGTTGCATTACATCTACCATATGTGATGGCAGAATAATTAATAGGTAGCATTTTACTAAGGCAAACTATCCAAAAATTTGGTTTATAGGGGCAGTGAGGAAGACGTATTTGGATACATGTTGCGATACAGTTTTCTATGCCAACTGTGTATAAAAAATGCTACACACCCTTAAAACCCAACCCATTCTATGGTAGTAGGTATATATGTAGGCTCATTCATTTACATATCGATCGGCTCCTTCGGATCCTATATATATTCACAAATCCATCGACCCATATGTAACTCACTTAATTGGAGCTATAGACAAGCAACACTTGATTGGAACTCACTATACTCCTAGCTAGCTTGTGAAAGAGATCTGTCGTCCCTGAGGCACTATATACTATAGGCATGAGAGGTTTGAGGAACACTTCTCTCACCATGCTGCACATGGATCTTGTATCTATGGACTGATGCATACATCCCGCGGACGACGCGTCACGCGTCGGAGGTCACACTTGCGCCAGGGTGGAAGACGTCGCAGCTAGCAAAGCTCGCGATGGAACCGGTGTCGTCAATCACGGGCCTTGAGTCGATCACATTGGAGGTTCTGGAACCACAGTCCCACGACTGCAACAACCCTTGATTCACCATTAGCTTCGTGTGCCCATCCTAAGACCCCTGAAGTTTGTCAAGGGGAAAAGAAATGGCTTGACTTTGAAGAAACTTAGATAGACTCAGTGTGAACTTACTGCAGCTCAATTGGTTCCATTCTAAGTGGTTGTAGAACCACCATATCCTATACTTAATTGGAACACTCATTTTTTCATGGATTTATTTTAGGAAGAAACACCACTACTCAATATATACCGGTTTAGTCAATTGAAGGGTGCACGCATGAGTAGTGTTTTCATTCATTTCTTCATGTAGGTGAATGCAGGTGGGCGTGTGTAAGTGCTTGCATCTGTACTATATTTCACAAAATGCAAGTTTGCATACCTTATTAGCATGCCAAATAATGTAATTTGTCACTCTAATTGATGTTTTGTAACCCTCTTAGGGGCCATTGTGTAAGTCCAGTCTGAACCTTCTTCTTTTTTAATATTACGGAAACCTAACGCCAAAAAAAAAAAAAAAAAATTACCAACAGCTCTTTTGCCTGATTCATATCATAATTTTTGGTCTCTCTACTTCCATTCTCCCTCTGTACTGACAATAACTAACACATGAGTCATCAAGTAGATGCCATCTCAACCATAAATATCACCATCTAGTCTTTACGTTGAGCATGCATCCTCTGGCTCCATCTCATTGCACAAATTCTAGCAGAGCTACAATAGCATTCACATTCTATATGGGCTATAGTAGACAGAATAAACGGAGAGATGAAGCCGGATTTTATCCTTTATCTAAAAAAAAAAAAGTAGACAGAATAAACACTTGAAGTGTTGGGAATGAGGAATCTCTGTATCTACTCAGTTACAGCATAGGCATGAGAGTGGTCGGAAACTCAGCTCAATCATGCATTCTTACATGTCGGTCAACCTACTCCTCAATACCATGTATTGGGTGTCGTCAGTGTCATGCATGGCTGGCTCCTAGCAGTTGTGGCTAGCTAGGGACAAGACCCCAGAAGGTGCGTCAGCAGGATCCATGGAGGCGTAGAAAGGGGGAATTGTGCAAGCCAGTGCCAGGGGTTTCGAAACAAGAAGAGGAGCACAAGAATGCAAAAAATGTATCAAGAAACTGTTGCAGGCGGGGGTATGGCCACCTCGCTGCAGGATGGGAGTCCCGAGACAGTGGTTGAACTCCGCCGGCAATTGAAGGCGCCGTTCTGAGCGTCCCACAGATATCTCCCATGTACTACTCTTTAGGAATATCTCTCTTTGTTGTAGAGTCTTTGGGTGGTCGTAGCGTGCCACTTGCATACTGGGCCGACCTTGTTTATTTAGTATGTAACAACTCTTTCCTTCTTAATGATATACATGCTATGCACGATGAGGAAAAAAGATTAAGAAACTGAAAATAAAGAGGCCTAATTATGTACAAGGAAGTTTATACAGTCCAAATTACACAGCACGCATACATTTTTAGTGTGTTTAGTTTTGTACATTTCTTATGATGTTCATCTAAACTGGAAGCCATGTGCGTCGTTGTAGATGTAGATAAATACACATGACGCCCTGGTGCAACGCATAGACTTATATCACGATTTAATCTTATTTTTCGAGCATCCTCTAGCTCCAATAGTTGCACAAATTCTGGTGTAGCGACAACAGTACAACACCATTGCCATTCATATCTTGGCTACAGTACAAAGAATCAACTTCACATACAATACAGCAGATGCAGAAAGTCCATATCTACTCGCTGCAGCATATTGGTCTGAGAGTCATTAAGAACTCGGCTTGCAACATCCTTATATGCCAATCAAGTTCGGTGTTAGTGGGATTGTGCACGTCATGATCAGAACAATCCGAAGTGACTTTCTAAGCATGTTTTAGAACAGGAGTATGGACAGAACAGCGAAGAATTCTGCTCAGATCCCGCTGGCCCTCTCCTCACAACCTCGCTGAACGAAGGCAGCACCCACAATAGCGATGTCACCGTAACGGCCGCGTTCGTAGACTTCATGCACGCCCCTTCTTGGTCACTATGTGTTGGGTGAACTCACGACTGACAGCTATGGACAAGATGTCGTTAGGTGCCTCTACTTGATCGGCACGGGTCAAGTATATGCATGGAGATGCAGGAGAGGTAGCAAGGTTCTCAACATCTTGCCCTCGATGTTGGCATGATCGCCTCCCTACACCATCTTCCCTTTCAAGTGTGACAACATGGGACACACCGTCAATGACGGTGGCAATTCTTAATATCATAGGGGAAGTTTTTGAGGAATAATCTTCCTTAGGCTAAGTATTTTTAAGAGTCGTCTACTACAAGAAACTCAGGCTTTGGCAAAGCGCAATAGGCTTTGCCGGCGCCAAAATATCAGGCACTCGACAAAAGTCTACCATTGCCGACGGCCGTTCTCGGCAAAGGGTTACGCTCTACATATTGTGGTTTGCCGAGCGGAAGACCGTCGGCAAAGGATGGCTCTCACCAAAGAGCTAACTTTGCCAAGAGCCAACGCTTAGCAAAGATTCGACCATTGGCGAAGTCCGGCGTAGGCAACGTCGTTCATGTCGTTGGTTGTGCCGAGTGTTGGGGGTCGACTTTATTTTGCATAAACTTATAACCCAAACTTTGAATTGTGGATACATGAGTAGAAGCTTCGCATGCGAAGGTATTCAAAAAAAGAAGAAGGTGAACAACAAGATACTACGAAGACAAGCGCGAAGATGTTGCGAAGACCTTCAAGGCGTACAAGAGCTTCCAAAAGACTCATAGAAGGAGCTTGGTCGAAAAGACCTTCGCGCCTTAGCTAGGCTTCCAAAGTCTCAAGATATTTCCTGCGAAGGCGTCGAGATAACTTCGCAGAGTTGTAAACAAATGTTATTATGATTGTAAAGTTTGTCATTTTATTAGAACTACGGCTAGGGGGACTATAAATACCCCCGGCATATCTTGTAATGGACATGTTGTACCAGTCATTTTGTGACTAAGTATTCATCAATAAACGTGTTTGGAGTTCTTTACCCAACATCTTGGCGCCCACCGTTTGTGTGTGCTCGAGTATTCCCACGACCAATTAAGACATGGGAAGGCCAAGGAAACAAACATCTGCAGAGGAAACAAGGCAACAAGAAGATGAACAAGATGATGGAAGTGAAGAAGCAAGAGAAAAATCAAAGTCTCAAGACAATGAAAGCGAAGAGCAAAGGTTAAAAGCACTTGAAGAAAACTTAGCAAGAAAAGAAAAAGAACTTGAGGAATGCAGGCAGCGCACAAGAGAAAAGACCATAAAACAAAGAATCGCAGTAAGCCGAGGCCGATTAAGAGAACTGAACGAAGAACTTGCAAATCAAGAGAAAGAAGTCATCAACCTCGAAGAGCCAAGCTCAACAAACAAGTTGGGAAAAGAAAAAGAACAAGAAAAATCTCAGCAGTAATTGACACGGAATCACCTTTGTCAATCGACCGCAAATAGCAAAATGGCCAAAGGGATTCAAGTTCAATATAATTCCAACTTACGAAGGTCCGACAGATCAAGGCAATTTCTTATGAGCTTGAGCTGCAGTGGGCCTCGGGAGGCGGAGATGAAACAACGTTGGCAAAATCACCGATCATGGCAATGAAAGGCTCGGCCACGTAAATGGTACTCTTCACTTAAACCAAGGTCAATCAAAAGTTGGGAGCAATTAAGGGCAAATTTGCTAATCGACTTCCTAGGATTCCAAAGACACCGAAATAACAAGCGATGAACTATTTGATATCAAGCAATATCCAAAAAGAGCCACCGATCAAGTATTATAAGAGGTTCATTCAGATGAAAACTCAAATCCCGTGATATATACAGACGAAGTGGTCATCATAGCGACCATCGAGGTTTAAGAGCAAGTCAATTATCATCACACACGAAAAAGAGAGAGACCAAAAACAAGTGGCTCAACTTTTACTAAGAATTTTAAATATGCAAAATCGATGACGACTACGTAAAAAGAATTGAAGAAGAAAACTTTGAAAGGAATCAAGCAAAGGCAAACAATCAGTTCAACCAATTCAAAACCCGAACTTTGAGCAAAGGCAAAGATCAATACCAACCACCACAACGAGTGAACCAAATCAACAACGAACAATGTGGAGAAAATTCAGGAAACTACGATCAGCGAAGCCAAGATCAGCGAAGCCAATTTCAAAACGAAATTTCAACAACAATTATAGAGGAGGTTTCAATCAAGCAAGATTTGGTGAACGAAGACCATTAAAGCCCGAAGAGATGTTTTGCCTTGTGCACGGCAAAGGGGCCGGCCACACTTCAAAAATGTGCCCAAAGAATAAAGAAAAGCATTGATGAAGCTCAACAAGAAAGCGAGGACCATACAAAGTCGAGAAAACAATAAACTTTCTAGGGACAGCAAACCTTCCTCAAAATCAAGGGTATTATAATCAAGGATACAATCCTCATTCTAATCCAGGACCTTTGCTTCAAGCATTACCGGGACCACCACCGGTTTACAACCGCCAACCGATAGTTGCAATACCATGGGGACAAATGCCAAATCAACAGCCAGAAATAGCAAACAATCATACTATCAATCAAAACAACAATTCTCCGGCCATCTCGCATCCAATTCGAAGTACCAAGCAGAGGCGTATCATCGACAATCTCGGGAGGAAACAAAGATGGAACACTAAACAAACAATGAAAGAAGAAATTATTTCGAAAGGGTGAATTCAATTTCAATGGAAGGCCCTTTCAAAAGACAAAGTGGTCACACCAACCAATCATCTTCACGTAAGAAGACATGAAACTTAAAGATTATCCACACATGGACGCCTTGGTAATAGAAGCAAACATTGACGGATGGGATGTCACAAAAATTCTAGTAGATGGTGGAAGCTCACGACATACTCTTCGCATCAACATTAGATGCAATGGGAATCAAAAGACAAAATTTGGGAAGAGGAGAATACCCATTAGTTGGCTTCGGAGGCAAAAGGATAAATTGATTGGAAGAATTGTATTGCCAATATCATTCAAGACAAAAAACAATGCAAGAACGAGCAAGTAGCATTTGATGTCGTTGAAATGCACGGTCAAGACAATGCAATATTTGGAAGAGGAAGTTTGAACATCTTCGTAGTCGCTATCAACTACTCTTACTTATGCATGAAAATTCGGTAATCAATGGACCAAGATCTATCCATGGAAATCAATCGAAGCAAGAAACATCGAGAAAGATTCAACGCCGGCTCAAAGGAATGTTTTAGCAATCAAAGAACTCGAAGACCAAGATGAGAAAGAAAATGCGAAGCCACAAAAGAAAGTGAAAATCTGCACAAAAGGAGAAACAAAAGATGTTCCATTAGACCCTATGTTACCAGACAAAAAGGTCATCATTGCAAATGATCTAGAAGAGCAAGAAGAGAAAAATCTTATAAATTTTTCGAGAATCAACCAAGATGTCTTCGCTTGGTCAGTAAAAGATTTAGAAGGGGTTAGCAGAGATATCACCGAACACAAATTGAACATCGACCCAAATTACAAACCAAAGAAGCAAAAACTAAGAAAGCTTTGAGAAAGACGTAACAATTCTTCGCAAAAAAGTCAAGTACAAAGATTATTAGATGCGAAGGTCATAAGAGAAGTAAGATTCACAACATGGCTCGCAAAACATAGTCATGGTCGAGAAAAAAGAACTTGAAGTGGAGAATGTGCATCGACTTTTACAGATCTAAACAAAGCTCGCCCAAAGGACAACTTCCCATTACCAAGAATTGACACGTTGGTCGATCAAGCGGCGAGGAAGTGAAATGCTAAGTTTTCTAGATTGCTTCTCGGGCTATCACCAAACTGGATGAACAAAGAAGACGAAGAAAAAACAAGTTTCATAACACCATTTGGAACTTATTGCTTCCAAAGAATGGTCGAGGGGCTTCGCAATGCCGGATCAAGTTTCATCGTAATGACTTCAACAAAGATCTTGAAAGATCAAATGGGAAAAATTTAGTTGCATATGTCGATGTTGTAATTGTAAAAAGCAAGAAAAGAGAAGAGCATATCGAAGACCTCAAAGAAACATTCTCCAACCTTCGAAAAGCAAATTTGAAGCTCAATCGAAAAAATGCACCTTCGGAGTTAAAAAGGCAAAATCCCCGGATGTGTTGTATCAACAAAAGGGATTGATCCAAATCCGAGAAGGTCAAAGCAATAATAGAAACAAAAGTGCCGAAGAGCATCAAAGACATTCAAAAGTTAAGCGGAAGATTAGCTTCATTTGAACGTATTTATATCAAAGTCGGTAGAAAAAAGTTTCCCAATTTTCCAAGCATTGAAAAGCTCAAGCAAGACCTTCGCATGGGGAGAAGAGCAGCAAAAGGCCTTCGAAGAAATAAAGAAATATCTATCAAACCCAAGAACACCGGCAAGCCCAAATCCACAAGAAGAATCGTTGTTATACATCTCAAAGATCAAAAAATGCAAAGTGAGCGCAGATTAGTGCAAGAAAAATCGAAGAGCACATCAAAAAGCAACAACCAATATACTTTGTATCCGAAGCCCTATCAGGCTCCAAGATATACTACTCGGAAATTGAGAAGATAGCATATGCAGTCCTAATGGCAACAAGAAAATTGAAGCATTATTTTCAAGCACACAAAATCGAATACCAACAAACCATCCCCTCAAAGATGTTCTTCAAAGTTGCAAGTCATCGGGAAGATTGGGAAAATGGGCGCAGAAATATCTCAATATTACATCGAATTCAAAAAAGAACGGCCATCAAGTCACAAGTCCTAGCGGACTTCGTGCGCATTGGACCCCTACTCCAAATTTAGAAGAACAAAAAGAAGATCAAGAATGGACAATGACTTGTCATGAATGGACAATCAATTATGATGGCGCTTTTGGGGCTCCTCAATGCGAGAGTAGCCGCTATCATAACTTCACCATCGAATTAAAATGAGATATGCAAAGCAAGTTTAGAATAGTGCACAAACAACATTGCGTAATATGAAGCAAGACTATTGGGGCTTCGCAAAAGCAAGAGCAATGGGAATCCAAAAATTGTTGATCAAAACAGATTCGCAAGTTGTGGCGGGACATATAGAAAAAACATACAAGGCAAAAGATCCGAATTGGCAAAATATTTACAACATGTCGAGATCAAGAGAGACATTTCAAAGGTTTCACATTAAGAAGCATTTCAAGATCAAACAACGAAGAAGCGAGACACAATTGCAAAAGCCGCAAATGTAAAATCAAGTTACCACCGGATGTGTTTTATCAAGTATTATCAGAATCATCGATTCAAGCAAAGATGGAAGAACCAAGAAATATTCATATAATAGAAAGCTAAGACTGAGATCAAAGAATAATCGCATTCCTCAAAGGTTATTATGAACCGTAAAATGAAGTTGATGAAATCGTAATGAAGCACAAAACAAGAAATTATAGAATCATCAATGATCAACTTTACAAGCATGGCATATGTGAACCTCTACTAAAATGTGTTTCAAGTTTAAGGGGAAAGGAGATATTACAAGAAATACACAATGGAAATTGTGGAATTCATGCAGACCAAGATCAATTGCGGGAAAAGCTTTCGGACAAGGTTTTTATTGGCCCTCGGCCAAAAAAGATAGCAAGGATATAATCAAGACTTGCCACAATTGTCGACTTTCAGCAAACAAGACTCACGCTCCAAAGAAACCCAATCCAACAAATAGAACCAGCTTGGCCTCTAGCAAGATGGGGAATAGATATCATTGGAAAGCTACCACCAACTCAAGGAAATTTCAAGTATGCGGTTGTCGCAGATTGATTATTTCACAAAGTGGATCGAGGCGAAGCCAAGAACAAACATGTCTTCGTGAACAATGAAAAAATTTCTATGGCAAAATATCATCTCGCAGATTAGGAGTCCCAAGACACATTACCTTAGATAATGGAACACAATTTGATAGTGAAGATTTCGAGAGAATATTGCACAAGTCTCGAATTCAACTATGCTTCGTCAAGAAAAACACCCACAATCAAATGGAGCAGTTGAAAGAGCAAATGGAATAATTTGCCTTCGAATTTCAAGAAATCTTGTGGGATTACCAAAGGGAAAGTGGATTGAAGAACTCCCAATAACAGTTTGGAGCCGTAAACACGACAACCACAAGATCAACAAAGTTTTCACCATTCGAGACTACTATATGGAGAGGAAGCTATGACACTTAAGAACTTCAATACGAAGGTCCAAGACCTGAATGTACAAATGATAAGTGAGGAAGATTTAAAGACAAGCAAAGACTTACTCGAAGAAGAAAGAAACGAAGCCCTTCGAATTTAAGCAAGTATCAAGCAAAGTAAAACAAGCGGATGGTATAATAAAAAGTAATCTAAAAAAAGAGAACTCAAGCTAGGAGATTTTGTGTCTTTGAAGAGAAAAAGAAACGAAGACACAAAGAGGAAAATTCCAGCGAGAAATGGGAAGGGCCATTCATCATCTCAAAATCAAACAAACGGGATCATATCACTTGGAGACCTTGAAGGGGGAAGAGTTGAGTCACACATGGAATATCCAAGACCTTCGTAAGTACTACCCTTAAAAGATAAGAGCTTCTCTTGTAAATATGTAAATAGGTAATAGTACAATTTACTTTCAAGCAAAAGTTTACATCTTATTTGTAAAAGAGTCTGCACTCTTTTTCCACTCGAGGGAAGCCCTTCGCAGGTGAGTGGTTTTTAACGAGGCAAAGATCTATTGTAAATTCTCATATCAATATAAATGAGAACGTAGTTTCCCAAACCTTGGCTCCTTTTATTTTCTATGCTTTTCTATAGTTTATAACAATTCATATAAAACAAAAAAAAAAGAAGAAAAACATAACATTCTTACATCGGCGAATAAAATAAAAACAAAAGTGCAATTTTCAAAAAAATTACTACCTACGATTTCCTAAGGGAAAAATATTTTATCGACTTCAGAAGCGAAGTTTGTCGCTCCACCTTCGCAAAAAGAAAAGGGGACGACGTTTTTTCCTAAGGGAAAAATATTTTATCGACTTAAATTTAAGTTTGTCGCCCACCTTCGCAAAAAAGAAAAGGGGGACGACGTTTTTTCCTAAGGGAAAAATATTTTATCGACTTCGTAGCGAAGATTGTCGCCTCCACCTTTCAAAAAAAAGAAAAGGGGACGACGTTTTTTTCCTAAGGGAAAATTTTTTTCAAAACTTTGTGTTTAAGTCTGCCGCTCACCTTCGTAAAAAAGAGGGCTTAATTTAACGTTCTTTTCTAATGAAAAATTCACGATATCTTTTGTAAAAAATTTGCCAATTTGTAATTATCAATAGGGATAAAATCTATCCCCAAACAAAAACACTTTATTACATCTTGAATCATTCAAACATTCACTCAAAACCAAAACAAAATCTTTACAAAATTTACAAATCCTTTTTTTAGAAATAACAAATTTTGCTATGTCTTCCAAAAAGTCCTACCAAAGCTTCATCAATTATACTATCCACTTTGCATGCCTTAAAACATTCTCCGAGAAATAATTTGGAGAAGCACTTGAACCGACGACTAAACAAAAACAAAAAGCACCAATTCTTTCTTAAGAAATAATTCTCTTAAAAAATATATACATTATAGCACCTTTCAATCAAATTAAAAAACTTTGCCTCACCTGTGTAAAATCATTAAAGTTAACAACTCGAGGATTTCCATAATTAGTTTTCAGACCTTCAAATCTTTTTTTTTCAACAAATGAATCAATGTCTAGTTCACCAATGATTCTCGACACTCCAAAAATTCAGAAGTTTCAAACACATGATTCCCCGTAGCAATCATCAAAGGCAATACATTGGCAACATCTGCCTTGAGGCTTTCGCTCGAAACACCGCGCGGGATGCACCTTAAGTTAAATATCATGATGTATCAACATTAACTTTCATTCCTCTCAAAATCACTCAAAATAAAAATCCTAAGGAGAGCTACATCTACAAATCTCTCTCACGAACATCATCATCTCGAGCTTTTCGAGCCTCTTCCTCCATACACTTCTTTCTTTTCTCCTCCTCCCGCATATATTCAATCTCAATCTATCAAAATATAGAAAACAAGGAAAAATAAAACAAATATAAAAATAAAGCAAAGATAAGAAAATCACTTATTGTTTCCATCTTTCTCTTCACCTTTTTCAAAGCAATGCTCCCGACCACTAACATGCCAATATCGATCAAAATATTTCTTGCACAATGTTTGGGTTCGAGAGTCGACTGCTTTTACAAACCTCGGCAAGAAACTTGTAGTTATCCTTAGCCACTCAGCGTACACAAGGGATCTTTGGCTTCGACATCGATGAAAAAAGTGCCCTTGTAGCATACATCACACTAGTATCGACAAAAAGTGTTAACAAGAACACCCAAGTCTTCATATTGGCGACATAACCAACAAAAAAGGATCAAACTCTCCTAATTCCCAGTTTGGATCCTCAAGGCTTCGCACCAAATTTTTCATAATGTCCACAAATGTATTTCCCACATTGGTTAAACTTCAAAAGAAAAAACTCATCCTGCTCCTTCTTTTTCTTCTCAAGATATTCTTTTTCCTTCTTTAAAGCAAGCTATGGTCAAGTTTGCGGCAACAAGCTCATCTTCTTTCTCCTTAATGGTATCACGAGATTGATGATATAAACCATCCATTTGGTGCCACTCATCAACAGCTTGACCCCTTTCTTTTTCTTTTTTCATTAATCGAGTCTTCAACGATGAAATTTCATCTAACAACTCTTTTTCTCGAAGAGCGGATGCAACCCGACTTGTCTCCTCTATTGCCTTTTCGTTGATTCAAGTAAGAAGAAGAACACCCCGCGAAGCATAAAAATAACCAAAATAAAAACATATAATAAATCAAAACAATATATATATATATACATACACTAAATAATGAAGATATTTTACCTTATACATCAAAGATACACTTGCCTCGGCAAGCTCTAAAGGATCCTTCTTAGCCAACTCCGGCCTCGGCATCAAGGACACCGAAAAGCGTCATCTATACATTTTGCTAAACGAAGCTCAGTCTTCTTCGGCATCATACGAAGTTTCTTAGCTCCAACTCCAATGAACTTAAAAGAATCTAAATTAACACCTTGAGCTTTACGTAAATCTAGAACCTTTTGAAGTTTTTCCGGGTCAAGAATTGAAGATAGATCTTCGAAGGAACCATTGGAGTAGGAACATCTTGAATTACTTCACGTCATTTTTCCAACATCGATAGTTTTTCTTTAGAAGAAATTGAGGCATCGAGGAAAATATTTATCTACAAAAATAAATAATAAAATCAAATTAATGTCTGCGCTAACATAAATACAAAGAACGAAGGTATTGTTTCTCGAGTAATAAGTTAACTTACCAACAGATTTCACCTTTTCTCAAACGACAAGAAGTTTTCTCTTGTGTATCAATATTGATTATCGATTCTTCAAGACAATTTATTTGTGCCTCCTCAAAGCATCTTTATCAAAAATATCATTATCAAAATCATCAAAGGTCACAAAGTAGCAATGTGCGTACCCTTCTTTAAAGCTCTTTGAATCTTCTCGGCTTACGCACCTCGAGATCTATTTTCATCCATCAAAGTATCACTCTCGGTATCTATAGAAATCTTGCTAACAATCCCTCAAACCTTTATCAGCTTCATGATCATCAACATCGAGAAGTTTTACATTTGCGAAGATGGCAACAAAAAGCGCATAGCAATAACATTCTTTGTCAACTGCGGCGTCAACCGTCTTCAAGACAAAATTGTCACCTTCTTTTAAACAAAGCTTTTTGAAGAAATAAGTCCCCGAGCAACGAGATGCCAATCCTTTCAAATTATCACCTTCGTCTTACGTCCCCGGGGCCTAAATGAACTTTAGCATCGGAATCAACATACAAAACATCGGGGAGTTTTCAAGTGAAACCTGGGTGACAAAGTAATAGCTGTACGGGATCGTAAAACACCCTTCACGGCATCTTCGCCGGACTTCTTACTAGTCTCCCTATGAGCGACCAAGTTCTCGCAAATTTGAAGCAAGAGGTGTCGGCATCTCCGAGTCAAACCAAGTACAAGCAAAAAGCTAAACACATCTTTTCTCACCCTCAAGTTTGGTTAATAGAAATACCCATCAAATCATCATCTATAGCAAATCCCTCATCATCATGCAAATCAACAATAGGAGTAAGATTAGCTTTTTCTCGTTTCTTAGAAACCAAGACCTTCTTTTCGCCTCTACCGGTTGTTGAAGAGGTCTCAACTAGTTTTTCTCTTTTTTCCCTTCGTCGGGTCAATCTTCCCTTCATTTTCATCGGCAATCTTTTCACCACGAGAATAAGCCGGGGGAGGGACGCTCTTCATATGGAATTCTAGCAATATCAAAAACTTCGATTGAATCGAGAATAATCCTCACCAAGAACTTCATCCATAAGCTTCTTCTCTTTGTTCACATATTTACCAAGAACGAGCATGCTCTCAACTCAACAAAGCAAACAACAAAATCTTCATTTGTTGAAAAATTCGCCGGGCTTAACAATATCACGATCGGGAAACTTATAAGTTTTTCCTCGGACCTCCTTCAAATGAAAACGCGAAGAATATTCCACCCCCCGAAGCGGCCAAACCCTAGCACAATAAACTCTTCAACCAAATCTCTCATACTTTGAAGCGAAGTAGCCAGCTTAAAAGCTTTCATACATTCGCCCGGCAGGCTTGAGTTTTCTTCGAAGTTGGCCTCACAATAAACTCACGCTTGTGCATCTCAAGAAGAAGCGGATACCTTTTACAAAATTTCTTCCAACTTTCTCCTCCACAAAAGGAACCTTATGATAAAACCACAACTTAAAACCATCCATCGGCCCATTTATTTTTCGCGGCCAGTGAAATCTGCTCTCGCACCTTTAGCGATCCTAAAGTTGCAAAGCTGACCAAAAAATAGTAAGAAACACTTTTGCCATCAACAACCTTACTACGATATCGAATATGAAGCTCATGAAGTTCACAAAAGTATTGACATTTGGGTTCACTTCACGGCTTCGCGACGGCCATATAAAAGTCGAAAGCCGAGAAATGGCATTCGGCGTTAAGTGATGGATCTCGATATCATAAGCCTTCGTAACATCTTCCAGAAAATCTTGGCAAGGAAACCTTAACCCAAATTGTAAAGAAATCCTTGAAGACAATACATTCATCCTTCTTAGGATTAGGCGCGGTTTCATCAAGCACCAAGAAAGCCTATAATATCCGGGCTTCAAAATACCCGGCCTTTTCTAACTCGCATAATCGATTTCTTCATTTTACTCTTACCAAAGAAGTAAGAATATCCATCATCCGAATTAGCTCAAGGAGAAGCACTAACTCCGCTAAGGCCTTCATCATCGAATCAAGAACTTCTCTTTCGTAACTGAATGAGAACGAGAAGCACTTCGTTCTTCGCCATCTACAAAAATTAAAAGACGTAAGCGGAGTTTTTAGAAGTATACTTTCAAAAAAAAAAAAATAATAATGTAAAGGATATATATATAAATACCTCCGGTCAAGAAAATTCACCAAGAAATTAATAGACACCTTCGTTTAAATCTTGACCTTCGCCAACAACCTTCGCAGACTCTAAAGAAAATTTCAACGGCGTTTCTCCTCTTGAAAAGGTGAGAAAAACAGGGGGTCCTCCGCTATTTATAGACACTGATGGTCAAAGACAATCAAACTAGCCGTTGAAAAATCAAAATAATAAAAATAATAATAAAATACAAGCTTTTTAAAAATACTTTCTAGCGAAGGCATTGAAAAATTCAAGAATCCCAACTTCAAAGTTTGGGACGACGTTTATCACCACAAAGTCTATTAAATTTTCGGGATTCATGCCTTTGAAGTTGGCATTCGCCCACGAGGGGCTTGTTGGGGTCGACTTTATTTTGCGTAAAAAAACATCTAACCCAAACTTTGAATTGTGGATACATGAGTAGAAGTTTTGTACGAAGGTATTCAAAAAAAGAAGAAGGTCAACAACAAGATACTACGAAGACAAGCGCTGAAGATGTTGCGAAGACCTTGGCGCCCAAGAGCTTCGCAAAAAGACTCATAGAAGGAGCTTCGCCGAAAAGACCTTCGCGTCTTAGGCTTCCAAAGTCTCAAGATATTTCTCGCGAAAGGCGTCGAGATAACTTCGCGGGAGTTGTAAACAAATGTTATTATGATTGTAAAGTTCGTCATTTTATTAGAACTACGAAGCTAGGAGGGACTATAAATACCCCCCGCATATCTTGTAATGGACATGTTGTACCGGTCATTTTGTGACTAAGTATTCATCAATAAACGTGTTTGGAGTTTTACCCAACACCACAGAGTAAGTCATTTGGCTCGGCAAAGTTTGGCATCTTTTGCCGAGCGCCACACGTATGGCGCTTCGGTGAAGTATTTTTTTTATTTCACCAAAATACTACATCACCTGGCGAAAGCACACTCTTTATCGAGAGCCGCTTGCGGGCTCTTGGCAACGACTTAGTCATTGTCGAAGCGCTTGCCGGTGACCCTCTTTGCCGAGAGCGGGGCCAATGCACTCAAAGAAAGGATGGTTGTTTGCCGAGATCCAAAAAATAAGGCTCTTGGCAAAGGTTTTTTGAAAAAAATATATAAAAATTCTTCGCTTAGCGCCGCCGATGTGGCTCTCAAGCAAAAGTAAATTTGCAAAAAAGAAAAAAAAAAACTTTTATTTGGATGACGTGGCAATTGACAAAGAGACTGTCAATTCTAACCGCCGTTAACACCTACTTTTCTTTGCTAAGAACCCAAACGAATGCTCAGCAAAGGCTTGCCGAGGGTCTTGTGGCGCGGCGCTGGGCAAAGGCTTTCCCGAGCAAATACGCCTTTGCCGACCGTCCATGGTGCTCGGCAAAGTACTAGTTTCCTGTAGTGATTTGTTTACATGATTGTTCTTCATTGTCAGTACTATACGTTGAGATTCTTAAAAAAGGTGTTATATGATGATTTAAAAATAATACATGTATCAACTATATATTCACCTCTTCAGTATTATATTTTTTCGTTTTTATTTGGAAAATTGGTTTATTTTGTATATAACAGCATTATTTAATCATTTTATTTTCAATTATTAGTTTTTGTGATTGTACTTCTGAATGTGGGTGGATGCATATTTACATCATGTGTTTTCGACATGAGATTTAGCACAAGTTTGTTCTAGCTCCTGAAAAGAAAGGATTATGCTAGGGTGTCGTGGGTTTTTTTAGAGAGAGAGAGAGAGAGAGAGAGAGAGAGAGAGAGAGCAACGCCAGTAGTTCCTTGCTAGTAAAATGTAGCAAGATTCCCAAAGTTGTCTCTTAATTAATTAAACTAATTAAATTTCCTTATGGGTTAGACGTGTGGATCATTTTTTCATAGGCCCGCAGGCTCAGCTCTGGTCCATTCCAACAAACTCATCAGTTCAGATCCACCTAATTACCCAACAAACTCAACGGATCCTTGGCTTTAGCATTTCGTTTTCTGTTGTCCGTCATGCCGTTTGTCATCGTCACACCTTATGTGCTTGACAGCGTCCTTGGTGTGAGAACTGATGCAACAAGATGCCCTTCACGGGGTCTGGGTTACGTGTTATAGCCCAGGGCATGTAATTATTCTCTCATAGAGAGAGAGTGATGATACATTTCGGTTTCTAGTTGTAATGGTACTTATTACCAACCAGGGTACGTTTGGGCATGCTGGACATGCATGCTTGGTTTTCTATCCTGTGGGCCCCTCCAAGTCGAACATGTGGATATATACACGCATCCATTATAATGGCATTCATAGAGGGAAGCAAAACCCTCTTCATAAACATGCATGCACCTCAATACAGTAGAGGTGTGGATATATAGATACTCCATCTTGGTTGTCAATCAGACATGGATGTCCATACTAGAGTACGTGTATAACATATCTTGCCAGCGCTACTACTATCATCGTAGAGTATAGCCATGAGAGGCATTTGGAACTCAGCTCTCACCATGACTCACCTGAAAACTGTGTGCACAGCCACCTGAGGTCCATCGATGTCGATCACCACATCTGGCTTGCTGGTGTACTATCTGGTTTGATGGAGGAATCGTGAAGGCAAGTGCTGAGCCTCACTTATAGATTGTGCCTACTTTGTGCAAGATAGCCTGCAGTGCGTGCCAATGCCCCCATACTGATTGGTAAATGCAAGGGCTGGGATAGCAACGAACAAACGTTTCCTTATTTACATCTTGTTATTTTGTAGTAGCTGTGTTACTAGTCAACATTTGTAACTAACATTCAATGATATAATTGTGTATAGGAGGAAACAATTCGTCTGTTTTGCCTGCATTTCGTCATTGAAAAAGAATCATTGCCTTTTCATGGTTTAGCTGGATTCATTAAAAGTCATCGGCACTGACCATTTAAAGAACAAGGATGATGAAAGCACTTCTCAATAGTAGAGTTAGCAATGAAGACATGTGTCCCCTAGCTAATCGGTCTATGCATAATTATGCATATCATATCTGGTGGCTATGCTATAGCCAAGGGAGGTGTCATGAATGATGAATGAAACTCAGCTCTCACTCTTTCGGTGGGAACCAAGTCCCACAGAGTTCTCTATCATCTATATCTTCCTGTATACCTCCCAGCGATCGTCCATCGCTTCTGCATGGCTGGAATTGACATTGACAGTAGGTTAACTTTCTTGGAGTCGGCATGGGCTCGAGGTGATGCGACTCGATTAGATGACTCGAATTACTTACATGCACCACATATATAGACCTATCAAGTGTTGTATTCGTAAGTGTGGATTTGTTCAGTTTTATCAAAAAAAAAGTGTGGATTTGTTAACTTTGATCAATATATATATGTCGTTTCCTATATATGGCTACGCATGAGGGCACAAGGCTGGAGGGAAATGGTGTCACCTGACAATTCGCAGGTTGCCCATTGGGTTTGCATGGTTAATTCAGGAACAAACTTCCCTTCTCATATCCTTTTACTAACCTATTCGTCTGCATTTGTTTTGTTTTGCCTTAATAGGTGGAATCCGCAAACGTGTATCAACACAGTGTCGATACTGGTATAAACAAAAAGATATAGGAATCAACTTGTCTGCTAGTATTATTTAGTACAGTACATTAACTATTTTTACTTTTATTTTCTTGTTTGTACCTATAATATTAATATTTGATTCTTGAGAAAATTCATCACCAGATGCACAAGGCCTGATGTATTCCTTAGTTTCATGTCTCTGCTACAATAAGCTGACTATCACAGTTGCGTATGAGACAGTATCGGACCTGGTTTAGGGATGCACACTCATTCATATATAGTGACACAATCCCTATATGTCTGCCTCAAATTTATTGCATAAATTAAACGACCTACTCATTCATATGTATGGACAATACAATGAAGTGACACTTGTGATGAAAGTACATGATCCATTTATATTTACTCACTAGTCACTACCACTATAGGAATGAGTGGGATTGGGAACATTGCTCCTACCACATTTGAAGCACATACGCATATGAAATCGATGTTCTTAGGATTTTTTCACAAATTGCTGCATTATACGCTTCTGGTCCGAACTTGTAAGCTTCTCAACCAAACGCATCAGCACTGATGGCGAGGCATCCAAAGAGAGGCTTGTGCAATGTTGAAATTGTGGAGGGTTTGATTTTCTTTCCTTTTAACTGGTTTGTCCATGATCCATTGTAGTTTGCTTTCTGCAACAAGCAAGTTGGACACATCAGTTCAAGGATAGCATCAGTTGTTTTCGTGACATGTAACTGGTGCCTTTAATAGCAACTAAACTAACAACAGTTTGGTTTCCAGTCTGGAAATAGTGTCCAATTCTATGACGACATGATGCTTATCTCAAAATTATAGGAGACGGAATTCTATTCTCACAAGATAATAGAAATTTAAGGTGTTTTATGTCAAATTGTTATAAGTTCGACCATGTTTCTAAACAAGAGTATTAACATTATCGTATTAATGGGATACAATCTGAAAATATATTTTCTAATGTATCTAATGATGCTAACTTGGTATCGTTATCACTGTTGGTTTTTCTAGAAACTTAATCTAACATGAAACAAACTGACTGAAAAGGACCTAAAATCCCATATATTTCAGGTTTGAGGGAGTAAGGTTACAGCTTTTACCAATTTTCTTTATCTAAAGATGATGTTCAACCGCTACTGGAATTAAATTCATTGAAATCCTTCCCAGAGACAGAATGTCACATCCTGGCTTCGCCGGGTCTATACTGTTAATGACCTCTTCCATGAGGGCATGCTGTCAGTGAACTCTTTTGTGTGCCTTCCTTAATCAACTTGAGCTCCTCCCATGTTGAGTCCTGCTCTCAAAACATGGATGGAGACCAAGTTTAGTGCATGTACTGAGGCTCAGTTGGTTACGTTCTTAGTGGTAGAATAGTATCCGATCTGAGTTGAAATCCTATATTTAATTAACGTGAATGCTCTCACTTTTCTTGGATTTATTTTTCGAAGAAACAACAATATTCAGAATGTACCGGTCTAGTCAATTGAAGGTGCACACAGGAGAACTTTTTCATGAATTTGTTCAGGTGGGTGAGTGCATTGGGTGGGCATTTGTAAGTGTATGCATATGTACTATACTTCACGAAATGAGAGTTAATTTGTACATGACAATAACTCACATGGATCATCATGTAGGTGCCATCTCATTCATAAACATCATGATCTAATCTTTATGTTGCACACATGCATCCTCTGACTCCAATCATCGTTGCACAAATTTTGGCATAGCTACAATAGTATGGTCATTCATATATATATGGCCTATACATTACAAAGAATCAACGACACTAGCAATACAGCATGTATTGTGAACGAGTGAAGAAACTACACATATACTCGCTATAACGTAGGGATGAGAGTCGTTGGGAACTCAGCTCTCACTATGAATATGAGTGTCACTATGCATGCCGTATTGGAACGTCCCAAAGTGACTTTCTAAGCATCTTGGTGTATCAAAGACCCAGGAGTTTGCACTGTGCCGCATGCTGTCTAGATCTCGTTGGCCCACTCCTGCGTCCCGAAGCCGACTCGACTCCACGAAGAGTGGCTGCATACACACCACAGCAGTGTCACCACACTCAGGGTCACTACCAGAAACTGGATATTTTGTGAGAGTGAAAAACAGTCACGAAAAACGGTTTTACTCTCACGAAAATAATGCGTGAGAGTACACCGTCACACATTACTTCTCACGCGTATTGCACTCATGAAATACACACTTTTCGTGAGAATTCACCGCCACGGATTCTTTTCATGAGAGTTCCCCGTGGCGGTCACTCTCATAAAAAGGTCATTGCCGTCGATTTGCATCGCTCTTTTCATGGCGGTTTTTTTAATATTTCGTGAGAGGCCACCGTCGCGAAGTTATTTTGTGAGAGGAAGGGTATTTCGTGAGAGCTCACGGTCATGAACTTATTTTGTGAGAGGAAGGGTATTTCGTGAGAGCTCACCGTCATGAACTTATTTCGTGAGAGGAAGGGTATTTCGTGAGAGCTCTTTGTCATGAACTTATTTTGTGAGAGGAAGGGTATTTCGTGAGAGCTCACCGTCATGAACTTATTTCGTGAGAGGAAGGGTATTTCGTGAGAGCTCACTGTCATGAACTTATTTTGTGAGAGGTAGGGTATTTCGTGAGAGCTCTTTGTCATGAACTTATTTTGTGAGAGGTAGGGTATTTCGTGAGAGTCACAAGTCACGCAATGAGTTTCATGAGAGTTTGAAAATTCACAGGAAATATAGTATTTCATGAGAGTGACCCACCACAAAAAAAGTATTCGATTTGAGTCAACCGTCATGAAAATTACCCAACAGAAGCATCTCAAACCAAATTCCAAATTCACACATGATCCAAATGCCAATCCAACACACATAAAATCAATTCCAATACATCCATATATGCCAACTGATTCCAATTGCAATACATTCTAATTGCATCCAGCTGTCCAACCATTACAAGGCTTACTAGCTCATAGTCCTAGACATCCAACATGATATATAAGTTATAACACATAGTCCTAACAAGTTCCAGCACAAGTCCTAACCATTTTTTGTTTTACTCCCATCAACTGCATCAGTTGTCGCCTCTTTTGGATCCATACTTCATTAGAACATATGTGTTCAAAGCGCTAGCCCTCTTGGAGCCAAACATATATTCCTGCATGACCGCATAATGAATAAAGCTGAAAAATAGGCTGAGAACATGGCTGATAAGTAATTTAAATTATGGCAATGGTCAAAGTTAACTTGAAACAAAATAGGTTCAAATTATCATGCTAATGCTGGCTAAATCAAGCTATGGACAGAGTAAATAACACATCTAAAATTGTGCTGGTTTATTTACTATGGTCATAGGATAACATTAAAAAAACCGAAAGATTTACCATATGAAGCATGGAAATGTCTACTGATAACACATCTAAGTCAGAAGTGCTAGTGCTAGGCATCCAATGAAGTTGTGAACGATTTCCAGTTCAAGATGGCAGCTACGAAGTCATTTCAGGAAGCTTTCCATGGCCTTCAACCTGTAACATTTTCTGAGAATTAACAAACCAATGCACGAGAACGGTAACATAATACAGTTGTATGACTTATCATATGAAATGGACAGAGATATACATGCATACATGGGAACTTGAGAAACAACTACAGATTACATGTGACAAGTCTAGGTGATCAAATAAAATGGTTGCAGTCTGAAATCAGGGGAGTAACGGGAGCAACACTTGATCAAATAAAAATCTCCAATAGCAAACAAGCCACTGAGAACTGCAGATAAAGTTCAAGAAACTAAGTAGGATGGCAAGTGTTAAACAAAGCCAATTAGTGTAGCATGAAAGGCGCACTTAACAAATAATATATTAGTGCAAATCATTGTTGTCGCCTTCTCACCTGACAAAGTGAAACCAACTTGATCAGTACATTACGTTGAACACGCAGGAGCAGCAGGAACACATCTGCTTGCATCGATATATAACACATTGTGTGATTCTCATTATACTAGCAGTACATGATAAGAAGCTGAAAAGAGCAAGTACATGAAAAGAGCTAGCTGAAAAGGGCGAGTTGCATAGCATAGTTGTAAATTAGGACACTTAGGCTGACAACAATTTGTCTGAAATAACAACAGTTATATGCAAACAAACTTTATAAAAGCAAAATTGTTCATTACATAATGAAATGTTAAGTTGTGAAAGAAATAGTTATTTCTAAGACCTGAGATCATTCAAAGCATGTCCCAAAAGCTTCACTATAACAATTGTTAGCTGATAACCAACTGGGTAGACTATTCATTTCTTTGTTTCACCAAATGTTAAATTATAATTTCATTGGAAAGAAGAACAGTTGTTAGCTATGGCTAAATCTATCAAGAAACATAACTTGATTCTGAATCAATAAATGATTTTATATATAATCTCAATGGTTGCTCTCAGATCCATAGTGTCACCATTTAGAGCTTCTCTCAATTTTATAAATCCATTGCGTTATATATCATCAGCTACAAGTGAAATATTTTAACTGCACTATTCTTTTTTATTGAACAAACCAAACTTACGACCTGCAGGCTGCTGCACTTATAGCAATCCACGAGCACATAGAGAATCAGAAATCGTATAAGGAAAGATTAAAGAGATTAAACGTATTTCAATCCTCCATGAGCTGCTGCACTTAGCAATCCACGAGTACTGTTGAGTACGAGATTTTACGACCTGCAGGCTGCGGTGGATCGATCCATGCATCCGCGTCAAAGTCGGCATCCACATCGATCCAGGCACCACCATTCTGTAGTCGCGTCGATCTGCCACGGCGAAGCGTAAGCCGCATCGGCTCGCCCCAGATCTGGCCTGCAAGCAAAGGAGGGTAATGAGGGAGGAGCGGATGATAACGAGGGGCGATGGGGATCCACTGCCTACCTTGTGCATCGGGGCGGCGGTCGATGGGGATCCATTTGCTTCCTCGGGCGGCGGTCGCACCCCTCCGCCCGCGGTGGAGGCCTCCGCACCCACCCGCTCGCTCTTTGTCAGGGACGAAGGAGGGACCCACGGCGGGTCAACCCGTAGTTCTAGCTTGTGCGGCGACACCGCGGCGGGGCTGGAGCTCGAGGATCGGACGGGAGCGGGATGGCGGCGGGTGGAGCGAGGCCGCGCGATGGCGGAGCTGGGATGGATTGGGGGGATGGTGGCGGCGTTGGCTGGCTGAGGGCTCGTTCGTTTCGGCCCGGATTGACTTGGAATGGGCTTTGTTCGAGGCGGAATGAAGTGGCCCGTTTCAAACCTGGTCCGGCCTGGAAACATCGTTCATTTCAGCCGGCCGGATTGGAAACGGGCTCGGTTTGGTGTCAAAACCCCGCTTCGGGCCCGGCATCGTTCGACCTCGGACCCTCGGGCTTCAAGCCGTGTCTTTGGCGACGCAAGCGGCCGCGGTGGCGGCGCGAGGTGACCGTCGCGAGGCGACCGTGGGTGGCATCAGCGAGGCGACGCGACGGCGCCGGAGCCTACATCGATCTCCTTCTCGCCGGTGATCCTTTCTTTCTTGTCTTGCCTGGGGTTCTTGGTTCATCTTGGCCCTCGCTGGGGTTTCTGTAGGAGCCCTCGCTAGCAGTGTTTTGAATGTCTTGTGAGGAATTCGTTTCAAAAAAAATGTCTTGTGAGGAATCCCCTGTCCTGAACATATCTTGGTTGCAATCTCATCGAACTGACCAGTCAAATCTTGGTCTTGTGTAAGACGAATCCATCTCCAGTATGTTTCCCAGCGCAAGTATACCAAGGCGTACTGCAGTTGGATTCGGGTGTTGTTTTGTTTTGTTCTAGATATACGCAAGACTGCAGTCTAATTGTCATAGGTATGCTAGGGTTCAGCTTGAGGACGCCTCCTAAATTTATCTCGAGACACAGCGTTGCACTGAAACCAGCAACTGTCAATAACAAGCTAAGTAGGAGTATATCGATGAATGGCTTTTTCTGAAATGAAACGCCGTCCATGTACCATGGAGTCCATTCATCCCTCCACTGACCTTCTCCTATGAGTAGGGTCGGAACTAAGGCCTTTTTGTGCTACCACTTGACAGCATTAGACAGCATTAGATTCTACAAATTCATGGCTATATTACTGTTGAGCTAAGCGAAAACAATGCTAATAATCATGTTTCTAACACTAGTGACATCAATAACTATCTACTCTGGATCTGACCCTGCAATTGACCATGCAGAGGCCTTGCAGCTATCAGCAATCTCTTTTCAGTTGCATTGTGCTCTAGTAAAATTCCTAGAAAGTTGACTACCATATAGCATTCATCTACTTAATTGCATATTTCCATTATTTTTCTCTTGGCTATTACTCCATGTTTACATTTGTCCATATTCTTTTTTTATAAAGGTATGCCCTGCTTTTTAGGAAAGCACATATACGGTAGCTGTTTCCTGCTTTCTTTGTCAACTTGGTTTTAGACGATATAATAAAATGGTTGTGTTTGTTTTAAGTTTTCATCTCCTCTTGGCTGGATAAAACAGAGAACTTAGGAGCTCATATTCATTGATCCCTCTAAGTACAAACTGAAACAGCGTGTCGTAGCATTTTCATCTTAATGTAGTAACAATCGTACAGAACCATCAATGGAATTTTACATATTTCCATTAATTTTCTCTTTGGGTTCCATTTTCTTCAATCTTTGTCTAGTTGACTTCTATGGATATGGAAGACAGAATGACTAGTATTTATTTAAGCTTTCCATCTCAGCTAGGAGAAGGATAAACAGTAAAAACTGACTGAATGACTCAATGAATGGCTCCATCTGTCGACAGTGCCATGTGCATCAGGGGACAATTAATTTCTGCTAGAGCTAGGGAAGTATTTGTTTATCTGTGCATCGGGTGACGTGCATCAGGTGACGTTTTGCTGAATTTGGGGAGTATCTGTTTATCTGTGCTATAGTTAGCATGATGTAAACTTCTGAGCATGTATATGTGTCCTGGAGTTTTTTTTTCTTCCCAATGATGTTAACACTGTCCTAATGAAGAGTAGTGTCATAATGCTCTTTCTGTGCAAGCCACTTCCTATCAGCACTAATCTCTGAAAATGACTGGCACTTCACTGAAATGCAATAGAGCTAGCGCCTGAAATGTTGTTTGACACTGAATTGATGCTTTTTCTCTATGTCAGCTATTCACAGTTACAGATTTTATTCACTGAAATGCAATAGAGCTAGCGCCTGAAACCTTGCTGAGACTGAAATGCAATATACTGTACTGTTGATTGATAGATGTTCATGTTCTAGGTCCTAAATCCTATTTGTGTCGTCCTGTAAAGGACCAGAGACGTCGATATTATCGTGATTCTGTACGCCGGCCAGAGTCTGATGGTCTGTCACTTAGTATCCCAAACTTGCTGCCAGCATTGGTCTAGATCACAGTATTTGTTTGTTTCTCCTAGTGGCTTTTAGAGTTGATTATGAACCTTACAATCCAAACTTATCATATTCAGTCTCATCTTACAGCTATTTTTTTACAGGAACGCGATGTTACAAGCTCCATGGAGGCGTTGCATATGAGAGCAGCTTTTTGTTCAAATAAAGAGTAGTTAGGTTCAGTGCATTATCAAGTTTTGGCCTTTCAGTTTAAGAGCTTACAAAATGCTGAAAGTATTAGGTAGAGAAACTCTATTGCTCAACTCAAGAGCAGTTAGGTTCGAAATTTAAACAAGTGGATGTGGGACTAGTAGCTGCTATTGTGGTTCAGACTTTCTGTTGTGGTTCAGTTCAGACTTTCTGTTGTGGTTCAGATTTCTGTTTAAAAGTTGAATTTATTGAACATCTTGTAAGGTCATCAGTAAACTAAATGCTATATGTCCTGGATGTCTTGAGTACAGTGGTGGATTTAGCCTTGTAGTTATTTGATTTGATCTATTTGGTTATAAGCTGCCATAGCGTACATTATACTAGTTTATGTCAAGTTGCTCACGTTTTCGTTCCTGGCTGAAACGAACAGCTCCATGTGATCAGGAACTGATCGGATCCATTGCTGACCAGGTTTCAGTGAGCCAACTGGATTCACTTAATCCTTGCCCTGGAAGCATTCCGGCTAGGATTGAAAATGATGCTGCCGAACGAGGCCTGAATCGGACTGAGGGGAGGGATTTGGTAATCTGATTATATATGGCGTTGTAATATTACCAAAATATCCCCATCCTTTCATTTGCCGGATGCATGGTAAGCGGGGCATAATAGTAAATCCACATCCAGAAAATTGGAGGCAAGGCCGCTGGCCGTGAAAATTTTGGGGTACGCGCGTAGTCGGTTCAAAATGCCCATCAAAGGCCGAAATATCCAGGGAACGCGCCTGGTTTTTTTCATTTATTTTTTAGGAATTAAAGTTATAAAAAAATGCCAAATAATAACCAAACTTTTTTATGGAACGTGCGGTTTTGAAACCTTAGATGGTTTCAAATCGAAAATTCATGAATACGTGTTTTGTAGTGCTCTTCAAGATCTACGTATGGTATTAGAGTCAACTTTTCATGTTTTGAAGTTTTGACATCTCGAATTTTGAATTTTGAAGTTTTTTTACGGCATCGGACGAGTTTTGAAGCCCTAGATGACCTCCATTTGAAAAGTCATTAATACCAAAATTCATAACTCTTCAAGATCTACATTTGGTATTTAGGTCATTTTTGCATCCGAGTAAATATTAGGAAAGTATAGTTCGAAAACCATAGTCTCTCATAAAGTTTCATAAACTACGTGAGATCTTTGGTTTTGTGACTAGTGGTTCCTAACACTTTTTCAAATGCAAAATGACCTATATATGGAATGTAGATCTTGATGAGTTCTAACACCCTTCTATTCAAAAGTTTTTCACCGAGGTCATTTAGTGCTCCGTTTTGGTGAGGTTTGATAAGTCAAACTTTGGTGATTTTTAAAATGGCACCTTCAGGCCGGTTTTCAAAACTCTAGATGGTTTCAAATTGAAAAGTCATGAATACCGGTTTTGTTAAGCTCTTCAATATCTACATTTGGTATTAAAGTCAATTTTTCATGTTTCAAAGTTTTGTTACCTCGAATTTTGATTTTTGAATTTTTACGGCATTGGGACGAGTTTTTGAAGCCCTAGATGGCCTCCATTTGAAAAGTCATGAATACAAAAATTCATAACTCATCAAGATCTACATTTGATATTTAGGCCATTTTTGCATCCGAGCAAGTGTTCGGAAAATGTAGTTTGAAAACCACTAGTCTCTCCAGAGTTTCATAAACTCTTTGTAAGATATATGGTTTTATGACTAGGGTTCCTAACACTTTCTCAAATGCAAAAATGACCTATATATAGAATGTAGATCTTAATGAGTCCTAACACCCTTGCATTCAAAAGTTTTTCACCGAGGTCATTTAGTGCTCCGTTTGGCGAGGGTTTCACCAAGTCAAACATCGGTGATTTTCAAAATGACACCTTCGGACCAGTTTTTGAAACTCTAGATGGTTCCAAATAGTTGATAAGTTGATAGAGCATGATTTTAGAATTATTTAGAAAAAAGAATTACTGCATTTGGAGTTAGTATGATAGAGAAAGACACATTTGCAAAATTTCATTCTGATTAAAATGAAAGAAAAACTTTGGTTCGTGTTCTTGATTTTCTAGCATTTTAAGCAATTATTTTTCTATTGAAAAATATCAACTCATATTTCAATCGATGTTTTCATGAGTGTTTTTATGGTATTTCATTGAGAGTAAGCCTTCACGAATGGATTTCGTGAGAGTTTGCTATTTTTGTGAGAGTTTGCCTTCACGCAGTGGATGTTGCCACCAAGTTTGCATCGGTGTTTTTTCATGACTTTTTTTGTGTGGTATTTCGTGGGAGTAAACCTTCATGAATGGATTTCGTGAGAGTTTGCGGTTTACGTGAGAGTTCACCTTCACGAGTGAATGTTGCCATCATGTTAGTATCGGTGTTTTCATGAGTGTTTTTTATGATTTTTCGTGAGAGTAAACCTTAACGAATGGATTTCATGAGAGTTTGCTATTTTCATGAGAGTTCACCTTCACGAGTAGATGTTGGCACCGGTTTCCATCGATGTTTTCATGATTTGGTTATTATGGCATTTCGTGAGTGTAAACCTTCACGAATGGAATTCGTGAGAGTTTGGTAGTTTCGTGAGAGTAAATCTTCACGGAAAGAGGTGATTTTCATGATGTTATGTGGAGTACTCTCATGAAAAGAAGTTTTCGTGGCGGGATTTACATCACTCTCATGAAAATATAAGTTTCATGAGAGTTTATTTTTCACTCTCATGAAAAATCGCCCCTCTCACGAAATGTCCAGTTTACGGTAGTGGGTACAGGCTCGCATTCGAAGAACTCGTGCATGCTTCTGTTGGTCACTGTACGTGTTCATTAGCTTCCTTAGCCCAGGACCAGCCATAGATGCATGGAGATTCTGAAGGTTGTGATGTCCTCGATATTCTGGCCCTTGGTGTTGGCATGATATCTGGGCTCCTCTACATCATCTTCCCTATCAAGCCACATGGGATACACCATCTCCGATTGCAGCAATTCTGAATTTCGTTAGATTGAGGAAAGTCATACACACTGAGCTGGTTACAATGTTCATCTTCACCTCTTCATGATTGTAATAATCTTCCTTTTTCTAGTTCAATGATTGTTTAATTTCAGTCAGTTATTAATTTGGCGTAGGTACTTCGGGCAGTTAGCGGATTGCATCCTGTGTTTCACAAATGAGATTGAGTCATAGCTCCTGATCATTAGGTGCAAGGGGGATGTCGTGGGTTTCAAAACAAGAAGGAATAACATGCAAAAAAAAAAAAAAAAAAATGCTTCCACCTCATTTTTCTGTCCTAGGCAGAGGCAGCCATCTCACTCCCTGTTACACATCTTGACCAATTACAACAAAATGATTTGCTCTTGTCAGTAAATATTCCACTCATCTTAGAAAAAGTATTTTGGAAATTTGGTGTTCAAATCCTTATTTTGACTATCACCGTGTGTGGCAGAGAAGACTGCAGTTATTATTTTCTGCCGTACGTACTCTCGGACCCTACGGGTTGGGTCATATACATACACACCATAAGCACCGCTGCAGCAACACCTGAGTCACCACTACCATTAGAAATACATGTCCCTAATCTAAACACATCAACTGCCCCACTGGATATAGTACAGACATGGGAGGCACTAGGAACTTGGAACTCACAAGTCTCCATGGATTCTGGGTCCATTACGTTGATCGTAAGACAGCTGCTCCGATATCATTTGCTTGGACAGGCAATTCATCCGACGACCACTAGTTTGGACCGGCTCTTTCCATGCCAAGCTCCATCATGCATACACCCATGGATCAGCTCCATATCCTTTTTTCCACACGTCAAGCAGGACACCAGCGCACAGCTTCACGTCGTCATTCCTTGTTTGCATGATCCAAAGGAATCAAAGGTTCACACAGGAGTACATTTTCATTCGTTTGTTGACTTAGGTGAATGCCGGTGGCCAGGTGTAAGGGTTGCATCTGTGAAATATATTTCAAAAAATGAAAGTTGTATAGGCTTATATTATTCTGAGAATAAGGGGTTTTGCGTGCAACCTAGTTAGTGTGCCAATGAATTGGTATCTCTAATTTCTGTTTTCACAATTTTCTAACCCTCCTGTGGGCTGTCGTATATCCAGCCTGGACCTTTGTCTTCTTTATTAATATAACCAGCAGCTCACCTGCTCGGTTCGTTTCAAAATTAATTGGTCTTTCTACTTTATTTGTGCTTGAGTACAATAACTAGCATGAGTCATCATGGGTGCCATCTCAATCATAAATATCACCATCTAGTCTTTTTGTTGAGCATGCATCCTCTAGCTCCAACTCGTTGCACAAATTCTAGCATAGCTACAATAGTTTTGGTATTCATACATATGGCCGGGTTACAGTAGAGAGAATCAACAATGGAGTGGCGAATGAGGAAACTCAGTATCTACTCGCTACACCTTAGGGATGAGAGTCCTCGGGAACTCAGCCTGCATCATGATTCCCTAGATGTCGATCAAGCTACACCTCAATACCACGTGTTGGCGGTGAGTGTGAATAGGCCTTGATCAGCTCAGACCATGCACCCTTTGTAAGCATGTTTGCATATCACAGCAGGAGTGTGGACAACACAGGATGCGGGTCAGATCTTGCTGGCCCACTCCTACATCTGAGCCTACTTCACCGGTTCGCTGAGCAATGGCCGTGCCCACTATGGCGGGATCACCACAATCAGTATACAGCCTCGGGTTTGTAAGCATCGTGCAAGCTTTGACCCTGTCTGTCGCTGTACTCGGGATAGTCGTGGCTAGTGACAAAATGTCAGCTGGTGCTCCGTGGATGCAAAGTGCTCGATATTTAGCCCTCAGTGCAACATGACATGGTCAATTTCACAGTTATTAATTTGGCGAATGTACTTTTGGGAGTGAGCGGATTACAAATTTGTAACGACTAAGATGATATTGATATCACTAATCTACATATGCAGGTTTAGTCAATTGAAAGTGCTCAGTGGAGCAGTTTTTTCATGCATTTGTACATGTGGGTGAGTGCTAGTGACCATTTGTAAGATTCTGCATGTACTATATTACACAAATTAAAGTTGGAAAGACATAAATTATCGGTGACTAAGGGTTTTTGTCCTTTTGCATTCAGACTTATTACAGTGCCAATTAGCGGTCCTTCTACTTCCTTTGTCCCTGCGTACATGATAATAACTGACATGCATCAAATAGGTGCCACCTCGATCACAAATATCATGATATAATCTTAATGTAGCTCATAGCATCCTTTAGCTCCAATCACTGCACAAATTCTGGCATAGCTACAATAGCACTGCCATTCATATATGGCTATGGTACAAATAATCAAAATAGCAAGTGTTGCAAATGAATGAAGAAACTACAGGCGTGTTTGGATTCACACCACACTTTACCTTGCCACAGGTGTGGTCCGCCACCACTTTAGGCCAGTGTTAGTGTTGACGCCGAAACTAGGGCTTCACACCAACACACCGGGAGGGCCTGGACGCCCACGAAGGTCGCGATCGACCTTGTAGCAGCGAGCACCGCAGCGTGGCAGCCCAAACCGATCTAGGAATCGGTAGGGGGCGGCGTGAAGCTTCGGTGGCGGCTGAGATGACCTCGAACGCACCTCCGGGAAGACCCGTCGGGAGGGCGACGCGAGGGTGCTCTAGGACCAGCGTGGCCGCCTAGAACGCCGACGAAGAACGCGGAGTTCGCCGCCGAACAGCAGGATAGAGGGGTTGAAGGAAGAAGATGACCTACAAACGGGGACGGGGAGGTAGATTGGTTGTCGATTGGATGTAGATGAGATCAAATCGCCATGAACCCCTTCATTATATAGGGGAGGGTGGTCTTATCCTTTTAGGAAGGCGTCCTAGGGCGTTTCCAATCACCAAAAATCGCACCAAACAAGTTTGGAAACAAACCGATTTGGATACGATTCGGATCAGCCCCAAATCGGGCTGACCGGACGCCAGCTCTGATAGCACCGGGACGCTCCGGTGGTCGAGTCCGTGCACATTCCAAAGTAAGCCTGCCCGGTCGATTCGCTCGCGCCAAAACTCACCGGACCCCGGCACGGACGCAGGACCGGACGCATGGGTGCTTTCGGTGGTCGAGTCCGTGCAGGCCTCAACGCCATGACCGGACGGACCGACGCCGCGGGGTCACCGGGCGCTCCGGTCACCGCGTCTGGCGAGAGGTGCGCAGCGCGACCCCACGGACGCGCTGACGGGACGCTGGACCGGACGCGCGATGAGTCCGGTCGTGAGTCCGGTCGTGTTCAAGCCGTTTTTCGATCCTCCTCGAGAATTTGGCTAAGTCCGGAAATTTGCGGTGACTTGGACCTCCAAAATATGGCTAAGTCCGGAATTTTGCGGTGGTTTAGCCTATGCCATTTTGGGTGTCAACAGTTAGGTTCATGCACAACTTTTGGCAGCCACAACATTTCATCTTGTCGTTTTCAGTGGCGGGCACACCATGATTCAATGGTATTCCGCTGAATACCCATTTTTTTTGCAAAAAAATCATATATATTCATATATATATATACACGGCTGTACATGACAAAGAGAAAAATGCAAAACCTGTATGTATTCAATGGCTGATGTGTCATACCTGCATGTCGAGAGAGATCCCTAGTGGGGGTTTTCATATAGGTGTAGTAAATACTAACATAAGCACAAAACCATCACAACACTGCTGCAAATAAGCGACACTAGTCACCACGAGTCCACGAGCATTAGGATTTAAGGATGGCAACAACGCGGATTCAGACCATGTGGAGTTTATGGACACCAAAACGAAAACCCGATGGATATCCGAAAACATTACAACAAATCCAATCCCCTATGCACTGTGCACCGCTGTCACCGTTCTGGTCCACTGTTCATCCACCTAGTGGTCCTTCGGAAGAGTGCAGTTAGGGCCTTGGGGCACTGTGGCACCGTCTGCGGCCTCCCATCTTGAGCCACAGGTTCGGAGCGCCAATGGGTGGCACCCCTGCTCCTTCTGGGCACTCTGCGCACGTGCATCCCTGCTCCTCCAGCGGGACGCGCCTGGACAACTCATCAGTTTGCTGTGGCCGGTTGGGTATACTGGAACGTGGCAACACCGGAACTTGCAGCTGTGGGGTGCGCGGTGGCCAGTGGTGATGCAAAGTATGAGTGAGGCTGCAACCCGTGAACAAGCGGTCCTTTGTAGCTTTCTACATGACAATAACTGACATTATGCATCGTCAATAGGTGCGATCACAATCATAAATAACATGATTTATTCTTATTTTCCACATAGCATCCTCTAGCTCCAGTAGTTGCACAAATTTTCACATATATAGAGACAGCACCATTGCCATTCATATATTGGCCACACTACGAAGAATCAACATCACTTGCGCAATACAGCAACAACTGCGAATGGGTGAGAAAGTCCATGTCTACTCGCTAGGGATGAGAGTCATTAATGGGAACTCGGCTTGAACCACCCTGACATGCCAATCGAACTACAACACAAAACCAAGATGGGTGTGAGTGGGAATGTGCACGTCATGATCGGAACATCCTGGAGTGAGTTTCTAAGCATGTTTGCAATATTAGAGCAGCAGTTTGGACAGCTAAGTAATCTGCTCAGATCCCGCTGGCCCTCTCCTCTTTCCAAGCCTGCTTCACTGCCTCGCTCAACAAAGAGGCTGCACCCACTATGGCGACGCGCAGGCTCGCGTTCCTAGACTTCATGCATGTCCCTTGTCGATCGGTCACTATTTGTTGAGTGAACTCACCACTAACGGCTATGGACAAGATGTGGTTAGCTGCCTCTGCTCGATCAGCACGGGCTAAGTACGCATGGACATGCAGGAGAGGTGCCAAGGTGCTCAACATCTTGGCCCTCGGTGTTGGCATGATCGCCTCCCCTACATCACCTTCCCCTTCAGATGAGACAACATGGGATACATTGTCAATAATGGTGGCAATTCTTAATATCATAGGGGAAGTTTTTGAGGAATAATCTTTCTAAGGATAAGTATTTTGAGGAGTGTCATCTGCTGAGCTGATTGTTCTCTATTGTCAGTACTATATGATGAGATTCTTAAAAAGTATTATATGATGATTTTAAAATATTACATGTATCAACTTTTCACCTCTTCACTATTATATTCTACGTTTTTAGTTGGATCATTGGCTTATTTTGTATATGACAACATTATTTAATCATTTTTTATTTTAAATTATTAATTTTGTGAATGTACTTCTGAAAGTGGGTGGATGCATATTTACATCACGTGTACATGAGATTTAGTACAAGTTTGTTCTACATCCTGAAAAGAAGAGAAATGGTGTAATGAGACGCAGCACTTCTTGGGATCAGGGTTACGTGTTATAGGCTTATAGCCCCTGGGGCATCTCATTATTCTCTCCTAGACAGCCATATCACGGGAGTGATGATACCTTATTCTGGTTTCTAGTTGTAATGGTACTTATTACGAAGCAGGGTACGTTTGGGCATGTGACGCCTGCACATGCTTGCTAGACATTCATGCTTGGTTTTCTATCCTGTTGCCCCTCCCAGTCGAACATGTGGATATATACACACATCCATTATAATGGCATTCATAATGGGAAACAAAACCCTCCTCATAAACATACAGTAGACGTGTGGATATATAGATACTCCATCATGGTTGTCAATGAGACATGGATGTCCATACTGTAGAGTACGTGTATAACATATCTAGCCAGCGCTACTACTATCATCATAGAGTATATAGCCATGAGAGGCATCTGGAACTCAGCTCTCACCGCGACAGAATACCGAACTGTGTGCACAGCCACCTGAGGTCCATCGAAGTCACAACATCTGGCTTGCTGGTGTCGGACAGGAAGAGTCTAGTATATACTATCGGGTTTGATGGAGGAATCGTCAAGGCAAGTGCCGAGCCTCCCTTACAGATTTTGGCAACCTAGTCCAACTGAACAAGCCTACTATGTGCAAGATAGCCTGCCGTGCGTGCCAATACCCCGTACGTACTGATGTGTAAATGCATGTCACACCCAAAATTTAAGAACAAATATGGATGTATAAAAATCTTATGTGTGCCCTGGAATGTCACACACATAAGTTGACAAATCGATAATATATCATCTCAGTGCTTATTACAAAACCAATAAATAATCATAGCAAGTCTTAAACAAATAATAATAGTAGCTAATGAAGACACGTGGGCGGAAACTCCAACACAGGGACTGGTTGACTGGTGAACACCAAGCCTAGTACTCATCGCGGTAGTCATCACTGTAGTCCTCATTCCAGCCTTGATCTATTGATTGTGATATAGCAAGGGTAAGTACAAACGCATTTTAGCAAGAATAGCAAGGCAATATCTACCCAAATACATGATCATTATAACATAAGTAATGAATAGCATTAAACAATAACTATGAAACAGTTAGCAAATTGAGTCATCATCGTTGATGCAAAGAGTTCCAAGGCCGCCCGTGTCCTTGGGCAAGGCTAGTATACCGTTTTTCAAACTCGCCAGAAGGTGTACACTTTCACTACGAAGTCGTGATTCCCGAATGCATGGGTTTATAAGGTCCACGCACCAGAACCACTAAGAAGCCCCTAAAGGTTCGTCTAACAAGTTGGGGCAGCTAAGTCGCCGACATAGAACCCCCTTCCAATATGGCACATTACCGCGACCTATACACATATCTTCAGGATAGAGAGCATCCTATATCTAATTCGGCAATTCCTCCAAGTTGCTAGAAAAATGATCTCTAGGGAACTAATGTCGAGCCATGTAACCCCCATAGCTGTACATCAGAAATCCCGCCCTCTAATACGGACAAATCATCACCTTGCCAATTATTCATTTTTAACGCTCATTGCATAAACATTAAATAAGCTATAAGATCATGATTTAAAGCTAGCATATTCCAAAACTAAACTTGCCTTGATTCTCAAAGTCCGGTTGCTCCTGCTGGTCTTGCTCGAAGAAGTACTCTTGTCCACTCGAATTGCTCACCGGCTATACTCGATCACCAAGCAACATCACGCCAATCGATCATGCAAATCAAACACGGAAGCAAACATAAAATTTATAAGAAGACAGTACACCAACAGCAATAAAACAGTTTAAAAAGTTTATAACGCTAATCTACGCGTCACTACGATCACATCGATATAAAGATCATCGAAAACGGACTTAAAACGAGCAAGTTATGAGCATTTGAAAATCAGTGGCAAAACTGTAATTATTCAGAACCGGATTTCGAAATAAAATAACGAAAAATTGGATTTACGGATCAGCCGAGGACTGCATCCGTGAATAAGCAGAAGAGCAGGGGCTCTTAAGGAAAACAACCCGACGAAGGGGTATCGATCAGTTTTGGCCGTTGGATCAACTACCGGCGGCCAGGATTAGACCAGACTGGACGCAGGCGGCGCCCTGCCTGACTTGAAGACGACCACGGCGGCGCCATGGCCGGAAGTTCACCGGAGAACGGATACGGGTGATTTAGGCCACCGTTTCGAACGCGGCCGGTACCAAACGAACAAGGACGACGATGCGAACTCACCTAGGGCAGAGAGAAACTCTGAGACGGCTCAAGAACGACGGACGTCGCGGAGAGGCGGATGGCAGCGAGCTGTGTACAGCGACAACACGAGTTGAGCGAAATTGAACCAAAAAGATAGCATGGTCGGGTTCGCGAGGTCAATACGAAGCTCAGGGACAAACTTACAGCAAGGATGCGGCAATTCCCACGGCAAAATCGAGCTCCGAGGCGGATCCCGTCAATGGCGGCTAGGTTTCCGCGGTCGGGCTCGAGCTAAGACGGTGCTCGCGAATAGATGCAAAAGAGGCGGCGTGGACGTACGCGCAGCCTATATAGGGTGCGCTCGCGTGGAATCCGAGAAGAAAATCCCTCGGCTCGTGTAATTTGGAGGCGGAGTCGGCACACCAGGTCAGGTTCGACCTCGACTTGGATGTCGAGCACGAGCAGAGGTGAGCTGCGCTCACGGGAGAGCAAACTGGGCTGGCTGCCTTCGCGGCCCAAGAAGAAAAGAAAAGGAGCGAGCCGAAAGAAAACAAAGCCCTTACGGGCTGGAAATCAAGGAGATGGCCATCGGCCAGAACCAAAGAGAGGAAGCGCAGCAACACTGCTTTGCCATGAATACCAGCTGGGCTGAAACGAAACAATAGTAGGGACAAGAAAATAATCTATTTGTTTTCTAACTTTAACAGGTTTACGAAAGCATAAAAGAAATTTAATTTGAAAAAAATTTCAGCTTCAGCAAAACAGGGACATTACAGAAATAAATGCTCCAGCATGCATGCTCATAAACGTGTCTAGGCCTTATGATGGATTTTAATTCCAGAAAATATAATTTACTAGGTTCAATGCATCACATAATTGTAAAACTTAATCAAATTGCCTATTTCAAAAAAAACATGCAAATTTCCGGTGTTACAATGCACGGGCTGGGTAGCCATAAAAAGCGTTTTCTTATTTACATCCTTAAATTTTGTACACTACTACGAGAAGTCAACATTAGGGGCGGTTTTAGATGGACATTAGGGGCGGTTTTGCAAACTAAACAAGCGCACCTAATGTTCGTCGACATTAGGGGCGGTGGGAAAAAAAACCGCCCCTAATGTCCCAACATCGTGGGCGGCTCTCGTTTGAGCCGCCCCTAATATGAAATATAGCAGGGCGGTTCTACTCATCACAAACCGCCCCTAATGTCTATAATTGTAGGGGCGGTTTATCTAAAAACTGCCCGTAGTGTTGAATTTCACACCAAAAAAATATAAATATATAATTCACAAATTCAATTATTAATTCACATAATGTCTCCATACTTCAAATAAACATATATAATCCACACAAAGTCACAAGTTTCATACAAGATGAACTTCAAATGTTCATTTATACAAAGTCTCCATACTAGTCATTTACATGTTCAACTTGAATACTACAATGAATTTACAAACATGGATATGGAGAAAGACATCAAACTACTTCATAGTGGTATACGTAACCTTTTCACCGAACCCTATCCTTACACTTAGATTTTCATGGTTGTGTGGCGTGTGCTTTGCAAAGGTGTGCTATCGGTCTCAAACTTTTTCGAGGCATCTACATGGCATGTGCAAAGGCACCGCCAAGTTTAAGAATTTTCGCAATTTTGGTAATTTTCTCTGATTATTTTAATTACCGTGCGACTTCTTCTAGTGTTTACTAACACTTTCTTAAAAGCCCAAATGACCCATATAACTAATGTTGATCTTGATGAGCTCTAACACGTTTGTATTCAAAGTTTTTTGATTCAAGGTCATTTAGTGTTTCGTTTCACCTCGTTTGACCAAGTTTGATTTTTCCAATTCAAACTAAAGATGCCTTTTTGGAGCCCTAGATCTCCTCTTTTTTTTCAAAAGTCACGAACACTAACTTTGTGTAGCTCCTCAAGATCTACACTCTATATATACAACTTTTTGTATTCAAAGTTTTTCGATTTGAGGCCATTTAGTGTTTCGTTTGACCAAGTTTGACCAAAACACATTAGGGGTGGCTCTATATATAACCGCCCCGATGTTAGTTTACATTAGGGGTGGCTGAAATATAACCGCCCTTATTTGAGGAGACATTAGGGGTGGCTGAAATATAACCGCCCCCTAATGTGTCGATAACATTAGGGGGGCGGCTCATGTTACGAGCCGCTCCTAATGTGCCAACAAGAGGGGCGGGTTTATTTGAGCCGCCCCTAATGTGCCAACAAGAGGGGCGGTTTGCTTCTACCCAGATTTTAGATATATTAGGGGCGGCTCAAATTTTGAACCGCCCTAATGTTCAGGCCAGGCGCTCTCTTAGTTCGTTTTTGTAATAGTGCTAGGAACTTGGCTCACAAGTCTCCATGGATTCGGGGTCCATTACGTTGATCGTAAGACAGCTGCTCCGATATCACACGCTTGAACAGGAAATTCATCCGACGACCAGTAGTTTGGACCGGCTCTTTCCATGCCAAGCTCTGTCACGCATACACCCATGGATCAGCTCCATATCCTTTTTTTTTTTCCACGGGTCAGGCAGCACACCAGCATGCAGCTTCACGACCTCGTTCGTTGTTTGCATGATCCAAACGAATGAAAGGTTCACACAACATTAGTTTTTCATTCGTTTGTTCATTTAGGTGAATGCCGGTGGCCATGTGTAAGGGCTTGCATATGTGAAATATATTCCAAAAAATGAAAGTTGTATAGGCTTATATTATTCGAGACTAAAGGGGTTTTCCATGCAACCTAGTTAGTGTGCCAATTAATTGGTAGCTCTAATTTCTGTTTTCACTGTTTTTCTAACCCTCTTGTGGGCTGTACTTTATTTTCTTTATTAATGTAAACACCAGCTCACCTGCTCGGTTCGTTTTCAAAATTAATTGGTCTTTGTACTTTATTTTCCCTTGAGTACATGACAATAACTAGCATGAGTCATCAACAGGGTGCCATCTCAATCATAAATATCACCATCTAGCTAGTCTTGCTGTTGAGCATGCATCCTCTAGCTCCAACTCGCTGCACAAATTCTAGCATAGCTACAATAGTATTGACATTCATGTATATGGCCGGGTTACAGTAGAGAGAATCAACAATTGAGTGTGGCCAATGAGGAAACTCTATCTGCTTGCTACACCTCACGGATGAGAGTCCTCGGGAACTCAGCATGCATCATGAATCTTTAGATGTCGATCAAACTACACCTCAATACCACGGACTGGGTGCAAGTGTGAATAGGCCTTGATCAGCTCAGACCATGCACCCTTTCTAAGCATGTTTGCATATCACAGCAGGAGTATGGACAACACAGGATGCGGGTCAGATCTTGCTGGCCCTCTCCTACATTTGAGCCTACTTCACCGGTTCGCTGAGCGATGGCCGTGCCCACTATGGCGGGATCACCACAATCAGTATACAGCCTCCGGTTTGTAAGCATTGTGCATGCTTTGACCCTGTCTGTCGCTGCACTCGGGGTAGTCGTGGCTAGTGACAAAACATCAGCTGGTGCTCCATGGATGCAAGGAGATGTACAAAGGTGGTGAAGTGCTCGATACCCTAGCCATCAGTGGCAACATGACATGGTTGATTTCACAGTTATTAATTTGGCGAATGTACTTTTGGGAGTGAGCAGATTACAAATTTGTAACAACTAAGATGATATTGATATCACTAATCTACATATATGCAGGTTTAGTCAATTGAAAGTGCTCAGTGGAGTAGTTTTTTCATGCATTTGTTCATGTGGGTGAGTGCTAGTGACCATTTGTAAGAATCTGCATCTATACTATATTTCACAAAATTAAAGTTGGATAGACTAAAATTATCGGTGACTAAGGGTTTGTTTTCTTTTTGCATTCAAACTTGTTACAGTGTCTATTAATGGTCCCTTTACTTCCTTTCTCCCTGCGTACATGACAATAACTGACATGCATCAAATAGGTGCCATGCATGTCGATCATAAATATCATGATATAGTCTTAATGTAGAGCATAGCATCCTCTAGTTCCAAACATAACACAAATTCACATACCTACAATAGCACTGTCATTCATATATATATGGCTAGGGTACAAATAATGAACAACATTACACGGTACAAGTGTTGCGAATGACTAAAGAAACTACATATCTACTTGATACAACGTAGGGATGAGAGCCATTGGGAACTCAATATAACACCAGCCATGAGTGTGACTCCGCAAGTTGTGATCTCAACCTCCCAAAGTGATTTTGTAATCATGTTCGCATACTAAAGCAGGAGTGTGGCCCTCTCTTGTCTCCATGCCTGCTTAACCGGTTCTCTGAGCAACCGCATGACTACAGTAGCATCACCAGAGTCAAAGCGCAGGCTGGTCTTCCTAGATTTGATGTGTTCCCCCTGTCGGCAACCGTGTTTTGGCCGTAGGCATGGCTATAAACAAGACATCGTTAGGAACCTCAATATTATCTGGTAGGTCCATGCCTGGCATGGAGACGGAGGAGGTGCTATCGAAGGACCTAAACGGCGACCGAGGGGGGTGAATGGGAGCCTCGATTTTCCTTTTTAATTTTGGGTCATCGGCTCAACCCCCAACCTCAAAAAGCGAACTCACAACGATACGAATGATACACGTGCTAACCGGTAGCAAGATATCAAACGCCAAGCGTTGGGCTCAAAGAGTCGAACGCAAAAATCGGTTCTTAAATCGGATCACAGACGAGCACAAAACATGTCAAAGAAGCTTGCTGAAAATGTATTTCTTTGCCTGAAAGAACACAAGCTAAACTTTAAGCACTACTGGGGAGATGGATTTTGCTCAAAGACACGAAGGTGCTCGGCCTACCAGCTCAAGTGCTCTGACGATGGCCTGCAGGAGAAATAAGCACAACACAGAAAACCTACAGGGGCCAAGGCAATGACACAAATAATTTCTTTAGAGCTCACGAGAAGAATTCAAACAGCAAGCACTAATTTCCTCAATCGTAGGTGCTGCTCAAAAGGATGTATGAATTAAATACTCCAATCATTGGCTAATGATTCCTTGAGTAATCACACGGAGACAAGAACTCAGCTTTAGATCAAACAAAACCACCACACAAGGCAATCCACGAATTACAGCAAAGCTGCTGGTCAGAACAAACAACAGGAGACACTAGCGGCTCTGATTGCTGGATTCAGAACGAAAAACCAAGAAATCAGCAAAGTTGAACATGGACTGTAATATCCAACCTGCAGCACGCACAGCGATGCAATTGAAAGCAGAAAGAAACGAGCAGAGGGATGCACACTGCTCGGCTGGATTGCTTGACTGGACGCCGACGAAAATGACCTGGAGAATTCCAAACACTGGAGCAGAGGGAACTCAAGCAGAGCGCCGCTCAATCGAGCACACTCGGTGCCAGTGGACCGGTGCTGGTAGCGTTTGCTTCACCCATGCTAGCTGCTCAAGCAGAGATCGAAAGCGACAGCACAGCCTGACATGAGCGAGCGTCCTATCGATGCTGGGAGCACGCGGCTCCTGATGCGCTCTGCCAAAAACGCCGCTTGGGCGAGCAGCTCACCGTCTGAAACAAAATCGCGAACAGAAAAGAGCCGCTCCCAAAACTCCAATGAAATCCGGACCAAAGCTGAATGATTCGTCCCCAAAATTCGCACAGGCCAAATTCAACTAGGTACGAGCAGATCCCCCAAAAATCACTGCCACGGAACCCATCCAAACTCCTGCAAAATTAGATCGTGATAAGAACAAAAAAAACACGAACAGGAAACTCAGACAGGGAAGAGTGAGAACAACAAAATCACAGCTCCATAGCTAAAAGCCCAGAGGGCATGAGTGGGACTTAGGGCCACTCTTCCTACGAACGAAAATCACAAAGACAAATCCACACAAAATTGTGTTCTTGGACCTCTAAACAAGAACCCTAAAGAATGGGAAAAAAAAGAAAACGAAAAAAATAAGAGAGGCAAAAGAGGGAGGATGGCCGCCATCCTCTATATATGGTCCTTATTTTTCATCCCTATTTTGCCCTCCGATACATATATGATAAAACCACTAACCCTAGGGCTATTTTGGTCGACTCGATATTTTTCGATCCACGGCCACCCGCCTCCCCTCATCGGTAGCCTTGCATCCCACGCAACCTCCCCCGATGCCGCCACGTGCCGCCCTTCCGCCCACCGGAACGCCCGCCCGGGTTTTGAGGCCCAAAACCCACGAAACCCGCCGCCGATGGTTTTGAGGCCCAAACCACCAAACCCGCGCCGATGGTTTTGAGGGCAAACCACCAAACCTCCTCGACACGTGTCATCGCCGCCGTCTTGACTCGAAGTCGCCAAGTCGTCCAGAGCTCCCCGGGCTACGCTTGCACGCTTCGCCGTCTTGACCCGATCGACACGGTCCCGCCACGTCCTCTTGCACTCGTCGATGTCCCGTGTGTCACCCACCATGGCTAGCCGCCCGGCGCTCCGTCCCTCGGTCCAAGCCTCACGTCCGTCCTTCACCTCAGCGGTCCGTCGGCCCGGCACGCCCCTCCTTGGCCCCTTCACCTCCGGCCGTCGCCTACCATCTCCGAAGCTCCACACTGTACAACACGAACCAAGAGATCGTCTTGACACACTCCACGTGTGCGCTGAACATAGCCGAAGCATAAAAGATAAAAAGAAAATAGAGGTAAAATGTTAAACGTTGACAATCACTCAATCACAAAACTAAACACATGTGACCTAAATCAACCATGTGTTCGCACTATCGAGGTACTCAATATCTCTTGGCCCTCGATGTTGGCATGATTGTAGGCTCCTCTACTTTACCTTCTGTATCTCAGGTGCTACAACAAGTAATACCCCATCACAAATGGTGGGAAATCTAAATATCAAAGGGTAAGTTTTTTTGGGGAAATCTTTGATCGTAGGTCAAGTATTTTGAGGAGAGCCATCCGCTAGGCTGATTGTTCATCATTCAATACTACGAGCTTTGAAAAGTATTGCATGTATAAAAGCTCAAAATTCTATACGAGCCACTAAAAAATTTGTCAATCATCTTTGGTGACAACACTAGTCAAAATTTTATTCCACTCATGTCACTACTGTCTATTTTTCTACAAGCACCGTGAATGAGGAGTGTACAATGTCTATTAAGCTAATGTCAATCTTTAACTTTTCCAAATGTCTGCGTCTCAACATGTGCATTGTGGAGCACCCCCTCCTCCCCATTCTGAGATTTAATTATTTTTGTAAAAATTAGTTCAAAACATTTTGATTATTTCCTAAACAATACTACACATATCTCCTTGTTCACAAGCAACAAAGAGATTGTAACCGGCATTTGTCCGAGTCCCCGGACCCAAAATTTGCATTGTACATGGTTCATGTAGTCCACAAGTCCAGCTCTAAAACCAGTTGAGTCCAGGTCCCATCGAATCCCATGCTCTCTGCCTCTCTCCTCTCTGATTCACATTCACTATGACTGCTCATCTTTTCTCCACTCTATCATAGCGCGGCCTTGCATTTGGTCCTAGCGGCGGGTGGTGTGAGGGTCTGCAGCATGATGGGGCAGGGGGGGCATTGAACATCCATTGGCGTGATCGATCCCCCACGGCGCAGGACAAGTTTTTTAAAGTTTATGAATTTTTTCATTTGGTAGAGATACTTTACATAAAACGTATGTACGAATAAGAAATAAAACTTTATCATATAGTTCTTTTCAAGTCATTTAGATGCCTAATAAGTAATTGACCAAAGCTATAAGAAAAAGGGTCAATCAAAAGAATTAAGCTAGGTGTTTTTTGGGTTGCTTAAGTGATTTAGTACAAGTGCAATAGTAAGTTTCGAGGTTGTGGGTTCGAAGTCTAGAAAAATGACATAAGCATGCAATAAAATGTGAGAATAGCTCAGGGTGCTTAATTTTTGTTTTCACTCAGCTTGTTCTAAAGCATGGTGTCATCTCGCTTGACTAGTAATTTGTTCTTCTCAAGTGGGTTATGAATTGGTTGTGAAGGCAATTTCCAACATAGTTGGGAGGTCATAGAAAAATGTCCCTGCATTTAAAATGTTTGATATTGAAACAGAATTGACATGATCCAACATAGCAGAAACTAAAAAAATATTCAAATATCTGCACGAGATAGTTTGTAATGTAGCCATTCAGTGTTGTTTTGCAAAAAGACTGGAACACTGATGTATGTCCTGAATCACATGCGTGGTAATTAACCCATGGTAATTAAAAACACTATATACATCCCTGACATATGGTGAAGACCACTTTAATAATTTTAATTTGTCAGCAACTTTAATTCACGATAAAATGATTTTATTTTGTCCAATAAATATTTCTGCTCAAAAGGATGAAAAGGCATTTTTAGGGAAGTTGGTGAGCCCGTATATCTCTGATATCTCACCATAACTCGTTGGTAGAGCACTGACGGGATTTTAAGGAACCTTAGCTTCGGAAGACTATATATACATACATCCCATCAACATTTCTGCAAAATAAGGAAAACTCGCCAGTCCTTGATCTTTGGCACATATACTGCAAATTGGTTGCAGCGCATATAATGTAGAGATGGACGGCACCAGGAACTCGATCATTGCTCACAAGTCAACAATCAATTCATAAAAGTCCGGTCGGTTCATGACCCACAACCTCGGAACGACAACTGGCATGTGGTTGTGAGGCCGCTATATACAGCAGGTGTAACCAGAAGGAAGAGTATAACACACGGGCATGTATGCACACAGCTAGCCGCGAGACTTGACAAATGGAGAGTCGACTAGATCTGAGCCGATGCATACTACGACCCAGGAAGCTAACAGAAAATGAGGGGCAGGGACAGAGGGGAAAGGCAGAACCGAAGAACTGAACACCGGCTTTCTTCTACCTCTGTGGCTCCTCCACCCTGTCTCTTGATACCTTAGAGCCTTCGAGACACTTCATCCATCCTAGCTCATGCTCAAGTGCTTCTTCTAAACCTTCTAGAAGGGCCTGTATCTCCCTCTATCTCTGTAAATTGTGATTGTATCTTACTAGTTATCTAAACATGGTGGTCCGTATCCCATTATATTTGTCTAATATAAGGAGACCGTCAGCATTATGTCGTCACATGGACCATGCATGTGGAAAAGCTTTTATCATTATTGCTGGTATCCTAGCTTGAAGAGGTACATCCATTTGTCATCATCTTTTATTTACAGCATTAGGGTTTGTTTATTACGTGAGAGGAAGACAAGGGACATAAACCAAATCAAATGCATCAAGGATGGGACAGATCGGCTCTTCTTTGAAGGGACGAGGAGATCAAGGACAGATGGCGAGAGTACTTCGATAAGCTGTTCAATGGGGAGAATGATAGTCCTACCTTTGCGTTGGATGACTCATTTGACGATACTTGTAGACGCTTTGTCACTACACCACAACACATAATCAGCAAGCCGATTTGCGAGTTGCTAAAACTTTTAATTAGCGTTGGGACGGTGGGTTGCTAAAAGTTTATCACAGACGGTCCGTTGCTAAACTTAAATATGGCAATGGATGGTCCGTTCTTGTAACTATTTTGATTTCGAGTTGGACCGGCCGTTGCTATAGATACTTAGCACAGTCGGACGGTCCGTTGCTAAATAAGTTTCGCATTGGCGCGGTGTTTCGGGCTGTTCCCCGCTATGAGTTTGGCCCAAAAGACTCCAAACCCTAACTCCCCTTCACAGGATACCCCAGCCGCCGTTAGTTTTCCCACCCGGCCAGACTACCGCACGCGCCACTGCACACGCCCCAGCCTTCTCCCGCATCCACGCCGCGCGCCGCCAGCCGCCCGCCCGCATCCTCACGCCTCGCGCGAGCCTCCACGCCCCTCGCCTCCTGCTCGAACCCCTCGCCCCTGCCGCCCTCGTCAGGTCGCCCGCCCGCTACCGAGGAACCGAGGCCCCGTCGTATCCCGAGGACCCGAGGCCGCTGCCCACACCAGTACGAGTGCCCAGGACCCGCTCCTTCTCCCCTCTCTGGATCGACGACGGGCTGGTCATCCTTCCTTCCCCCCTTGACCGGATCTACTGTGGGATGCACGCCCGCGCCTAAATCGAAGTAAGGATACTACATCGATACTTGCTGGATCTTGAATCCATTTTCCAGGCTTTGTATCCAGTCTGCTCCGCCATATTCCTACAGATTGGAACTGAAGGCACGTTTCTGCAGGGCACTCACCACCCTCTCAAATCTCAGTCATGTACTTCAGACCAATTGGCTCCGTGGTGAGGGTTGGTGGTTCGGCAGTTAAATCCGATGGACGAAAACTATCCTGACGGTGCCTTCATATCTACCCAAAGCACCCCAAGTACGTATCTTCTCCACCTTCTTCCTATGTATGTATATTTGAATCGGCCTATGAAATTTAGTACACCAATTCTATTCAAGCCTAGATGTATTTTTCTGTCAGAGATGCAGGGAATAGATGCCTGAACTGTATATATTTGACAAGCCATGCTAGGAATTATTTACAGGCATTCATTTCTTGTTGATGTGCCCAAAAGGTCAAAAAATTTCAGTGGGTTTTCTTTTTTTTAATGCAATTTTTATTGCCTAGCTTTATTAAATTTGATATCAATAGCTGGATTGGTTATATGCCATCTGCTTGCAATATCAATTGTTTATTGCCTAGCTTTATTAAAGTTGTTTCAGCTTGTTTGGAACTTTCTAACCCAATATAACTCTGGAAGATTAAATTGGGGTATGTTTTTTGTACAGAAACCTTGTTTGTTTTATTTATTATAACTGTTAGGCTGAAACTTTGAATCCACCATGCTGAAAGAATAAACATTATTGGGTTGTATTTCTGATTCTATATTACTTTGTTGCATGCTCTATGGTTTCTCTACCCTTTTCCAGAGTGCCTAGCCTTCCAGGTCAATTACTTTGAGATTCTAGTGTTGTTGTGTCTTACAGGCAGCTCCTGCTTAGTGAATCTTGATTGTTTGATTCGACAACAGCTCTGCTGCTGAAGAAAGTGCTGAGGGCACCGAGGGATGACAAACCAAAAATTAAGGTATGACATTACCAAATAACTATGTGCAGTTACATTCCATAAATATATAAGTGCATCAGATTCTGAAAAAAAAACAAGAATTACAGGCTAGTATGTCCATGTCTATGTTCTACTAGTCCATTCAGATCCAGCCGGTGGCACCAGCCTCCTCGCATTTTCCTTGGGATGGAGAGGATTTCAGATTTCTTTGATTTGTTTTGTGCATCCTGTACCTAGATGTGTGGTATTAATATTAGACTCTGTTGGCTGTCAGAAATTCAGTTCATTACAAATCTGAGTATTTAAGTCCATCTTTCTCAACTATATATGTTAACCATCTTCATATCCTATAAAAACCCATGTATAAATGCTTTAAGAAGAATGAACATGCAGAAAATAATTAATTGCAGAGCTCAACTTTTATGTCCAAGAATTTTTATGAAGTTCTTGTGAGTGTCCCCTTCAAGCGTGGTGCATTAGTGCCACGCCCTTATGCTGAAATCAAGACTATAGGTGATGCTAAAATGATGTCGATTGCTTGGCCATTTAATCGAGTAATGTTCTGAATTTATTCTCTTCTTTTTTGATATGTGGTTAGTATCTACAGTTACTAACTAATGATACTTGACAGCTGAAGCAATGTAGGCAGCAACCAAGGTCTACTCATGGTGTTCTTTGGTTCTTCTCAAGGTCTTTGCTCCATCATCATCTCAGAGATGCTAGGTGATGCTACCTTGTTGGTAGGAAGGGTGTTGGGGTCAAATTTAGTGTAGGATCTTCCCATGGGGTTGTTGGTAGCGTCTTGTTGCTAGGAAACCATTGGTGAACTAGATGCTAAGTGAACTAGATGCTAAGTGAATGCTTTTGGACTACTGATATGGTATCTTTTTGATCAATGTTGGATCACTTTTGGTTGATGGCTTTTGCTCAACAAGAACACTTTGCTAGTTGTACAACCTAATGACTTTTGTATTCAGCTATTATGGATCCTTATATGTTGGCTTGATGGCGGCAAACTTGAGGTACTATGGAAGTTGACACGATTATATATATATATATATATGTATGAACTCATTGGATATGTATGTGCCCATTTATGCATGTCATCATATTATATTGCCTGTGAATGTGGTTTATATTTAAATGCATCATTATTATTTTTTTACCTATTAAAGTTTGCACAATGGATAGTCGGGTTGCTATAAGTTGAATATTGCAATGGGCGATCCGTTGCTAAAGAATCTCGATTTGGTTATCCGTTGCTAAAGCTTTATCGTTGGATGGTCCGTGGCTAAAGTAGGGTCGTCATTTGTATACATTTAACCACGGCTTCATTAGCATCCGCGGTGGTCCGTCATTTTGTAAGTTTTAGCCACGGACCGCAAATCGCCGCTAATACCCCCATATAGCAACGGATCGCAAGTCGGCGGATTAAGGGTTGTGGTGTAGTGTGTGAGGAGGATTCAGGGGCGCGAGATCGGGAGGCTTTGAAGAGGATGAAGGGAGGTAAAGCGATGGGCCCGATGGCATCCCCATTGAGGTGTGGAGATGTGCGGGAGCGAGAGCGGTAGTATGGCGACTAAGCTTTTTAACCTTATTTTTCGGTCAAACAAGATGCACGAAGAATGGAGGCGAAGCATATTAGTACCATTCTTCAAGAATAAGGGAGATGTTCAAAGTTGTACTAACTACCGGGGGATTAAGGCGATGAGCCATACGATGAAGCTGTGGGAGAGGGTTATCGAGCATCGCTACGAAGGAGGGCGACAAGTGTGACCCAAAACCAATTTGGGTTCATGCCCGGGAGGTCGACCATGGAGGCGATTTTCTTAGTACGGCAGGTTGATGGAGAGATTTAGGGAGCGAGAAGAAGGACTTGCACATGGTCTTTATTGACCTCGAGAAGGTGTATGACAAAGTACCGAGAAAGCGTCATGTGGTGGGCCTTAGAAAAAAACACAAAGTCCCAACTAAGTACATTACCCTCATCAAGGATATGTACAAGGATGCGGCGACATGTGTTCGAACATGTGACGGCGATACCGGTGACTTTCCAATTAACATAGGACTACATCAAGGGTCAGAGACTGAGCCCCTATTTATTTACTCGGTGATGGATGAGGTCACAAAGGGATATACTGGGGGTGATATCCCTTGGTGTATGCCTTTTGCCGATGATGTGGTGCTAGTGGATGAGAGTAGAGCAGGGGTAAATAGGAAGTTGGAGCCGTGGAGGCACACGCTAGAGTCGAAAGGGTTCAGATTGAGTAGGACCAAGATCGAGTATATGAGGTGCGACTTTAGCCCGACTAGGCACGGGGATGGGGATGTCACCCTGGATGGACAAGTGGTGGCCAAGAAGGATACTTTTCGGTATTTAGGATCTATGCTTCTGAAGGATGGCGAGATTGATGAAGATGTTAGACATAGAATCGCAGCAGGTTGGCTAAAGTGGCGTCAAGCTTCGGCATCCTTTGTGACAAGAGGGTACCACGAAGCTAAAAGGGAAGTTCTATAGGACAGCGATTCGCCGGCGTCTTTGTATGGTCTTTGAATGTTGGCCTACAAAAGCGACATGTCCAACAGCTAAGTGTGGTGAGATGCGTATGTTGCGTTGGTTTTTGCGGGCATACTAGAAGGGATAGAGTTCGAATGAAGATATTCGGGATAGGGTCGGGGTGGCTCCTATCGAGGGAGAAATTGATTCAACATCGGTTGAGATGGTTTGGACATGTTCAACGGAGGCCTCCCGAGGCCGGTGCGTAGTGGAGTTCTAGGCGGGAGATAATGTAAAGAGAGGTAGAGGTCGACCTAGGCTGACTTGGGACGAGGCGGTTAGCGAGAACTTAAGGAGTGGAATATCTCCAAGGATTTAGCTTTTAGACAGGGCGCTTGGAGGCTAGCTATTAACGTGTTCGAACCATGACTTTGTTTCCTTTTCTATCTACCCTATCTTTATCCTTTTTGTCTTGTGCCTTTCTACGTTCTTTTGTCTTGTTTCATATGGGTTTCATCTCTAGCCTACCCCAACTAGCTTGGGACTAAAGGCTATGTTGTTGTTGTTGTTGTTGTATTAGGGTTTGTTTATTGATTACTTTCTCACAGCCAGCAACGAAAAAATATTTGGGGATTTTACAAAGGGTGCTTTAATTATATTCATGATCTGACCATTGTGGGCAGTCGTCAGAGCAGAAGCAAGCCCTCAAGCAGTTTGTACTAACATATTAAGAACAACCCAGCGAGATTGCGCAGATTCAGTTCTGCCCTTTCACCTCCTTTCTGTCCACACACACACACACACGATCATAGTACTTTTCCCATCACCGAATAAAAAAAAAGTTCTACAGCACTATAAAGAAGCAAGGCTTGCAACACAAGTGGCATGTGACATCATGAATGAGACATGTCGTGATCTATGCATATCTAGTGGCTGTGTATTGTATGCATGAGAGGCCTCCGGAACTCAGCTATTGCCCCAAACCATACTGTGTATTAGTTTCTATGGGTTGGCTCACACAGCGACCGGAAACAAGCAAAACTGCATCCATTGGTGGCACTGCTCCTCCAGCCATGCTTCCGGTCCTCAAGCTTCTTTTTCTTCTTTTTTTGGAGGAGATTCTCAAAAAAAATATATATATGGCTCTTCGCTGTTCAAGAATCAAGACTCCGTCGAATGAACATGTACATTCTGTCAAGGCATTTTTTCATCCTACGAAAATATGGGACACTATCTCTTAATGAGGAAGCTAATCACAGCAAAATTGATGCTAGAACCGGACAAGGGTGAACAAAGGTGCTAATCACAGGAGAGTTCAACAAAGCCCGCTGAGCCCATTGACTTGTTATCAATTTTTCTTTAATTCATTTTTCATCCTTCATATAAGAGATGCTAAAACAAGGGTGAATAGTGGCTTTGATTCGAGAAGCTTAGAATTAGGTTTGAAAGTAGCGGAAAGAACATCAATTCCGATTACATGTTAGGAATAATCTTGACATAGACATGGTTGAATCTTGCAGAATAGGTCAGTTAGTCATTTCTTGAAACGTTCTGCATCAGCATGTGGCTGGCAACATGCTGTTTCAAGTTAACGCGCGATGTCATCGTGGTGCATGAGTCTGCACCTCATGCACAAGAGGAAGACGTGTGTGCATGCGCATGGCTTGAGACCCAGCTGAGTTGATACTCACAGGGGTATGTCACTTGGGCTTTAATTGAAAGTTTTGTATGTACTTGAAGTTTCTTTTACCAATACTTGAAATATAGAGAGAAAACAGGTGTTCGTCGCTCGTGCATGAGCGACCAAAAACCTATTGAATCTATGTGTGTTTGCTAGATTCTGGTGTGTTTAATTCCAGTCAGCTGCGGTGTGTGTTTGAGTTAGTTTCATGAGCACTTTTGTTGAGTCCATCATGTCTACGAAGAGGGAGAGCCCACTCTGATCTGTTTTTCAGGGTCTGCTCTAACATTGTATTACCTTATAAAGAAGAACCCAGTGCAATTACGGTGCTTGTTTTTATTTCTGCCCTCACACCTCCGTCCTTTCTGTCCATATTATATATACACACACATCGATCAAAGTGTATTGCCCATCTTCTAAAAAACTTCTACACCACTACAAAAACATGGCTTGCAACAAATTAGCAGGTAACTTTGTGAATGAGAGACATGTCCCTGATCTATGCATATCTTGTTGTGGCTGTAGTTTAGCTAGGTGTGAGAAGCTTCTGGAACTCAACTCTCTCAGGGTTCAATGTCAGATTCATATTCAGTTCTTGTGCACTGCTTCGTAAAAGTTGTGTGTGCTCATCTTTGGGCATTAGTTGGTAGGGCTGAGACGTAGCTGTGGATGTGGCATCCATCCTCCGGACTTGTACATCTTGTCAAACCAAGGGCATTCCCCCATCTCCATTATGTGAATAACGGAAATAAACCAGCATTCAGAAATTACGACAGGAAGCAAAGACAAATCCTAATGGAACGAACCAACGAACTATAGGACACAAAACCTACAAAACCTGAGGAGAGCAACCAGCCGAGTGACAAATAGTCTCAAGCATACAAAACGATCAGGGTAAGCCACACCCACACCCGGTTCTGGAATCTCCAGCAATGTGATGATTCCGGCGACAATAGCTTCTTGCACCACTTCAGATTGGAAACAATAGATATAGTATTCTTGATAATTTTGCCCACAAAGTCATGACTTTGTACCTGTGCGGCCAATTATGTTTTTTTTGTCCCTGTTCAAGTCAAGGTTTGGCCCAAAATCAGCCCTGACTCCTGACTAAACTGTGTATTAGTGGGATGGTTCATGTTCCTGATTGAACCGGAGAAACGGCGCATCCAGATTCTCTACCGTGAACAAGCTGCTCCACACACATGCGCTTCTTGCGTTGCTTGATGGTTTCTGTTTGTGGCACACTGCTATCGCCATTCTTTCCGGTGCTCATGGCTCCATCAAGATCGAAATTCTTCCCAGTTCGATGATCAAGACTCCTGGGATGAACATGTATATATCAGTACTACATAAACTAACTTCCGTGGCGGACAAAAAATATTTTCCGTGGCGGTTTTTCTGTCCGCCACGGGACGTAGGGTCACGGAAAATGGCAAATTTTCCGTCGCGGTCAAAATGCCCGCCATGGTTAATAATAAAAAAAATATGAAAAAGAAAAGCCCAGATCGGGCCCCGCCGCCGCTAGGGTTTGGGGCGCCGCCCGGCGCCGCCGCCGGGTCGTGGAACTCGAGCCGGAGGCCGTCCCCAGCGCGCCCGGGCTCGAGATGGAGGCTGCCACCTTGATCCGCCCCTGCTTTTGATGCGCCGCCGCCAAGCGCCTCCATGGACCGCCACCCGTCAGGCCACTCGCCGCTCGTGGACTGCGCGCGCGCCCGCCGCGCCGCGCCCGCCCGCCGGCCAGCTCGCGCATCCACGCCGCCGCCGCCGATCCGCGCCGCCCGCTTGCCGATCCGCGCCGCTGTTCGCTGATCCGCTCCGCCGCCTTGCCCCAGCGTCGCCATCGGGAGGGAGCGGGTGAGGGCCGCCGTCGGGAGGGAGCGGAGGCGTCGGGTGAGGGCAGCCGTGTCGGGAGGGAGCGGTGAGGGCCGCCGTCGGGAGGGAGCGGAGGTGTTGGGAGGGAGCCGGGTGCGGGCGTCGGCGCGTGGGGGGGAGGAGACGGAGGGAGAGAAGGGAGGTGTCGGGCTCGAAGTGCGGAAGGAAGTGAGGAGCCGGAGTCCCAAACCCTAAGTCCTCCCTCTTTCTATATTTATACGAACCCGACTTTTGGGTCGTTTTGGGCTTTTGGGCCGAGTGTGTGGGCCACATTAACCGTGGCGGTTTTTAATAAGAACCATCACGGTTAATCGATTTACCCGTGGCGGTTATTATGTCCGCCACGCAAAATAGAAAATGACCGCCACGGAAAATGAAATCCGAACACCACGTAAAATCAATTTTGTAGTAGCGTATGTTATGACACGGTATTTTTCATCATGTAGTGTAGTCCAGAATATGATGAAATCTGTAGGCACGGCTAACATATGGCGAAACTAATTGAATCATCATATGGGATAAGTTTATTGTCACAAAATAATTCGAGATGAATGGCAATATAGATTTATAGAAGGCTATCCAAACATACATGTGGCTGACAAACAAAAATTGTCACAAACAACAGGAACATGTATTAGACAATAGTGATAAAAATTATTCAATCAAAGGATGCAAAATTAAATTGATGACCTTTTTTTCTACTAGTTATGGTTGTATCCAACATTAGTAGGGAAGTACATTAAAGCAAGTTATGGGTTTCATGTGTGAATAATTGATATCGATGTACTGCAGCAATTTGTTTTAGGGAAAGTTGAGATGAAAAGATAAAGCTTCTAGAAATGGTACCTTCAAAATGAACGAGTCTAACAGACAGCTCTTTGTCTAAAATGTAATTTACACCACTAAAAAGAATATTCTAATTACGCCCTCAATTGTTTACACCCACCCCCTACCTCGAGTAGTCTGATATACATATATACACACAACAGAAATGCATCCTGCAACACTTGTTCATATGAAGCAATACTTCCATTTCATTATAGGTATAGCAGGTGGCTAAAAACACCTGTCCCATTTCTATGCATGAGGGGCGTCAGGAATTGAGCTCCCACGGTGGATTATGCAGAAGCATGACTATACATCTGGTCCATGACAGTGCAACTACATCTGTTTTGTGGATGCGGAGAGCGTGGTGCATGCATTCTGGGCCAGATAGCCAATACAAGAACCATACATCTCATGCATGCAAGGTCGTAGCGTTACTGCAGTTGCAGTGCCCTGCTGCCCTTGCATTCCTTTTGATCACTACTCCTACCAAAGAAGTGATCGAGTCATCATTGACAAGATTTTCTCCATCGACCAACGATTTTTGCAACAATTAGGGTAAATGAAAGGCTCCTATGGTGCCTCTGTTCCTGTAAGCAGAGTACATGAGTACACACTTACAAATAACATGTTGATCTCCCTGGCTCTATATATCTATTTGTACCTTTCATCTCTCACAGTTGCGTTTGTGACAATAGCGGGCCCTTGATTATATGAATTTTGTTCTTTAAAAGGCTGTATTTTCTATGCAAGCTTTGCCAGAATGTTACATGCGGGCTTTGCTGTACATGCTGTTAGAATGAGTGCGAACACATGGTTGATTTAGGTCACATGTGTTTAGTTTTGTGATTGAGTGATTGTCAACAATCAACATTTTAATTCTATTTTCCTTTATTCTTTATGCTTTGGCTATGTTCACCGGCACACGTGGAGTGTGTCGAAGACGTATCTCTTGGTTCGTGTTGTGCGGGTGTGGAGCTCGGAGATGGTAGGACGGCGAGGTGAAGGGGCCAGGAGGAGGGGCGTCGGGCCGACGGACCGCGGAGGTGAAGGGCGAACGTGAGGCTTGGACCGAGGACCGGATCGCCGGGTGACTAGCCATGGTGGCTGACATCCGGGACATCGGCGAATGCAAGAGGACGTGGCGGGACCGTGTCGATCGGGTCAAGACGGCGCGAAGCGTGCGGCAGAGCGGGGAGCTCGGATGACTTGGCGACTTCGGGCGGTCAAGACGGCGATGACACGTGTCGAGGAGGTTTGGTGGTTTGTCCTCAAAACCATCGGTCGCGGTTTCGTGGTTTGGGCCTCAAAACCACGGGCGCGGGTTTGATGGTTTGGGCCTCAAAACCATCGGCGGGTTTCACGGGTTTGGGCCTCAAAACCCGGGCGTTCCGATGGACGGAAGGGCGGCACGTGGCGGCATCCGGGAGATTGCGTGGAGCAAGGCTGCGAGATGAGGAGCGCGGTGGTCGTCGGATCAAATTATCGAGTCGGACTAAATTAGCCTAGGGTTAGCGGTTCGGCTCATATGTATCTAGGGGTAGTTTGGGAAAGAAGATTTCAGACTATATGTGGAGGGATGATGACTCCTCCCCCCTCTGCCTCTCTTATTTTCGTTTTTATTTTTCCCCAAAATTTTTAGGGTTCTTGTTTAGAGGTCCAAGACCAAATTTGTAGAGATTTTTGTCTTTGTGATTTTTCGTAGCAAAGTGGCCCTTAGTCCACTCATGCCCTCTGGGGCTTTTCGGAGTTTGATTGAGCCATTTTATTTGCTGCGATTCGAGCTGTGTTCTCGTGTTCATGAGCTATTTTCGTGCATATTTTTGATCTGAGATTCCCGGAGTTTTAGTTGATTTCAGGCAGAGATTTTTGGGGAATAGTTTCGTGCCAAGGTGAATTTCGTCTGACCAAATTTTGGGCTCACGAGCTTTTGATTTGAAAGAGATCTATTCGATTTCGTGGTCGGCTGTTTTCTGTTCTACGAGGCGATTTTGTTTCTCGCTTTCTGTATCTTGAGTCGAACAGAGCGGGGGAACAGCAGCAGCACTGCAGCGCCAAGCGCCTCCCAGCTTCTTGAGCCAGTACTAATCTGTGCAGCTTGTTGTTCGTCGTCAGGTGCTGCCTTCCCTATTCCTCTTTGCAGTCTGAGTCTCCGTCTCCTGTTCTTTGTTTCACAGCAACGCGTACATCCAGTGTGAAATTCAACGAGACTTGTCTTGTCAATTGCAAATGATGTCGCTTTCATGCTATAGTGCTTGATTTGTTTATTCAAGTTGCAACTTGCAGCATCAAGGCTTGCACGTCGATTCCAGCATCGTTTCTTCAGTTCGTGCAGGCATTTGTTCGTCAGGATTCGGTCACTTCGAGGCTACTGCTGTCCAGCGCTGAGTGTCTCAAGCAATCTGCAGCAGCTGGTCATCAAGATGCAGCTCGTGCACTCCCTCTCTACAGTCACTCCGAAACGCGCAGCGAGGCATCAGCTTGATTGATCTGCAAGGTAAACCAAATCAGGTACAGCTTGCTGTCACATTCTTTCTCTCTGTAGCTTGTAGAGTTCAGTTCGTCAGTAAGCTTAGCTTAGTTTTTAATTGACCAATAATCTTGATCTTGCATCCGTGAGTTATTACAAGCATCCATGAGCTAATCTTTAGTGCATCTTTTTATCTCATTTGTTTAGAGCAGCATTAACGCTTTTGCAAATTCCTGCTAGCTATATTGTGCATGTATTTCGTATTTGCAGGTACACAGCTCATTGCTTGTGAGCATTTCCAGCTTGATTGTTTTTGTCCGTAGTTTGCCCTTTCGAGCTCCGTTTTGAGATCCGTTTTTGTGATGATTTTACGTCGATTTGGAAATTCCTTTTCGCCGCTTGTGTGCGATTGTTTGAGGTGTGTCGCTGTGTTCACAGGGAACATCCACCCAATCATCCGGGTCGTGGACATCTCGGTCTCTCTTTGCTTGTAACACCTTGCTACCGTTAGCACGTGTGTTATCCCGGGACCTTGTGTGAGTTTTTTTTGAGGTCGGGGTTGAGCCGATGACCCAAAATTAAAAGGAAAATCGAGGCTCCCATTCACCCCCTCAGTCGCCGTTTCGGTCCTTCAATGAGCTCTTTGCGAGCCACTTTCCTTGAACCAAAAACCAGAGCCCCTGCCCTATTGATTTTATCCTGCTCTCAACACATGCAATGGAGCCCAAGTTTATTTACTGCGCTGTGAAGTTTATTTGCATTGAATGCGAGTTTGCTTCCAAAGTGCCATCGTGAGTATCAGGACTCCACTCAATATATATGCTAGCCCTTCAGCAAAAGGAGCATGATCAAAATGCCAACCATGAGAGGAGTAATCTTCAACAGAATTGGTATAGCTAGGCATGAGAGGAGTTGGGAATTCGATCATCTTTCATCTGCGTCCTAGTTAAGTAGTGCACCTCATGTTCACCACAATATACCCTTCTCAACGGTTCTGAAACGAAGAGGTCCAAAACTTACTGGAACTTTAGCCAAATCTCGGTCAGGAAAGTAGCAGATGGTGAGCATGCAAAAAGGAAACCGGGGGGGGGCGGGACAGCTCTGTTTTTCAGTCATGTTCTTGTTATCGACCTGTGTCCAACAGTTTCAGGCAATACAGAGTGCCGAGCATCCACGTCAAAACAGAGTGCACAGATTCTTATGAGATCGACTAGGCAAGCGGCACGCTCCGCGTAATCTACTCCAGCAGCAAGAGGATCCTGGGGAAAGCGAACATGGTGGCGTCGCCATGGAGGGCAGGTGGCGGCGCATCCGTTAAGGTGTGGAACTGCGCCAACTACTGCTTCATCGGCTCCATGGCGACGGCGGTGGAGGCTGGGTTTCTGGCTTTCTGGTGGACGGCAGCGCGGATTTCGTCTACGTCACCTCCAGGAGGACCGCCTGCCGTGAAGATCTGATCAGGGAGAAGCTCACCAGGATCGGCAGCGGGACGCCCTGGGTGCCGCATCAAGTGCATGGCCGTTCATGGCAATGGCGATGCCAACGGTGACGTTCCTCGTGATCAGCGCACGTCGGGCGGCAGGGTTCAGGTCCGGTGCACCTGCACGCGGATTATTTCTTGCACTGAGTTCTTCGTCAACTGAATTGAACCAATCAACGTGTATAGACTGTCGGCCCAACGAAAAACGCGCTTATAGCCCGATCTCAAAAAAAGGAAATAGACTGTCAGCCCCTGGGCTACCGACAGGGCAGTAGCTGGCCACCAGACGGCCGACAGGGCAGTGATTGGCCAAATTATGTAACATCTTATAAATTAGCAATTGATCATTAACAAAGATTATTTAAAAAAGATTCCTCACATTCACATTTTTCTGGTTCATTCTAAAGGCATGTGGATTCACTTGACAAGGCGCAAAAGAATTATTGGGTGTAGACGAGGCATGAAGCTCGTTAGAGGATAGTGGTTAATAAAATATGGACATAATGTATGGTCTATGTCACGGCACAAGATCGGCCCAGCCCGGAGAGGGCAAGGGGGCGCGTGCCCAGGGAGGGGTCGGAGCTGCCGCCGCCGCCTGCCTTCGTGGTCCACATCATCGTCTTCAATTAGGATTAGGACTTTTTGTGTGAAGAGGATATTCCACTCCATAAAAAGAATCCCCTATTAGGAAAAAAAATAAGAGTTTGCATGTAAAAAGTATTCGGAATATAAGGAAACCTTTAGAGATTACTTGAGATACAAGTCCCATAGGAGAGCAAATAAAGAGATATTCCTCCAACTACTCCTCTTGCCACAACCGCCGCCGCCCGGCATCACCGCTGTGGCGCCACCGTCGCCGTCGCCCTCCCCAAGGCAGCCGTGACATGTGGTATCCGGAGACCGGGGCGATTCCCACCACTAATGCCTTCCAAGATGCATGACTTCTTCATGGCCCTCAAGCGTCTCCTCTACGACAACTTCAAGAAGATCGACCGCTGCTTCGACGAGATAGAAGCCCGCCCGCCGCATGGAGGGACGTCCACGCCAACACCAAGATCCACCTACCGCCGCTATGTTGCACGGCGATACCGAGGACAGCCCAGCCATGGCCACCGCTGGCGACCGGGGGGGCACTCCTAGGCGCCACCATGGGCGCTGTCCCGTCCCCGACAATGCCACTGAAGACGACACCAGCCTGGCCATCCTCCAGGACACGGTTCAGGAGGCAGACAACAACATCGCCCAGGCTGACCTCCCGGTCGTTCTCGACATCGAAAAAAACCGTATATCCAAACAGCAACTCTACACTAGCTCCGGCTTCACCAATGACGCCATCCCTAGCTACCCGGACAGGAGGAAGCACGGTTGGTGCCACCTACGGCACCCCTACCGTAGATCATCGCTCCACCTACCCTTCGTACGCCGATGGAGACTCTGCATCCTCCACGGTTTGCGATACGTGCGGAGGTACCGACTTACGATGGCACCGACGATCTTGACCTCTGGATCAGGAAGATGGAGATGCTCTTCACCATACAGAAAGAGCTCAACCCAGAGTTCCATGCCTGGTATGTTGCTTTCCATCTAACCGATGTAGCAGAGCTCTGGTTCAACAACCTATCCAGAGGAGACCATTGGTGGAGTAGGACATCTTCGTGCACTAACTCAGGCGTGACTTCGGGTCACCCATCGACAACAACACGAGGGGTGATCTGGCACCCTCACGATAGGAGGGCGACCTGAATGACTACATCGACACCTTCGAGGCCTATGCCACACGGATGGACTTCATGAGCCCGCTCCACCACGTCCACCTCTTTGTTGGCGGGCTTCACACTTCTCTCCGTGATGCACTTTAGTGGCAAGAAACACGCATGATGCACGAGGCAATCAGCCTCACGCGCCAAAAAAGCGATGCTCCGGCTCGGGCTCACCACACATAGTTGTGGCCAACGACGACGTCGACAACAACAATGACATCAACAATGACATCAACATCAACATCGACGATGACATCGACATGAACCCGCCAGAGACTAGGGCGCCCGGGGGGCAGCCGTGCCTAGCCACGGCCACGCCATCGACAACAAGGTGGCCTTTGACCTCCTCACCGAGCTACGTCTTGCGGCCTCGAGGAATCACCAACTCCAGGTGATTGCGAACTCTATCGAGCTCTATGCAGCAACACCAGAGTGGACATTGTACAACGACATCTTCAGGTACAACCACCGCTACTACATACCAGCAACTTCGATCTCCTGTAGGACCTTCTCTGCAGCAAGGTGTTCCAGCTCATGGCCTTGTTGTGGGTTTTCACCTTACGGCATTAGCACAAGCTCCCGCAGGCCTTCCCAGCAAGCATCTTTCTCTTGGGAGAGCTCCGCATGTCAACATACACGGCGTCACGATCATGCTCTTCGACGACAATGACCACGAGTTCCTTGACATCGACAATGTGACGGTGAACTACCTTGGCGCAGGAGTACCAGAGATCGGACCCAGATTATGCAACCGACAAGCGACCTCCTCACGGACGCCTACTACGACTTACCTCGACGCCGATTCCAATGACACGGCATGCCTTCCGCTGACACGTGCACACCCCGGAGGAGGTTGGTACAGTCTACTCCATCCCAAGACCTCCAACATCACTCCAGACACTCTACCTGACAGGGGTCATGAGAGGCGCCCTCATGGCGGCTGCACAGCTTGATCGGTCGTTTGTGCACCCTCCATACAACTACAACCTCGGGATCTACTTCGGGGACCTGCAAAATTAAACATAAGTTATGATTTCAAATGGAAAAATACACTTGATCAAATGAAGCAATGCTTCCAACTCATTATAGGTATAGCTGGTAGCTAAAAAGACCAGTTCCATATCTATGCATGAGGGGCGTCAGGAATTGAGCTCCCATGTTGGATTGTGCAGAACCATGACTATACATGTCGTCCATGACATTGCAACTATACCTATTGTGTGGATGCGGAGGGAGTGGTGCATTGTGGCAAAGATAGCCAATACAAAGTACCATACATTGTGCTCTGCCGCCCTTGCATTCCTTTTGGCCACTCCTCCGACCAAAGAAGTGATCGAGTCATTATTGAAAAAAATTTCACCATCGACCAACCATTTTTGCAATAATTAGGGTAAATGACAGGCTCCCATGATGACTCTGCAAAAGCCTATTGATCTGCCTGGCTCTACATATCTATTCTTAGTTTTCATGTCCCTCACAGTTGTGTTTGTGACAACAGCTTCCCACTAGTACATAAAATCTATTGTGTGACACCCCCTAAATAAAGCCATGCCACGGTTATTGGCTCACTGGGTAGCCCAGCCGCAGGCCTGGTCGCCCGCCACGATAAATAATTTACCGTGGAAGGCACCCTATCACGCCCGCCTCCAAAAATGAAAGGCCTTACTGAGGCCCGTATCCAATCCAGCCTTGTTGGGCTTATATATACACGCTGATTAGGGTTCACTCCACTCCCCATTCCAGCCGCAACGATGCCTCTTGAGAGCTCCATCCATTTCTCGCGCAAAACACTGATGCCTCTAACACTGATGCCTCTTCCTCCCTCCCTCAGTGCACACTTCCTCTCTCTCCCTCCACTGGCACGCCAAACACCGGCGTCTCGCTCCCTCTCTCCACACCACCCTCTCTGGTACGGCGGCCCTCCCTCACTCGAAGAAGGTGGCGGCCCCCTCCCTCCTCCGTCGACGGCGGCGCAAAGAGCTGCTCCACCAGCGACGTACCTGTGGTGGCTGAATTTAGTGTGGTTCAACTTCCTCTCTCTCTCTCGCGGCAATCCCTAACCCTAGCTCTTTCGCAGGATTGTGGCCCAATGTGGTGGAGGTGGGAGGCACTGTAGGGCTCCCTCCCTCCCTCCTTCCCCGGTGGCAACCACCTCCCTCGCCGGGATCTAGCAAGCGGAGATCCAGCAGCGGCGGCGCATCCGACACCGGGGACGATGGATCGGCAACGGCGCAACGGGTGGCCGCAGATTCTGGACGGCAGCGGTGTATCTTGGACGGCGGCCGTGTGTCGGGCTCGGCGTCATGCCCGTATGGGCTTGGCATTGGGCTCACGACCTTTTATTTATTTTTATTTGGATTAACTGTGGCAGGCATATGGCCCCCCCACGGTTAATCATCCATTTACCGTGACCACTGAACGGTGATGAGCTACCTTGCCCGCCACAATTAAACAAAAATGCCTGCCACCTAAACTTATTACAGTAGTAGTGGCCCTTGATTAGTAAAATATGTATACTCATTCATAGTGAACAAAACACCACTATCTTTTGCTCAAATTTATAGTTATATCAATTCAGTTCTTTGAAATGGCTGTATTTTTTCATCCATGCTTTGCCAGAATGCACTTGCGGGCTTTGCTGGGCATGCATGCTGTTGTAGTGAGCTCTTTGCTAGGTACTTTCCTTGAATCAGCAACCATAGCCCCTGCCCTCGAGATTTTGTCCTGCTCTCGAAACATGAAATGGAGCCCAAGTTTATTTAGTGCACTGCCGACATTATTTGCAATGAATGTGATTTCCATCTCGAGTATAAGGACTCCTCTGAATATATATGCTAGCGATCAGCAAGAGGAGCATGATCAAAACGCCAACTTGAGCAACACCTGCCAAGCAAGCATCAAGGAGTAACCATCAACAGAGAATTGGTATAGCTAGGCATGAGAGGACTTGGGAAGCGATCATCTCTCATCTGCGGTGTGCGTTCGAGTTTGTTTCATGATCGAGCACTTGATGAGTCCATCAGGTCTACGAAGAGGCTCTCCCGCTCCGATCTGTTTTTCAGTGTCGATCTGCTCTAACATATAGCTTATAAAGAAGAAACCAGTGCAATTATGCTGCTTGTTTTATTTCTGCCTTTCCACCTCTGTCTTCTCCATATTATATATACACACACACATCGATCAAAGTGCAATGCCCATCATATAAAAAACTTCTACACCACTATAGAAACATGGCTTGCAACAAATTAGCAGCTAACATTGTGAATGAGAGACATGTTCCTGATCTATGCATATCTAGTGGTGGCTGTACTTTTAGCTAGGCATGAGAAGCTCCTGGAACTCAACTCTCTCGGGGTTTTATGCCAGATTCATATTTAGTTCTTGTGTAATGCTTCTCAATAGTAGTGTGTGCTCGTTTTTTTTTCCAAAAGCGTACCCATTGGCACGTACTTCATTAAGGGAAAATAGAGTTGTACACGCCGCATGCTTTTGCCAAAACAATTGGCCTAAGCGCACGAGAAGCACACATACAAGAATCACCGGCTAGAACGGTGGGGCGTTACGGTTGTACTTGAAACTTAGACTAGTGCGCGACGAGAGATGGAGGGCGTGGCGTGCGGCTAAAGCTCAGAAGAGAATCTCCCCGGTGGCAACACAGCCCCGGGCCGCATCAAGGGGGAAGATCTCGGCGCATACGCTTACGCTTGCGGATGAAGCGGCTTCACGAAACTGCTCCCGTAGCTTATCTTTGTAGCTCCGGGGCAGGCGCCGCCTCGACAGGGGCGTCCCTCAAGCTTGTTGAGCATCTCCAAAGAACGTCGTCCGCTCCCGGTGCGCCGGTGGGGTCGTGCTTTTGGTTGCTTCGCAGACGGAGACGAGCACGTCGTTCTTTCGATCTTCGACGGGGACCTTGGGACGATCGTCGGGTGGGCAGGCCCCCGAGGACGGGCTCGTCGGCGGTAGGGAGATCGACGCGATGAAGTCTGGATGGAAGCAACGGTAGGCACGACCGCGTGATCCCGAACCGACCCCTCGAGGCGGCGGGTCCGTGGCGTTAAGGTGTCCCCCAGCGTCGGGAACTCCCGACTCATCCCGAAGCGACGCCGAGGATGGGAAGGATATTGCGCACACTCTCCCGCGTGGAGGGGCTCGGCATCCCGGAAGGTCGCGTGGAACCTCGCGGCAAGTGAGGGGTCGGGGTAGACGCGCCAGCGACGGGCGCTTTGGCCCACTTGCCGGATCGACACGCCGCTGCTTCACCGGGTGGCGATCGCGGGCGGCAGATTTGGCGACCAGCCCGGTCGCTGCGACGCGGTACCCGGGCCGCCATCGACCACCCGTGTCCTCCGCTTGCGCGCGTGGGGGCAATGGCCGGCTCCGCAAGGCAAGGTGAACGAGTCTACGACCGGGACCGGCACCCAAAGCTGCGGCGCCGATCGGTGGGACATCCACCGAGATAGGAGGAGTGCGAGGAGCCCTATGGCTCACACCCGCCGTGCCCGACATGTCGGTGTCTGGTGGGTCGAAGCGAAGCGGTGACGGAGTGGACGGAGGCACGACAAGGGAAGCCGCAAGCTCATCGACCATCGGGTCCACCCGAGCATGGGGCACCGAATGCACCGATGGCAGAAGCACGAGCGGGTCCGGGGAGGAGACAGTAGCCACGATCAGGCGCTCGTCTTTCGGACACTCTAGCAACAAGTAGTTGGTAGGGCTGAGATGTAGCTGCGGATGTGGCATCCATCCTCCTGACTTTGTACCTTTTGTCGAACCAAGGGAAATCCCCCATTTCCATTACATGAATAATGGAAATTCACCAGCATTCAGAGATACTACAGGAAGCAAAGAAAATGCTTAAGGGATCTAAGCAACGAACTATAGGAAACAAAACCTACAAAACCTGAGGAGCGCAACCAGCCGAGTCAGAGATAGTCTAAGGCCTACAAAAGGATCAGGGTGAACGACAGCCACACCTGGTTCTGGAATAGTCTAAGACCTACAAAAGGATCAGGGTGAACGACAGCCACACTTGGTTCTGGAATCTCCAGCAACGTGTTGTTCCCAGCGACAATATATAGCTTCTTGCTCCTCTTCAGATCAAGAGGAAACCTTCCCAGTAACTAATGAGGGTACATGCATGACAAACAATAGATATAGGATTTTTGATAATTCTGCTCTCAAAGTCCTGACTTTGTACCTGTGCGGCCAATTATGTTTCGTGATAATCCTGCTGTCAAAGTCCTGACTCTAGACTAAACTGTGTATATATTAGTGTGAAGGACCGAAACGGCGACAGAGGGGGGTGAATGGGAGCCTCAAACTTTCTTTTCAATTTTGGGTCATCGGCTCAACCCCAAACCTCAAAAGCAAATTCAAGCGGAGAGGCGAGTAACACATGTAGATCAAGTCGAGATCGGAAACTACTTGAACAATCTTGAACCCTAGACAAGTCAAGATTCGAACTGCGAGAAATACCGAACGGAACCTAAGACCAACGGCAAACACACAAGCTCACGAGACTTTCAAGATCGAAACTACTGAACAATGCGAAGACTACACAAGTCAAGATATCGAACTCTTGAAAAATACTGAACGAGAACCTAAGACCAACAAGTAAACACTCAAGCTACAGACTTTCGATCGGAAACTCATGACCAATACTGAAGACTACACAAGTCGATATTCGAACTACCGAGAGATACCGAAACGTAACCTAAAACCAACAGCAAACACTAAAGCTACGAGACTTTCAAGTATCGGAACTCTTGGACAATACCGAAGCCTAGGCAGTCGAAGATTCGGACTCTTGGCGCGACTTTGGATGGAACCTAAAAATAGCGGCAAACACTAAAAGCTACGACTCTCGGTATCTAGAAATCTTGGACAATACCGACGCGAACCGAAAAGTTGTTAGCACGAACAAAAAATCCGCCCCAAACAAAATTCCTTCGAAACTTGATCAAATCAACTCCTTTTGCCACAAGATTTTAGACACTTGGTCACAAGGCATAGGAGAGGCTATCCCAAAGAAATCATCTCCCAATTTGATCAAAATCGAGAGAAATCGCGGATCTCACGATGAACACACCAAAAAACAACTTTGATCCAAAACTTGCCCGATCTACGTGCTCGTGAGGAATTAGCTCAAACCCTTCGGTGGAAATGATCCTCCTCATGTCCTAGCACGAATCAAGGCAAGAAAAACGAGTTCAAACGGTGCCAAATCGAAGAAATCGCGAAGAGAATAGAGGGGGAGAAGATGAACTCGGGAAGAACAAGTGAAGAACAAAAATCACAGCACAAGATCAACAAAGATCACCGATCCAATCATCCCAAACGCCACCATGTGACAAGGCTACTTTCGAGCTAGCCCTTGCTTTCGGCAAATTCGATACAAATCGGTGGACCTCTCACACCTGCATGCGGAACCCTAGTCCGGAAAATGTAAAATGAGAGGCCAAGGAGGATGAAGGGGTATGCCTGCGCTAAATAGCCCCATATTCCCTTTGCCTAAACTACCCTAAGATACATGAGTCGGTCTTGTAATCCTAAGGCTATTTCGATCGACTCCGGGTAAATATCGATCCGACGGCCACCGCGCCTCCTCATCGGTAGCCTTGCATCCACGCAACCTCCCCGATGCCGCCACGCGCCGTCCTTCCGTCCACCGGAACGCCTCGGGTTTGTGGCCTAAACCCGCGCCGTGGTTTTGAGGCCCAAACCACGAAACCAGCGGCCGATGGTTTGAGGGCAAACCACCAAACCTCCTCGACACGTGTCATCGCCATCTTGACCGCCCCGAAGTCGCCAAGTCATCCGAGCTCCCCGCCTCGCCCGCACGCTTCGCCGTCTTGACCCGTCGACACGGTCCCGCCACGCCCTCTTGCATCCGTTGATGTCCCGGATGTCACCACCATGGCTAGCCACCCGACGATCCGGTCCCTCGGTCCAAGCCTCACGCCCGTCCTTCACCTCCGCGGTCCGTCGGCCCTAAGACGTCCTCCTTGGCCCCTTCACCTCCGCCGTCCTACCATCTCCGAGCTCCACACCGCACAACACGAACCAAGAGATACGTCTTCGACACACTCCACGTATGCTTGAGGTGAAACATAGCCGAAGCATAAAAAGATAAATGAAAATAGAAAGAGAATGTTGATTGCTGACAATGACTCCATCACAAAAACTAAACACATGGGACCTAAATCAACCATGTGTTCGCAATCTCCCCTTGATGAGTGCATTGTCAACATTCAACACAAAAACGTAAGAAGGTAGAAGATAGCACATCCAGTGAACAAAAGCTAGGCATAAGCTAAGACAAATCACTGAATAGCAAACATGGAGCAAAAACTTGGTTCCCAAAGACATGGGCAAAAAAGGCTCGACACAACCAAGCTAAAACACGCTAGTCCTCAAGAAGAGGTAGAATAGGCTCAACACCACTAGCACACTCCAAACCAAGAATAGGCTCAACACCACTAGCACGACTCCAAACCAAATACTTCCACACACAAATAGCTAGACCCTCAAGATAGAGGCAAAGGCTCAACACATCTAGCTCAAAGTGCTACTCCCCCGGACAAATGCATCCTTCGTCTTTGTATCTTTTCTCCCCTTGTTGGCACATGCACTAATCAAGCTATGAAATGCAATATGTCACAATGCAAAGCTTCAAGATTATATTCAACCGAATGAGAGAATGCTCAAAGTGGTACTATAGCAACAAATTACAAGTGCTAGCAAGAGCTCAAGCTAAACAAGTGATATGAAATATGGCACAAAGCATTTTGAGCAAATTTTAGTGTTTTGCAAAAAGGAGGTTCACCATCAAACATAGCACCTAGCACAAGTAGATAGGAAATCAACTAAGTGCTCAAACATGTAAACTGGGTGAACTACCCCCAAGCGGCGTTCGGACATCATGCTAGACATTATGGCACACACTTGTGAAGTTTATTTTAGTTCGAGTTGCGGCCGGTTCACAAGTTACAAAAGAGCATGCGAGTGGTTATCCACATTTGCCTTGCCTTACTAATCAACCATGTCAAGCCTATGCGTGAGCAATGATTAGCTTAAGACAATGGTGCGGGTCAAACACAATGAAGTCCAAGTTCATTCAAGAGTGCAAGTGAAAGCGGTCTCAAACTTCAAAGTGTGGCGAAATGGACCCACTCGATCTTTTCATCACTTTAGCTTTAGACTTCACGTTTTAGCATGGTATTATCATGAAGATCTAAGCAAGTAAATGAATCAAAGCATGAGACATAGCTACCAAGCATACACATAAAAGCTCAAAGGATCTCAACATCCTACTCATGATAGAAGTGTAACACCCGTGTTTTTACATCATTTTAAAATTCACTAAAAATTTGAACTTTTTGAATTACAACTAAAACTTGATTTAATACTCCGCTAAACCGTAACCCTGTTTCGAAAAACCGCATTTCAAACTTTCACCATATAGAAATTTAGGTTCCTTGCGTGTTGCTTGCCGAACTTTATGGTGACCCAAGATGCCAGGTAAATGCTAGATTTAAATTATGGAAATACATATTGCATGAGTGATGATTTAATTACCTACCGGGAATAAAACACCAAACCACGTGTGCACGTAAATATATGAATATTCTACGAGCACAACAAATAATTGTCCTCGACAATAAATTAGGTGGGGATAAAAATGTGCTTGTAAAAATGTTCATAAAATATTTATAGACCGCACACGAAATAATAGAATTGGGGGAAAAGAGTGTGCATCCCTATATATGTATATGAATATTTATTATTACGGGTACAATTGAATAGATATTCTCATGAATATAAGTCGAGAGAATATAGAATATTGTGCTTGTAAAGTGAATATAAATATATATATAAATATTTCTCCAAAGGGAAGAGGTAAGGAGAAAGAATGAAAAAGGAAAAGGGAAAAGAAAATAGAAAACGAGAACGGGCTCATTTCCTCCCTTTCCATTCTATCGGCCCGCCCCAGCGATCCCTTTCCCTCCCTTCCTTCCCCGCTTGGAAAGGACGGCCTAATGACGAAATCGGGCGGTTGGCCCAACCAGCCAAAAGACGGCCCAGCTCTCTCCCTCTCCCTTCCCCCGCGCGCCGAGGACCCACGGCGCCCCTCGTCGTCTTCTACCTCCCCGCCGGCGACCACGGCACGAGGAGACGCGTCCTCGTGCTTCCCGCCGCCCGGCCGTCCCGGTAGAGTAGACCGGCGCCTGAGGGAGAAGGCACGAAGTCCCTCGCCGATGTGACGATCGGGCGCAGCGACCGCCTCGCCTTGACCGGTGCACGGCGTCTCCGGCAAGACGCTGAGTCCGCCATGGCCGCCCCGACAGACGCGCCATGCTTGAGTCATTGGAGACGACGATGGCATAGCGCGCCCTCCTAGCATCCCTAACCGGACACCGTCTGACGGCGCGCACGGGGGCTCTAGTCAACCACTCGTACCGCGCCACAGCCGAAGCCTCGGCACCGGGCCGCCATGGCGGTACCGCCGGCGCGTAGGTGACGCAGACGCGACGACGCCCATGCTACCAAAGCCGCGTTGCCGCTGGCGCCCGGCCGCGAGACCGAGGAGCTAGCCAGCCATACCAAGAATGGCCGGGACCGTGGTCGGAAAGATCTTCGCCGGCGGAAACATCACGCCGGCAGAGGTGACGGCGGCGAGGCTATAAATAGCCTCCCCCGGCTCGATCGACCTCGCCAATCCCCTCACGAGCGAGCCCAAAGCGTGGAACGCGCGGTGCTCACCTTGGCCATCCCTCCTCCTCTCCTCGCGAAATCGCGGTGCCCCCAAGTTGAGCTCGGCCGCCGCAGCCGCCAGGGTCAAGAGAGCCCGGAGTCGTAGTCGTCCTCGCGTCAAATTGCCCGGGCCGGTACACCCTCAACCTCCCCTCTTCGTCGCAATGCTCAACTCACCCTATTAGGCATGGTGGATGCCGGTATCGGCCGCCGCCGCCGCCGCGCCCGCCACCACCGCCGTCGCCGAGGGAGGCGAGCCACCGTCGCTAGACCTACACCATCCGGTTCGTGGCGGCGTAGGTGCCGTAAAGCCCCTCACGGCGAGGTCGAGGTCAAGACCGGCGACTCCGGCCAGCTCTCGAAGGCGCCGCCGTGGAGGCACGACGCCGGGGTGGAGCCCCCGTTTCCGGTCGACACCGTTCCCGGACGTAACGCCGTCACCACGCCCGACCCAACGAAGACGAGCCACGTCACCTTTTTCCATCCGATGCCGCCCAAGCATCACGGCAACTCCATAACACACGTGGCACCTACGTGGCGCCCACCGTGGCGTCCACGGACCCACGTGGCGTCCGCCCAGCGATATGGATGTGGTTCTGCGGTACCGCGGTTTTAAATGCTAGATCCACCCGGTTATGGTACAGGTGTTGTTGTAAAAGTAGACCTTCCCGTGTCGGAAAAAATTCCCTTAAAATTTGTAAATTCATTATTTGATTTATAGAATTTTATCATGTAATTAGTTCCAATATTATTACATGATAAAATTATAATATAATATTACCCTAATGATTTAATTGGGATTAATATTGTAAAATCCATATCTCATGCAATTTAACTCCGTTTCGCGTGAAACGACTTCCATAATTTATCTAAAATCTAGCTCTATGCATCTAACCCATTATCACCATAATGTTCTATGTTTGTTTTGTATGTTGTAGTTCAAGCTAGGTTATCGCCAATCGCTAAGTAGCCTTTCGACGACTGGATTAGAGCTTCATCCCGGATCAAGCGAGAGATGTTCAACGCCGGTGCCCGATTCGTAAGAACCACTACAAGATTTTTGGTCTAATTCAACGCCTCTATAATGCAACAAAAACTTTGGTTGCTAGAGGGGGTTGTATTGCAATGAGTTCCATCAAATGGTAGCAATAGGTACTGTAAAACAACGATTGTTCAGGCATTGCGGCTCTTTTGTTGCAATTGGTTTCCGATATTGCAATGGTGAAAAATAGTTGCAATAAACAAGATTTTGGTTGCAATTGTGTGGTAGTAATGCAACTACTTTCGCGTTGGTTGCATTTGGTGGTGACTATTGCTACGGAGTTTTTAGGGTGGCGATAGCTACATGTTTAATGCAACGGGAACTTTGAGGACCGAAGCAAAAGTCGTTCTCAATAGCAACGGGTTTATGGAGTTGTAAGCTGCGACAACATATTGCAACAAGGGGACTCCAAGGAGCGAAGCAAAAGTGATTCTCAATTGCAACGTTTTATTAGAGTTGCAACTCGATACATGCTTATTGCAATGCGAACTCTATGGGGTGAAGCAAAAGTAGTACTCAATTGCAACGCTGTTTTGGAGTTGCAAACTGTTACATGCTTATATTGCAACGAAATCTAGGAGGAGGCTGATTTGGGTTGGGCTTTGTACCATGTATGTATGTATATTGGGCCATTGATCTGTAGACACAACCAGCTAGACCTATTGGACCTTAGCACATATATTATACTAAATAGTAAGTAGCATTTCGCAATTAAATGATTTCAATACTCAACAGCCCATAGCCTCCATTAGCCATGGCAGGCCACTCGACGAGACTCTTGGCTCCTTGTCGTATACATATAGGAGTTAGGATGGTCATGACTCATTTTTCTCCTACAATCAGATCATCTCGCACCACTGGTTTAGACCTAGAGACTTGACAGAGCAGTTCACAACGGCATCGCAACTCTTGCCCTAGCAGTCAGCCGCTAGCCAGGCGCACGCCCATCGATCGCCCACATGCACAAACGGCTGAGGCGCGCGACGGGCAGGTGCACCATCGCCGAAGTTAAAACAAATATTGACTAAATTTAACATAGAGGATAAGCCGATATGATATAATGGGTTCAAATCATAACCTAATCTATAATAACTGTGTTTAGTACAAACTGGAAAAAGCCCTGTAGGTCGACAAAAGCTTTATAAAATGGATGACATAGTGATTGCGCCAAGTCATCAGTTGTTTTTTGTTGCTACTGGTGGAAGCGTTCAGTTTGTTATAAAAGTTCTACCCCCTGGCAAAGAGACTTCAAAACATGTTTATAGGCAACATGTTTAGAGGCAATGACCAAATACTTTTTTTTTAAAAAAAAAAGATTACATCTCAGCCAGAATGGCATTCAGCTCATTCCATCAGGGCAACACTGGTGTCTTCGTCATCACGTCCTACATCATAGGGTAGAACATCAGCATCATTGTACCCATCTTCCACACCATGAAGGAGCTTCATTCGACGTTCTAGGGAAAAATACAATAACCATATATGTGAGGATAAATTAAAGATCGAGAAAATAATAGGTAACTGAAGGTAACAGTTTCACTAAAAAGTAAGGATCAGGTGAATGGACCTTCAAGTTTGTGTTAAAAAGAAGAGCGAAAATTATTTTGTACAACATAGGCTAAACGCCTCTAAAACCATTTTTTAGGATAAGTCGGAATAGATCTATTTTGAAAGGAAAAGGATCAAGGAATCAATATGTAATCTAGATGACGTGTATATCAAGGTTAAGGTTGTATGAGCAATCATTGTTTTTTGCTGTCAAGATCAGGCAACTAATGAGATGGCTAGGCTTTTTGAAGATCATTTTTTTTCTTTTTGCTATTCACGTGTACTTAGAGAGTATATATAGCACATTACTATAAGTACTCCAATTAATTCCTTTCAAGTTTAACAACAAGCAACGCTCCATAGAGCTATTGAACAATGGCAGTAATTAGAGAGCATGATTTCATAATACATATTTTGTGGGACAATGACAGTCTTGCATATAGATGTATAAGTTACAGTGACGACCAGTTGCCAGCCATCTTGAATTGGTAAGGTCATTCTTTTTTTAAAATGTTGCCACCAGAACATTTACACATAAAACATGTGAGGCTCAATCTTCAGATAAGCAAATCTCACCAAAAAAACTTCAGATAAGCAGGTACAATTTCTATAGCTCAAATTTTATTATCTCAAATGATCATATCCCTTCAATTACTAAGCTTGACCACAATATTCAAAAAGTTGTAGTGAGACATTCTTTTCAGTTTGTTTGAGCCACCCATACGAATTTATTTATGTATTGCCATTGCTAATTATGAGGAATAAACATCATAGTAAGGCTATATGACAGACACAAAATGGAAACAAATTGAGAGGTAGATTTATGGGCTGGACAATGCTTGGATTCTGGAATCTTACACCATCTAGTGTCATTCAAGCATTAGTAGTGCGTAATGATGACCTACCGATCCTTTGTTTACAGTTGTGGAGGCAAACCAATAATTTTTTTGTAAGTTGATCTAGGATTACTAATCAACAGGCAGAGGAAACATGCCATGTAATACTTGATTCTCATGGTGCGGCATACAGGCCACTAAAACAAACAGAATGTGACTCCATAATTATGGAAAGATGGCCAAGAAAGTCATACTTTTTTTTTTCTTTCCAAAATCCAGCCACCACCTTCGCCAAAACAAATGTAACTACTTTATAAGGATGCCCTTCGAACCTACATTGGAGCAAGAAAATGTGAGGCAAAACTTTCTATCTCACTGGTATGGTTACTTTATAAATTTTGGCATGGTAACTGTATAAACTTTTAGCGTTTTTTAATCATCAAAGAAGACCAAGCTAACACTTTTTGCTCAGCGCAACCTTCCTAACACTGCGAAGGTGGAAAACGCATTGGGTAGTGATGATAACTGAAAGGAACTTGCATCTCCCCTGACTGAGGACTAAAAGTGATAATAAACAGTCAAAAACTTGTGCAACTATATTTGTGGAGGACAATCTATTTAATTGTGTTTAGATCAGAAGCACATGTTTAGTCGAGCAAGCGCTGTAGACCACTAATATGACAGAAGATCAACTGAGATAAGCACAGACTGGACAGCAGGAGAAAATTCAAACTTATTTCGTTCCACGACATTTACATTAGTAATGACTGACAAGGATTAAATTTTATTTCAAACTCCTCAACCTCTCTGTTCTAAAAACTGCATCTCATAAGTGGATTTTGTATTGTTCAGCATCGTGGATCTGTACATTTAATCTCTCCCCGGCCCCAATTCAATAAATGGGTTGCAAGGTATTGATGTTTCCTTTACCTGTCAGGAAGTGGCACAATCTGCAAATAGTATTATGAGATTTTTTTTGGCTTGAAAGTGCTGATAGAAAGCAATAGATCAAACACTTGTGTAATGAAATGAAAGACCAGGAAGGAGCAGCTACACCACAGCAAGGCTAGCACAACTGAAGAACATACATGGTAGATAATGATTCGCGTAGGGTGAAAGGAAACCAGGAAGGAGAAACAAGGCAGACCTTGCTGTTCGATAATGACAGGAGAGTTCTTCCAGATGGGGTGCCAGAGTTGGTAGTCCAGACGTTCGCTGCTGCAAGAACATACAAGCCCCGAAGCGAGCAGTTGGAACCGGAGGCAAAATTAAATCAGATGAGAGCATCAATCAACAAGGGCAGAAGCAACTTAATTACAAGATGCAAAATTGATTTTCGATCTAAACATGGCAAAATCGATATCGAATTCGCAGTACCTTGAGGCGTCGGAGGGAGCTGCTGTCGGAGGCTTGGTCGTATTCTGGCTGAGAACCGACGTCGTGGGGGATGGGGACAGCGGGCGGTGCTGCTGGTTTCTGCGTGACTCACCGGTCGTTAGGGCGGTGACCGCCGTTGGAGGCAGGTGCGGTGGGCGGCAATGGCGTGGTGGCTGGGAGGGGCGTGGCATAGGTGGCTGGTGGCAGCGGCGTTGGAGATTGGCGGCGGACTGGGCGGCGGCGCCTGTTGTGCCTTGTGCGTGAGGAGAGCATTTGGGGAGGGGAAGAGTGTAGCAGAAGAATAAGGTCACCGGAGTGCTGCCAGGGCGTTGGGTGCGTGGCCAAATAATTTCGGTTCATCCACTCTCTCTGCCATCTGGGCCGCGTGCTCACCCAATTTGGTCCTTTTAGAAAGAAGCCTTACCACTAGATTTTTCTAACCACTTTATGGTATTTTAACATTTATTCATTATTATTTTAATAAATAATTATAGTAATAACTAAATTTATTGAGAAAATTCCACAGATTCATATAACAATATATTTTGGCTTCATAACTATCCCATAAAAGTTTCAAATGATTTTGACAAAGTTGTACTATATATCCTTCACAACTAAGAATATCTCTCACTTAGTTATATAGGACTATGTGAGTCATATACGCCTTTGGAATGGATGTCCAACAACCCTTTGTCCAAATCACTTGATTTTTTTATGTGATACTTATACACAAAAATCATGTAGCTTTGTAAGTTTTTAGATTTTTATAGCCACTTTATGGTATTTAAACATTTATTCCTTAGTAATTCAACAAATAATGGCAATAATAGCTAAATTTAGCCAGTAAAATCCAACAAAATCACACAACAACATATTTTAGAAATATAACCATCTCATAAAAGTTTCAAATAATTAATTAGTACATTAATATTTCTTAAAAAATGTGGACTAAAGCCCCTAAATGTTTGGAAGCCCCTAAAAAACATGTATAAACATCTCTCACTAAATGACTAAAACATGTGTGATACATTCATGCTTGTGTGGGGATGTGCATAACCACTTTCTCAAAGTCAATTAAAACTTTTATGTCAATATTATACTACAAAAGGAGGTGTCTGCACAAGTTTTTAGATTTTTGTAGCTAGATTAGAATATTTTTATATTTATTCTTTATTAAATCAGCAAATAATTCTGAGTAATAGATAAACTTGATTTGAAAATTAAAAACAATACGCACAACATCATAGTGTAATTTTGCATAAGCATCCCATTAAATTTTGAAATGATTTGGAGAAAGTGATACTATACATCTCATGCAAGTATGAACTCTCCCTAGCAAAACTTAAGGTGATTATTAAATTTATATGAATTTATGACAACTTATCGAATTCAGTTAAACAACCATGTTACTCAAACTTGTCCGCGTAAACATACATGACACTTTTAACACACGCACATATTGCCATGCCATTTTGTAGAATTTCATAATCAAAATTTGGATATTACTCCATTTATTCTGTGGAATTACTATAATAATTGTAATAATATTTAATTTGGTCGCGATATGTTTACAAACAGACAAGCAACATTTTTTATCTGTATGTAATCGTTCCGTAAAATGTATCTGTAATTCTGTATGGATTTAATAAACCCTACAATTTTCTTTTTATAAATAGTCAAATACGACTGCTTGAAGAAATTAGGGAGGAAAGTTCAAGTTAGCGCCATCTGAGATTTCCATCTAGCGAGAAATTTGGTTTCCGCCCATCAAAATCTAAATTTTCACGCGTAGGTCTCAGCCAGACGGCTCACGCGGTAATTAGTGGTGCCCGAAATTTATCTGCCGCGCATTCGCGCCTCCAAACCCAAAACTCCCGAAAGACCTCTTGTTTTTTTTTTTTTTTTTTTTTTTTTGACATGGACCTCTTGTTAACCTTTCCCATTATTGCCCTTCTTCCCCAGTCAACACCATCCGCCGCCTCCCCTTCACATTCTTCCCAGACCCATGACCGCGGCGGCTCCTCCAACTCACGGGTCAGGGGCACCTCCGGCCGCATCCTCCTCGCCACTGCCGGCCGCGTACTTGTTGCCATCTCCACCTCCTGTCTACGCGTCAGCAACCGGCGCCCAAGGATCCACGCCTCTCCCGCTGGCTCGAGCAGCGGTTCGTCATGGGAGGCGGCCTCCACGCCACTAGTCGCCGGGAGCGACCTCGCCACAGGTAGCACCCGTCCCGCGCTCTGCCAACCGCCTCCATCCCTAGAAGATGTGATTGCTTCTTTTTTTTGATCCGTCGGTTCCCCCTCCTAAATTCTCGTGCTTCCTTCGCTCTCCTCGTAGATCCAATTGTTCTGGCTATGAAAATGCTGATAGTCTAGGGCGAGGTCGAGCATGGTGGCTGCACAACTTGGTGCAGCTCTGGTAGCCCTAGGCGGCGGCGGATCCTGCTACTCTCCTCGTCTCCAAGAGATTCCAAGGCGGCAAGCTCCTCCATCTCCGGCATGGCAGCCGTGGTGTGTGCCCTGTAACGTGTAACCCTATCAACTATCTTTGTTTTAGGATGAGTCAATGCATGTCACATAAGATTGCTTGGTAGTGGGATCGATGCACTCCTTTCATACAGTAGAATCCATTATCAATTTGTGTACAGATCTTTGCCATACAAATGCAATTTCTTGATCTTTGTTCAACAAAAAATGGTATCTTTACCTGCAGTTTGCTCATTGTTGCCTTCGTTAAATAGTAAGCAGTACTTATAAGATTGCCCAGTCATCAGTTGGATAATTAAAACCTTGCTTGTCGGCTTCTGTGCTATAGAATAACATATTACTCCCTCCGTTTTCAAATTGTAGTTCACTTTCGCTTTTCTAGATACATTGATTTTTTTGCTATGCACCTAGTTATACACTATGTCTAGATACATAGATAAAAAAGAAATGAATCTAGAAAGCCAAAAGCGAACTACAATTTGGAAACGGAGGGAGCCATGAATATCAGGATTTGGGAGGAAATAGCATTTCGATTTGCACCTGCATTTGTGCTTTGCGATATTACAAGTTATTGGGATTTGTGAGGAAATAGCAGTTCACTGCAACTTGGATTATGCATTACCACATTACATCTGAAGTCTTTTCTGTTTAAAATTGAAAATGCATGTTCATCCAACATACTGCTTGTGGCCTACTGTAGGCTATAGCTAGTTCTCAAAAATATTGTGAGCCCTTCTTTTGCTACCTGCAGCATGAACCTGGTGTTACTTTTGGCTTAGTCTTCTGACTCCACAAAATGCATGTTCTCCAAAATTTACAGTGGAAACTAACGAGATGGCCAGCCTTAATCTCCTGACTCCTGCAGCTTCGACTTAGTGTTGTTGTGCTTTAAGCATTTTGGTCAAAAGGATTAATGGAATAGCAGTATAACAATGAAATTTGTGGCTTCGTCCTTACATTTTTTTATATGAAACTCTAAATGTTCTGTTCTGCTATCATATAGAGTTGTAAATATACTTGATTGTTAGTTAATTTAATAAAAGTAGTAAATCTGAAATGGATATCTGCTATCGAGACAATGATTTTAGGTCCACTAACTTATGGTGACATGACTAAAAAAAGAAGCCCTTGTTTTTTTATTTAGGAAGAAATAGCAGTTTCCCTACCCTTTTTTTTTTTCGCTTGTTCTCTGGAGCAATATAAGAATCAAGGCAATGTCTCAAATGCATGCAAGTGGTCGGACCAAGGAAACACATGATAGCATTATATTCAAATTAGATGGTTACAGCCAAGTAGAATAGAAGTCGTATGCACATTATTTAGCGCATCATTTTAAACTAAGGCCACCATCCACTGTTTTGACTTCTAAAAAAAATAATTTATCTTTTTTGCTAACTATTAGCAAATAACACTTCACTCCTAAATCAATTCATTCAGGTTTATTAGTTAGTATGAAAGCAGCACTTGTTTCACTTTTGCTCCTTATTTAATATTTACAGACTCTAGCTCTTTCCTGTTTCATTTTTAAGTTGATATATATTTCCTCATCTTTCCACAGGTAAATGATGTGTTCCACTTGTTATATTTGATATGTTCTACTGCCTGGGAGTAGTTTGAATTTGACCTCTCAAGTTCAGTACTTAAAAACTGTTGAAAGTGTTATATGGAAGTAAATGATGTGGCTCTGCAAAGTAACATTGACTGCTTATCGGAATCTTCATTTCTGTTTTGGGTGATGGACTGATGGCAAGAATAGATGCTGCTAATTTTGTTACCTTGCTCCTGAGTATTATACACATAAAAAAGAAAGAGTTCATGTTTTTGAAAATCATGTATACTTACATCATGTCTGTGCTACTACCAGAAGTTTTTTTCATGTGGCCTCAATGTGACTGCATAAGGATGGGCTGACTCATGCTGTCCATTGGGCCATAATAAAAGGTCGTTTTGGGTCGGCCCGTGGCCTTAATATTGGCCTTGGGGGCCAGATCCAAGGCCAGGTCTGAGCCGCCTATTCCCATCCTGATTCTTATGTTACAAATATTAGTAGGGATGAGGAGATTGAGGTTGATTGATAGCAAATACAAGCAATAGATTAGCAGTTTTTTTTTGAAAGATAGTCAGACTTTGGTGCCTAAAAATTTGCCATGACATGGCTTTTATTCTACATTTGAACTCCTAATTTTCTCTTTAGTGTAGTGAGTACAGCATGTAGATAGAAATAGAATACATGTGGTTATTCAATATATACTCATTGTGTAGTTAGTTGATTCAAGCTTTTGTTTTACGACTGGCCTAATCTTGATATTTTTAAATATGTGATCAAGTAACGCTGTTTAGACACTTTTAACTATCTTAGGTAACATGTTTCATATTTTCCACATTTCACATAAAAATAATGCTATAGTTCTACCAACGATTTGATTGCAGACAGGGTGCAGGTCCATTGACTGTTGCACTTGTCTGTGTGTACACGCGCTAAGTGTCCCTCCACTTTTTCGGTAGTTTACTAAGTGTTCTTTGTTTTGTTTAGGGCCGGCTAATGGAAATGGACTGACTACCAGAGGTATTTGTGTTACTTCGTCTGCACTTTTTGTACACGAATGGGACATGTCAAATATTGACATTGAGTTGGATGCGACTCGTTTGGGGTATGTACAAGTTGTAAACTTTTTTACCAAATTTGAGCTGATCATTTACCAATTTTCATAAAACATACATAGATAGAATGATTGCTTTGACTTCACAACCATTTTAACTCTACTTAGTAGAATAAGTGCTGATTGAGTAGCAAGTTTTCTTTGGAGCATCTGTTTACTATGAGATTTGACTTGCTTGGCATAGAGTAAGCTTTGAAGATCCTAAAACCAAGCCCCGTTATGAAGCCTTAAGTTTTTCCTTAGTTACCAATCTAGATACATTACTTTATATCCAAGTAGTAATTGTACCTGACCATGGAGCTGGATCACCATGCTGCTGATTGCATGTCAATTTTGGTCTCACGGTCTGCTGTAGCTATCAGTTCTCTATGTGTCTAATTAACCTGCATTTTCAATGTGCTATAACGGTTTATTTTGGTTTTGAGAAAAATAACATGTTTCTAAATTGTCCAATGTTCCAGGGGGCACTACGTGGGAGATGGCATCTTGAGTATCACAAGGCACATGCTTCCACAACCAGGATGACTAAAGATGGTTTTGTAGGATGATCATTTCCCTCTGGAGAAAATAGATGAAATGATGTGCTTATCTATAGAATTTTGTTGAAAATATGCTATCAGTTGAATGGATCAATTTATATGAGATGAGAAAAGTAAACAATGATGTTACTTTTGTGTTAAATTGTAAACAAAGCATCGCAACATGAATTATTATGATATTCATTTGGCGTTGCAATATATAATAAAAAGCAAACCAAATGGCGTTGCAATATATGGTCGTGGTGTAGCGCAGCAATAGGCGAACCATCTCTTGCAACTTTAGTGGATCTAACGGTGGCAATACAGGTCTCCCCTATAGCAACCATGTATTTATGTATTGTGGCAATAGAGGGCACATATATAGCGACGATCCTCTAACCGTAGCAATAGAAAGTTCCATCTCTATAGCAAACGAACCTAGGTGATGTGGCAATAAAGGAGTTCTCGGTAATTAACAACGAACACAAGAACCGTGGCAATAGCATGTACCATGCCCAGCAACGAACCCAAAGCAACGTGGCAATAGAGTAGCTCTCCTCAGTAGCAACGGATCTATATAATGTGGCAATAGGCGAACTATCTATAGCAACCAACCTAATCGGCGTGGCAATAGCTTGTCCCCCTATAGCAACCATGTAGGAAAACCTTTGTGGCAATAACGTTTTCTCTCTCTTGCTATGGTTTTTCACCGCGGGTAATAATGACGCTTGCAACACTAATCTTGTGTTGCTATTACACTTTGTTGCTACAAGACCATCATGTAGCAAGAGACATCACAAGCAACACCTAGTGCGTTGCAATTGCTACTATTGCCACACCCATAATGGTTGCTATTGATCCTATCCCAACACCCAATATGTGTTGCGAAAGAGTCAAAAGTGTTGCAATAGAGGGATTATGTGTCGCAACAAAAAAGAAGCTGTGGCAACATGATATTGCTACCGTCACAAGTGCAACGACTTTCTACCAAATGAAAAAGGTAGCAATAATACTATTGCTACCATTTTTGGCTCTATTGCTACACTTTGTCGGTGTTGCATTAGACCAAAAATCTTGTAGTGAACCTCCGGGCAAGTCCTTACCCCTAATTATGACCTTAATATAATGATGAATGATGATATAAGATGATTAAGTAAGATCGATGTAACCTCGAGTAATAATGTGAACCCTCCAACAAAAGGTGAGTGGTGATTGTCTACATGGAGGTGGACTAATCACAATCGGGGGATGAATCCCGCGGAGAGATGCTCGCCTCCCTAAGGACCGGTTCATAGACCTTCTACCTAGTGAGATATTTCGTGCGACCACGGGCCGTATATGGGGCGGCTTGATTCACACCCCGTTGGGTTGAGGTATAATCGGGATCCAAGGTGGCGGAGCGGGCAAAGCGACCTATTAGGGAGCAGACGTGGGGAAAGTGGCCCCATGGTCCCGGTTGGCGTGGATCTTTGGCGATCTTCCACGTAAGTGTTTGGGCGCTGATGGCGCAGTGCTAGAGGCACATATTGATGATTGAGATTGAGAGTGGTGTTGACAAAGATAGGTTGGGTAATAAGGTATTACCGTAAAGCCGTGGGTGATTTGGTATCACCATATTGTCTAGGGTGATGCGTCATCTTAGGGTGACGCGTTATCCTTCCAACCCCCGGAAGTCGTGGTGAAGATTATACCAATATACCTAGAGTAGCACTCAAGCCGGTGCGGATCTCGTTAGGTCTGCCGGAAGCCATGACGGTGGTCGAGGCAACACCTATCGTGTGGGGAAACTTGTACAACCTCTCAGCGAGTTATTTAAATTTATTCGAATAGCCACGTCCTTGGAATGGGCGAATGCTAGGCGAGAACATCTATGATTAGATATAACTAACCTTTTGAGATATGTGAAGGTGATGGTAAGATGAGATAACCCCGGGAACTAGTAAGAGCAGTTTTAGAGACTTTGCTAGGGCCCAAACCCTTAAATTACCAAACCACCCTTGGTTTGGACTTGCTGAGTACCTTTGTACTCACCCCTCTGTTTTTACAGACATCGGCACAGAAGAAGGTAAAGTCGCCAAGGTAAAGGATACGCATATGTAGGGGTCGTAAGACGATCGAGTAGGAGTAAGGTCGAACCCAATTCCTATCCACTATCAAGATGCCCGTGGAATAAGGAGAAGTGCCCGGACGATATACCAACGCTTTCACACGGTTGGCTACTCGATATTCATAACCCGGCTAGGTGTCACTTCGTCACCACGGTGCGATCTTCTATCCTATACATTTCTTGCTCGGTATTATTCATATAACCGATTCTCACTATTGTGGATCGCTAAACGTATTGGTAGCGTGATCCCGGCGCCAATACTGGCGTGATTAAAAGTCCCATTAAAAGTGGGGGCGTGTGAGTGGTATCGAGCCGAAGCTTGATATAGGATAAGAGAAAAATGGGTTGGCACTTATTTTAGAAACATTACTTAAGAAATTCTACTTATGGACTTGTTACCCTAAGTGTTCCATTTCGATACCCATATGTTGCTTACATGTCATCGACATAAAAACTCGTTTTGATGCAACGAGATGGAAGGATGGACACGCACGGATGGTTTTGATTGTTGCGGAGTTTCCACAACTCACGTGGGAAGTTTTACGAAGCCTAGGGTTTACTCGAGAAGCGGTGTACTACTACCGTGAGTGCAATAGGTAGAGTACCATTATGTGATGTGCGATTACACATCTCAAAGCTTCCATACCACGATGGGCGAGAATCTTTCCGAACGAGGGGAAGTGAACGGGGATGCTTGCCGGAAGGTTACCTGACGAAGGCACTCCAAGTATCTTGCAAAGGAGTTCGAAGCGGTACTTGATCAATCCCATGCCAAGTACTACCCGAGTCAAGGACACGACCCGCGCAGCAATATGGCGGCGAAACTTGGGGAGTTGAGCCAGCCACCCTCACGGAAGCCGACTACACCTTGATCTCCACCGCCGGATACCTCATAGCACCGGCCAAACTCTCCAAAGCACAAGAGGAGGCTACAATAATCTCATGTGTCTATGTGGATAAAGGCGAGACGAGGGAGCTCGTAAAGGCAAAGAAAACACGGACAACAAGGATGCCCGGATGGAGACCCTCAAAAGGAGCTAGAGGAGAAGATCGCCATCATCGGCCCAAAGAAAAGGAGAATGAAGAGAGTCAACAAGCCGCGAAGCCATGGAGAAGTTTGAAGAAGAGGAAGAAGCGCAGAAGCACTACATGAAGACACGGCAAGAACCCAAGCAAGTCCTGTATGCCCCTAGTGATATGCAAGAGTACGCGGCAGGTCCCACCGATCCATCATTATGTGCATGATGAGTCCCAAAATAAGTAGCATTGCCTTAAGTTAGTAAACCCGCAGTAGCATGTTGACCTAGCTATGGACCTTGTTGCTAGATTTCTAGTAACCTTAGTAGTTGTTCTTAGCTCTAGTGGTAACCCATGAGTCCAGCCTTAGTAGTTCGAAGTCGCACAATAATCATCATGACAGTCACCATGGGTGATGTAACTCTATATCATCACGTGAACGTCGATCCGTGATGTAATATATTGTGCACTTGTTTGTTTACATCATCTTTGTGTTCCAATCTTTCAAACCTATCAGAAATTTTCTCTATTATTTTCGTATCATGGAAAATAATGGAAGAAAAGAGCCAATAGGATCTGTGAGCGTTATGGAAAATTCTTAGGTCACGAGTAATAAAGACAAGTTCTCCATAAACTTAGATTGCCGTGACACACCTTTTCATACGTTTCACACCAGGTAAGTTTGTATTGTGTTTGACACCGGTGTTATAAGGATACCCCAAAAGTCTATCCCTACCCAAAATGCTTGCTTTCCCTCTAATCTTAGTTAGATAGATCCATATCGTACCTTGTGCTTATCCCTCCCGAGTCTATTTTAGTCCAAGTAGATGGGAGATTACCTGCGGGAGACATGACGACAACCAAGGACTCCACGATTTGTAGCCGTGAACCACACCGGTGTTCTCTCTACGGCCGTCGCAGACACCGTCGCTCGGTGATACCGCATCGGCGACCGTGTAACATTGCAGACAAGTTGTCGCCTTGCGCCTAAAGTTCCGTCTTGCTGTACCATTGACCCCGAACCAAGACCCAGGGGGCTGCACAAGACACTACTCGGGAGGCAACCGGTGCCATTATGTACAAGATGAAGGCGAAGACCACGGAGATTTCGGACCCATGACGAGCAATTGAGCGGATAAGGCGTAATAATCTCGGAAAACGCCCGGTAATGCTAAAGGTTAGCATGCGACATATGCCGACAACGGCGGAGCCATAGACCCACATCATGGGAAATCCCACGGTCAAGGCCACCGCCACACACTCACCAATGCCAAACCAGCCGTCGAGGTCAATGCGAGCGGGGAGACCCACTCCCGTTCCTTCTCCCACACACGAACCACCGCACCGACCATCCATACTTAGCCGTTAAGCTTCCACCCTCTAACCACTATAAAAGCGGACACCACCCTCACCGTTACCCTCAACCCACTCCAACCATTCCATTGCTATCCTCCGGACACTCCCCTCACCACGGAACCCTCACCCTCCACCCCCGAGACTTTTCACCCAACCCCCACCAAGATGGCGGCAAGCGGGTTCACAACGGTGCATCAACACCCTCAGTTTCCCCAACTCCTTTACACCACCATGCAACACCTTGGCATCTCAGGCGTCCCGAGTATGAAGGCCGCGAGTACATGGAGCTTCGGCACCTTGCGCTGCGAGGTCACCATCTACATCGCCGGGTAGCGAGACTACCCCGACATCGCCGACGCATGGGCGTGACCGAGATCGGTTTCCGTTTCCCCGACACCTATCAAGCCGTCGCCCGCCAAGCCCTTCGACGCCTCGCCACACCTACGGAGAAGCCATCATCCGCACCCCATGAAGTACTTCCGCCCAAGAAGAACGCGACCCGCTGGATCGCTCGCGCGAGGGGCCTTAGAAGGCCGAGAGGTTGGTCGATCGCCGGGAACGGGACGGCCTACCTACTACTCCTCGGCGAGCACTACGACAAGCGGGGGCGTGTTGCGGAGCCGGATCCGCCCGGCCGGAGCCGGGCGAGAGGCTCATCCGGTCTCTCCGATGGGGCTCGCCCAAGCTCGGGAGCAAGTCGCCACGGCTGCGCGCCGAGAGACCGCGCTAGCCGAGACACGAAAGGCCACCGGGGAGCGTCACGCCCAAGAGCCGACGACCGCCTGCACCGCGTCACCGGATCCGCACTTGGGCGTTCGCCATGATAGGGGCGGAGCCCACCATCGAGGAAGGGATCCCCATCTACCCTCCCGAGAGGCAAGGATATGCGCCACCGCACCGCCCGACACCGCGGTAACCCCACCACCCTTGGCCTCGGCGGATCCTTCCTCTCACTCGGCCTCCCAACACCCAGAAGGCGACCCCCACTCGCGTGACCGTCGACGGACCTACGGCATCGCCGCCCAGTCATCAACCTCGGCGAAGTCGACTAGCTGCTCCTTAGGGAGATGTATCTGTAACCTTTCCCCAAAAAAAAATGAAAAGAAAAAGAGTTGCTCGGAGGAAAGGTACCAACGGAGAAACCTACGGGCACTGAAGAAAGAAGCCATGGAGCAAATAGATAGAAGTAAAACTCTTCTAAGTGGGGTAGATCCGGATCCAAAGGAAGAAGAGAAACATAAAACAAGCCGACGCAAGCGGATAAAGATGCAACGGAAAACTTGGGGATTACCAGACGAAGTGGTCACCCAAGTTCACGTTAATTGTTGCCCAAAAGAACCAAGGCCACGATCCCGACCAAAAAGTGGCACAACCAGCAGAAGACAAACTCAAAGGCTGCTTGAGAAGACGGAATTTCCCCTAACCCGAGAGGAATAAATTCTCTAAGTGGGGTAGCCGAGGAAAGAAGATTTGAAGATTCGAAGACGAAGACGCAAGACCAAGGAAAATGGGGTAACAGCAGCAGTAATCATTGGCTAAAGGCATACCCTCCACACTATCGTGCCGCCAGAGGAATAGAGTAGCACGGTAATAGTAGAGGCTCTGAAAAGACAAGATCGTAAGCAATGGAAAGTTTTCCCTCTCTCTAACTTCTTTCCCGTTAAACCTTAATTAGGACCTTCACTCGTAGACTAGGAATCTCGGGGACGAGATTCATCTAAGTGGGGTAGATTTGTAACACCCGTGTTTTTTGCATCATTTTAAAATTCACTAAAAATTTGAACTTTTGAATTACAACTAAAACTTGATTTAATACTCCGCTAAACCGAACCTTTGTTTGAAAACCGCATTTCAAACTTTCACCATATAGAAATTTAGGTTCCTTGTGTGTTGTTTGCTTGCGAACTTTATGGTGACCCAAGATGCCGGGTAAATGCTAGATTTAAATTATGGAAATACATATTGCATGAGTGATGATTTACAAATTACCTAAGGGGAATAAAACACCGAACCACGTGTGCACAAAAAAATATATGAATATTCTACGAGCACAACAAATAATTGTCCTCGACAATAAATTCGTGGGGATAAAAAAATGTGCTTGTAAAATGTTCATAAAATATTTATAGACCGCATTACCTAAATAATAGAATTGGGGAAAAGAGTGTGCATCCCTATATATGTATATGAATATTTATTATTACGGGTACAATTGAATAGATATTCTCATGAATATAAGTCGAGAGAATATAGAATATTGTGCTTGTAAAGTGAATATAAATATATATATAAATATTTCTCCAAAGGGAAGAGGTAAGGAGAAAAGAATGAAAAAGGAAAAGGGAAAAGAAAATAGAAAACAGGAACGGGCTCATTTCCTCCCTTTCCATTCTATCTGGCCCAGCCCAGGCGATCCCTTTCCCTCCCTTCCTTCCTTCCCGCGCGAGCGGGCCGGCCTAATGGCGAAATCAGGCCGGTTGGCCCAACCAGCCCGACGCCGCACGGCCCCAGCTCTCTCCCTCTCCCTTCCCGCTGCCGGCGGGGACACGGCGCCCTCGTCGTCTTCTACTCCTGCCGGCGGCGACCACGACCACGGGGAGGCCCGTCCTCGTGCTTCCGCCGCCCTGGCCGTCCTGTGGTAGAGTAGACCGGCGCACGGGAGGCGGGGGTCCCTCGCCGATGTGACGCGTCGGCCGGAGCGCGAGCCGCCTCGCCTTGACCCGTGCACGAAGAAGACGTCTCCCCCGGCGCGCCGGGGAGTCCGCCATGGCGCCCGGCAGACGCGCCATGCTTGAGAGCTGTTGGAGACGGCGATGGCATAGCGCCCCTCCCAGCATCCCTAACCGAAACCGATACGGCGAGCGCCGCGGGGGCTCCTGGTCAAGCCGCTACGGCGGCGGCGCCACGAGCGAGCTCGGGCGACTGGCTTTGCCATGGCAGCCCGCCGAGCCGCCCGTATGGTGACGGCCGCGGCGACGCCCGGCTCACCCGGCACATTGCCGCGGGCGCCGGCAGGGGGACAGCCGGGAGCCAGGTGTATGCCAGCAATGGCCGGGACCGTGGTCGGAAAGATCTTCGTCGGCGGAAACATCACGCCGGCCGGTGCACGGCGAGGCTATAAATAGCCTCCCCGGCGCTCGACGGCCTCGCCAATCCCCTCACGAGCTCCGCCCAAGGCGTGGAGCAGCGCGGTGCTCACCTTGGCCATCCCTCCCCTCCTCCTCTCCTCGCGAAATCGCGATTGCCCCCAAGTTGGGCTCCGCCGCCGCGACCGCTAGGTCAAGAGCGCCGCCCGTCGTGGTCGATCCTCGCGTCAAATTGCTGGGTGGTACACCCCTCCAACCTCCCCTCTTCATTCTGCAATGCTCAACTCACCCTATTAGGCGGTGGATACCGGTATCCGTAGCCCGCCGCCCGTCGGCGACCCGCCACCACCGCCGCCGTCGGGAGGGCGAGCCACCGTCGCTGACCTACACCATCCGGTTCGAGGCGGCGTAGGGGTGCCGGAAAGCCCCTCCGCGGCGAGGTCGGGTCAAGACCGGCGACTCCGGCCAGCTCCGGCAAGGCGCCGCCGTGGAGGCACGACGCCGCAGGGTGGAGCCCACGTTTCCGTCGGCGCCGTTCCCGGGCGTAACGCCCGTCACCACGCCGACCAGCGAAGACGAGCCCACGTCACCTTTTTCCATCCGTCTTAGTCAGCTGTCCGCGGCAACTCCATAACACACGTGGCACCTCGTGGCGTCCACCGTGGCGTCCACACGGACCACGTGGCGCCCACGCGTATGGATGTGGTTCGTGTACACAGTTTTAAATGCTAGATCCACCGGGTTATGGTTTTGGTGTTGTAAAGTAGACCTTCCGTGTCGGAAAAATTCCCGAAAATTTGTAAATTCATTATTTGATTTATAGAATTTTTATCATGTAATTAGTTCCAATATTATTACATGATAAAATTATAATATAATATTACCCTAATGATTTAATTAGGGATTAATATTGTAAAAATCCATATCTCATGCAATTTAACTCCGTTTCGCGTGAAAGCGACTTCCATAATTTATCTAAAATCTAGCTCTATGCATCTAACCCATTATCACCATAATGTTCTATGTTTGTTTTGTATGTTGTAGTTCAAGCTAGGTTATCGTCAATCGCGAAGTAGCCTTTCGACGACCCGGATTAGGAGCTTCATCCGGATCAAGCGAGAGATGTTCAACGCCAGTGCCGATTCGTAAGAACCTCCCAGGCAAGTCCTTACCCCCTAATTATGACCTTAATATAATGATGAATGATGATATAAGATGATCAAGTAAGATCGATGTAACCTGAGTAATAATGTGAACCCTCCAACAAAAAGGTGAGTGGTGATTGTCTACATGGAGGTGGACTAATCACAATCGGGGATGAATCCCGCGGAGAGATGCTCGCCTCCCTAAGGACCGGTTCATAGACCTTCTACCTAGTGAGATATTTCGTCGACCACACGCCGTATATGGGGCGGCTTGATTCACACCCCGTTGGGTTGAGGTATAATTGGGATCAAGGTGGCGAGGCGGCTGTTTGTTATTTTGTTATCATATGTTTTTTATATGTCAACAAGAGATAAAATAAGGATATAAAAAGAATGAAATGCATAGAATAGGTGTTATACTAATAAAGATCCACGAGTTTTGGTGAATTATATCTTTTCGAGGAGACTTAACGGGTAAATTCAGAAAAGCGAGAGAAAACCCCCAACAAGAAGGAGAATTACGAAACAAATTTCGAACGAAAAGTGAACTAAAACATTCGGAAGATACCGGAGGACACGAGAAGAAACCCGAAGGCGTAAGGAGGTGGGGCGGCGCGCCGATCCCCCATTGGCGGCGCCGAGGTGGACCCTACGGTCGGCCTCGGCTTTGTATGTCGGTTCACTACCGACCTTGTGGTTGCATCTACGCCGTTGTTGAAGGTCGGTTTGATCCGAGGGTCATCGTTCATCACCGAGGACTATATAAGAAGACCCCCGCCCCGGGGGCTAGACATGAATTCATTAGTATTCATTATATTGTAAAACCGAGTTAGGCGAAGTAGAAGAGAGTTCTCCACCGGAGATTAGAGTTAACTACTAGTTCTAGTTCTAGTTCTAGTTCTTCTAGTTCTAGTTCATCTAGTTCTAGTTCATCCAAGTTGATTAGCAGACGGATACAATTAGAGGCGGGTGTGCCTACCCCAGTTCTCGATCTTCAAGTACTACGGTATGAATTATCGTATATCTATGACTTTGCACTTTATTAATAATATGTGTTTGTTTGCTATGTACTTACTTTATTCTAATAGTATGATTGATATAGATATAGTCGATGATAGATTCATGTATTTATTTGTAGGCGCCTAATTCATTTACTCGAGTGGGTTAGGTGGTAAAGATATTTATGTAAGCGTGGTGCTTATATATGATTTACTGCAAATGCACCTTATATTCGGGCCGTGTGGTAGATCGCGGGTGTGACAGATTTGTTGAGTCCTTTGTAATCCACCCTCCGTTTATAAGACAAGTAGATAATGATTATGGGGATTATCTTGTTTCGCTCTTGATTTTCCTTGATAACCTTCACGATACATGATCTAGAGTTTACTATGCTATAAATGATAACATATGCCTTAGAGTAGATGTAATGACTTAGTAGATTAAATGCTATAGATGAAGCGTTTCTTGTAATCCTATGTTAAGTCTAACTTGTAGTAGTTGATCTCAATCTACGGTGTGTGATGCCTCTGCCTCTATTTATCATTATCATATCTTTATCATTATTGGTTTAACCCCTGCTAAAGTAAGCCCTAGTAACAATGTCTCTCATAAGTATGCCACTTATTAATTATGTTTTCTTCCACCTTAGATTATTCCTCCCTATGGTAGAATATAAATGATAAACTGGATTACTCCGGTGAAATGCTAAAGTGGTATTTATATGCAGCGCTGCGGATAGACCTTTTATATTTATTTTATTAGATTGCAACAACACATATCATAAGTATCACAAAAAAAGTATTTCCTAGCATTACTTCTTTGGGGATGACAACCTAGCACATAGTAGTGTTAAGAGATGAACCACAGCAGTATCTTTTGATGGCATATAGCCCGAGGTGAGATTAACTCCACCTTAAGTTATAGTGACGTTAGATTTACCAACAAGCATTTCGGCGCCGTTCTTGAGGAAATATAAGATAGTTAGACAAATTAATAAATGGAAACTTATGATGAGAAACTAAACTAGGTAGCTGCTTTTAGCGGAGCTTACCCTTGTTTTTTTTTTTTTTATTTTATACGGGGTTTATCAAATTAGAAATAGATTGTGATTCACTCCACTTCATTCATCGAGAATCAAATCAATCACAAGAGCATATATCGGTTTTTTGAAGCTATGGTTTGGAAAATCCCTACGAGAGTTTTTACGCTCCAAGCAGCGAGAACATTAAATGCAGGGACCAACACTTTCGACTTAAAGATCTTGAGTTTGAGCTCAAGCCAAGCCTCATCAACATGATACAAGCTACACCATTCGGTGGAAAGATTCATGAAGATGCACGCTTACATCTGCGAGAATTTTTACGGAGATTGCTAACACCTTCATACCTAAGGATGTTCCCCAAGATATCATATTACTCGCTTATTTCCATTCTCATTGAAGGAGAAAGCAAAATCATGGTTCTATGCCAACAATGAAGAAATCAAGAAATGGGATGAATGTTCTCTGACTTTCCTATCAAAATTCTTTCCAGCGGGTAAAACCAATGCCCTACGAGGAAAAATTACCAATTTCCAAACGAGAAAAGAAGAATCAATTCCAGTGCTTGGGAACGTTTACAAGAATACATATCAGATTGCCCTCACCATGGAATAGAGAATTGGTTGCTTATGCAAAGATTTTATCATGGATTAACTCAAAAGAGCACAAGAACAACTTGATGCAGCTGGCTTTGAAGGATCATTTTATCACTCACTCTTGACAAAATTTGAAGCACTCATGAACAAGATATCGAGAAAATCAAAATTTGGAATCAAGACACTCAATACTATCATCGGATAGAAGAAACTCTGAAGAAATAAAAGCCATATCAACCCGGATGGATGTGTTATTAAATTGGCTTGAATAAAAAGCCAAGGACAAGCGGGAAAGACAAGATTTACAAGACTATATTGATTACGCTTCAAATTCAAGCATGGCTGTTAACAATTCAACATCAATTCAGTCCACAAGAACAAAGATTACAAATGACTACGCAACAACCCAGGTAAGTATAAAGGTAATATTCCTAGAAGACCATTTTTAAAAGAATTAATTGAGGAACAAGATAAGTTAAATACTGTCCTTCTTAATAATTTTCTTTGCTAATGAAAAAGTTCTAGAAGATATATCTCTTAAGATGGATCATTTTCTGTTGCTTTTAAAAATCAACATCTTTTTAATAAAAGGATAGAAAATCAAATAGCAAAGTTGTTTCTTTGCAAAAATCTGTTGCCACTAACCTTGATCGGGTAAATAATGTTACTACAACAAAGAGGTAAATCTACATGTGATCTGTTGACCCAAGAAAAATAATAGAAACGGCCGGTTAGGACACCAATCACGGCACTGTGGCACCGGCGACAACGGCGAGTCCTCGTGATTCAACCAATTAGAGAAGAAAAGAGTGATGACATAGAAGATTTGACCCAAGAACCTCAGATGACAAAAAGACTTTAATGATACAAATCTCTTACCATATCCAAGAAGAAATCGTAGACCCCAAGTGGATGATCAATTTACAAAGTTTGTGGAGGTAATTCGAGAAATTATATATCAACATTCCTCTACTAGAAGCTATTCAAGTTCCAACCTATGCCAAGTATCTCAGAGATATCTTAAATAAGAAAAGACCAATACCCACTACGGAGGTGATCAAGCTAACGAGAAGAATGCGGTAAGCAATACTTAATATTTTACCACATAAGATGGCAGATCCGGGATACCCGGTAATCAATTGCTCAATTGGAGATCAACATTTTACGACCTTTGTGTGACCTTGGAGCAAGTGTTAGTGTTATGCCCAAGACTGTTTTTGACGAACTCAAACTTACAACCCTGGAGCCAACTTCAATATCATTACAATTGGCAGATCAATCAATCAGATATCCCTCAGGAATTGCAGAAAATGTACCAGTAAATATTAGAGGATTTATTATACCATTGGATTTTGTAGTTTTGAATATGCCATCGGACTCGAGTATCAATCATTCTTGGGACGACCTTTTCTTAGCACGGCTAATGCAAACATCAATGTCACAGCTGGAGAGATTACATTCAACTTAAATGGAAAAGAAGAAAAGTTTGCATTCAAACCCAAATCGAGCTTAGCTTTGACACACAAGATTGAATCGAAATTGAAGAAAAGCCATCATCGGTACCATCTCCGAACCGGAGGAAGCATCGATAATTAATCAAATTGGGAAAGTCGGTTCGAGGACTTTAACTACGGACATTTATCAAGGTAAGTGCGTAAATAATTACACTTTATTATTATGCATTTTCTTCTGAGAAAAATTCATGCCCCATATAAATAATTTTATGGTGTGACAAATCGTGAAAGTATTTATTGTGGAGGCTCAAAAATATTTATTTCTATATTATCATTTTTACTCCTGCATTTTATATATTAGAAAATACAAAAAAAATAATAAAGTCACTATGTGATGGGTCCTACATGTCATACACTACATGCCATATTTCACCTAACTTGGACAAGATATATACCACTCAAAACTCACCTACCACCATGCACCACTACCTGCCATCTCTTTTCCACCAAAAGCACACTCAAAACAATGGCATTGGGGTGAGCAATATCTTTGCATGAAGGAGAGTGGGAGAGGACCCACCACCATGGCGGCGCCATCACCAGCGGCGGCCGCCGGGCTCTCGCCTCCTCTATAAAGGCCCTTCACTCCTCACTTCTTCCTCACACCAACACTTTGCTTTGCTCAATATTCCGGTTGTAGTTCGAAGTTCTAGTATCCGAGAAAGCTTTGGGCTTTGTAGTAGAGAGAAGGAGAAGTAAGAAGGAGAAAGGAAGTGCTTAGTAGCAATAGAAAGATTTCTTGAGGGAGGAGAAGATCTTAAGAGAATTAGAATAATCAAGAGTGATTAGTGGAGGTCTTGCCCTAATGAAGTAATCAAGATAAAAGTTTGCTAGGGGAAGTTACGTCAAAAATAAAACAACTTGCAATCTTTCTTTTGGACGACTAACCCCCTGGGACGACTAACTTTGGACGACTAACTTATATCTTTTTATTCTAACCCCTCCATTAGTCTCTTGTTTGTTTTGTTCTTGTTTGTGTACTAACATTTTGCAGGATGAGTTTCTGGAAATCATTCACGGGAAGACGATCCCAACGTCTCCAAAAGATTGAAGAATCATCCTCGAGCACCATCGAGAGATGAGTTATGAGCGAGCAAGATATGCCACCACATCCGGCTCTGGCTGCAGTGAGAAGGTTAACCGATTGATTCACACCGCAAGTTTCATGGCCAATATGAGAGAGAAAGGTACAACCAATTGAAGGGACGTAAGTTCACTCTCACTCCCGTGATTGATCCCGATCTCTAAAACCAAACGGTATGGATGTTGAATTTGCTCATATTTTTTGCTTTTTGGGTTGGGAAACTTTTGCAAATGTCACGAGAGGATGGTTCCAAGTTTTTGACCATTGAATTTCTTAGCACCCTTCATTGCAATGATGAAGGAGTCACATTTAGATTCTTCCAAACACAATATTCACTTACTTGGAGAGAACTTAGTGATGCACTTGGTTTCCTACACTCTTACGTCATGGACTTGAGTGTAGCCTTAGAAGATTTTAATCAAGCCATAGTTTGGAAAGACCTCACCAATATAGACACTTTCTTTGATGCAAAAAGCCGAGACTTACATTTACCCACTTTTCGTTTCTTCCACAAATGGATTCTTTTTTCACTTTTTGCCTAGAAAGGATGGTCATAATGTTAGAGTAGGAGAGTTACTGGTTGATCTATGCGGCTATTAAGAGGAGACAAATTTCACCGATATACATGTTAGTTCAACACTTTGGATAGTCGTACCATCTCTCCTAGGGAATGTTAATTGCACATCACTAATCAATAGAATTGCTAACCACTTAGGAATCTTGGATGATAATGCTCATGTTATTTACATAAGGAATGAAAGACATCATAGGTTTTGATTTCTTTAGTAAGGGACATATTTTGAAGAAAATTGGAAATACTTTTGTCATGACCCATGCTATCTTGTTGGGGAGATTCGGTTGCCTAACCCCGAACTCTCTATATATGGTGTGCGGTCTTATCGTTGAAATGCGCGGGCACAACCAATTAATCTGAGAGAACTATGCCGGCTCGCACGACACGTGCCCATGATCCGGTTTGGACGAGAGCAGATCCAATACCACAAGAACCAAAGCATTTGGAGCATATCAACCATGGACCTACCCCACACCATCACAAGCAGATTACTGATCGTGTTGACCAGTCACCCGAGATATGAACAAGGAGGCCCAAGTGAGCGGGGTGGTGATGCCCAATTTCGTCGTGAACCTCACCATAGCAGCGATGTCGTTTCTACACCACTGCGGGTACTTCACAACACCCTACTCTCGAACCACCTCGTCACTCTTTTGCGGGATATGATCCGTGCACGCATTCCAAGGGATGTACAACAATCGTTCTAGAAATAAGGCACGATCAAGTCAACCAAGTACAACTACGAGAAAGAGTGGAATGAAAGGACGTAAGCGAAACATCACCGACCTTAGAGAATCCATCGACCAGCCAGAAGCGAAGAAAGGAGTGTCATGTATGGACGCCGCCGTCGCGGCGTCCATCGAACCCCCGAACCAACACCGGCTTGGGGAGTTGTCCCCGTTTGGGCCGGGTAAGTCTCAATGACCTGCGAGTTATTTATATTTTTATATATATATATATTTATGTTTTATATAGTTTGTTTAAAATTGCTTTGCTTTGTTTGCTAAAAAAATGCATAATCATAAAAAGCCAAATAAAAAGAGTGTGTATAATTAATTTGTTTAAAATTTGTTTGCTTAAATAATTTAGTAGCTGTCTCTTGGAGATGATGAATAGTTGCTCTGTTTTGTTTTTCTTTCAAATACCTATCATTGGTTTAGAATTCTCCCATGATATAAATAAAATTGTTTAAAACTTGAGAAATTTATTTTGGAGCTTACTCTTGAGCCAATCTAGGTAATTGATGGATATGATATGAGATAGTTTGAGCTGCTATTTATCTTACTCCTAGTTGCACTAAATTACGGAGAATTGATTTGCGTAAAATTTGAAAATTGCATGATGAGTTTCCTATATGACGAGAGAGTTTCAATTCCTACAGACTATATATTTATGTTATAGAATAGACAAATTCTTTCACTACTTGCTTAGTGTTGAGTTTAGTCAACCATTGAGACCCCCAGGAACTTGTCATACAATTTCGCACACACCACTCACATACCCTTCATCCATTTGCTAGCCATAAGATATTTCTCATCTTTATATAAATATTCTCTAAACCCCATTCATGCTCCATAAAAATTCATGTATCTCTCAAATTATTCATGTGACAAAAGAAGAAACTCTGTGCTAAGCTAAAAAAGAAAAAGAAAGGGAGATGAAAAATGGACAAGTGTCCTACGAGGCAGAAGTAGAGCCTACCTCCCTAAAAAGAGATGAATAATGAACAAAAGTTCGAGGGCAATTAGAGTCCACATCTCTTAAAAATAGAGAGAGAATAATGGACAAAAGTCCGAGGGTGAGTAGAACCCACCTCTCTATAAAAGAAAAAGAAAAGGAAAAAAATTAAAAGAGAGAGAAAAATGGACAAAAGTCCGAGGGTGAGTAGGACCCACCTCTCTAAGAAAAATGAAAGAGGAAAATAAAAGAAAGAAAAGCTAAGCCCGGGTTTTCTTCTAAAGTCTTTTGAAAAATTAAAGGGAAATCAAAAATATCAAGAAGGAGCATAGTAGAATTAGAATCATTATCCTATCATTATTATCATTATTCACCTCACAATTGCACTCCATACACCCACATTGTATGACTTGTTCCTTTGGATCCGTTGTTTGACTTAACAATATATGCCTTGCAAGTATGCATACACTTTGTCTCCACCTATGAACTCCAAAGGTAAGTAGAGAGAAAACATCTTGTTATGTTCCATAAATATCATATACCCTTTTAAGAAGACACCGCATTATTACTTTGGATCCAAAAATACCACATATGAGAGATCTGAAAGAGTCATACAATGGAAACTCGAAGTTTTATTTTGAAAATTTATAAAAACTCCGAATAGAGGTGAAATGAAGAGTTTGAGACATAGTGCTTGACTTGATTGTTCTATCTTTCAATTATCCAAGATTTAAAATGAAAGTAGAAACTTCATGTTATCTTTATGATAAAAAGAAAGTTGAAAGATCAGAATGTTTCACTTATCTTTTGGGAGAATTTTTAAATTGATGACATGTGTATTCGTGAGAGAATAATTCATTGTAGCAACTCTGATCCACACTCGATAAAAAGCTTTGCTAAGAGACTAGCAAAGGGTAAGCTTTGGGGAGCTTGTTGACACTTTTGTTATCATATGTTTTTATATGTCAACAAGAGATAAAATAAGGATATAAAAAGAATGAAATGCATAGAATAGGTGTTATACTAATAAAGATCCACGAGTTTTGGTGAATTATATCTTTTCGGGGACTTAACGGGTAAATTCGGAAAAGCGAGAAAACCCCCAACAAGAAGGAGAATTACCGGAAACAAATTTCGAACCGAAAAAGTGAACTAAAACATTCGAGAAGATACCGAGAGGACACGAGGAAGAAACCGAAGGCGTAAGGGAGGTGGGACACGGGGCCCGCCAGTCCCCCCATTGGCGGCGCCGGGTGGACCCCCTACGGTCGGCCTCGACTTTGTATGTCGGTTCACTACCGGCCTTTGTGGTTGCATCTACGCCGTTGTTGAAGGTCGGTTTGATCCAGGGTCATCGTTCATCACCGAGGACTATATATAAGAAGACCCCCCTTTGAGGGCTAGACATGAATTCATTAGTATTCATTATATTGTAAAACCGTGAGTCGGCGAAGTAGAAGAGAGTTCTCCACCAGAGATTAGAGTTAACTACTAGTTCTAGTTCTAGTTCTAGTTCTAGTTCTAGTTCTAGTTCTAGTTCTAGTTCTAGTTCTAGTTCTAGTTCATCTAGTTCTAGTTCATCCAAGTTGATTAGCGCATGGATACAATTAGAGCTGGGTGTGCCTACCCGAGTTCTCGATCTTCAAGTACTACGGTATGAATTATCTTGTATCTATGACTTTGCACTTTATTAATAATATGTGTTTGTTTGCTATGTACTTACTTTATTCTAATAGTATGATTGATATAGATATAGTCGATGATAGATTCATGTATTTATTTGTAGAGCGCCCTAATTCAATTACTCGAGTGGGTTAGGTGGTAAAGATATTTATGTAAGCGTGGTGCTTATATATGATTTACCTGTAAATGCACCTTATATTCGGGGCCGTGTGGTAGATCGCGGGTGTGCCAGGACTGTTGAGTCCTTTGTAATCCACCCTCCGTTTATAAGACAAGTGGATAATGATTATGGGGATTATCTTGTTTCGCTCTTGATTTTCCTTGATAACCTTCCCGATACATGATCTAGAGTTTACTATGCTATAAATGATAACATATGCCTTAGAGTAGATGTAATGACTTAGTAGATTAAATGCTATAGATGAACGTTTCTTGTAATCCTATGTTAAGTCTAACTTGTAGTAGTTGATCTCAATCTCGGTGTGTGATGCCTCACGCCTCTATTTATCATTATCATATCTTTATCATTATTGGTTTAACCCCCTTCTAAAGTAAGCCCTAGTAACAATGTCTCTCATAAGTATGCCACTTATTAATTATGTTTTTCTTCCACCTTAGATTATTCCTCCTCGTGGTAGAATATAAATGATAAACCCGGATTACTCGGTGAAATGCTACTGATGGTATTTATATCTGTGTAAGCGCTTGCGGATAGACCTTTTACATTTATTTTATTAGATTGCAACAACACATATCACAAGTATCACAAAAAGTATTTCCTAGCATTACTTGGCAGGGGATGACAACCCTAGCACATAGTAGTGTTAAGAGATGAACCACACCGAGTATCTTTTGATGGCATATAGCCCGAGGTGAGATTAACTCCACCTTAAGTTATAGTGACGTTAGATTTACCAACACGGGCAAATGACCTATTAGGAGCGAGACATGGGGAGAGTGGCCCCATGGTCCCGGGTTGGCGTGGATCTTTGGCGATCTTCCACGTAAGTGTTTGGGCGCAGCGATGTGGGCGCGATGCTAGAGGCGCATATTGATGATTGAGATTGAGAGTGGTGTTGGAAAGTATAGGTTGGGTAATAAGGTATTACCTGTAAAGCCGTGGGTGATTTGGTATCACCATATTGTCTAGGGTGATGCGTCATCTTAGGGTGACGCGTTATCCTTCCAACCCCTGAGAAGTCATGGTGAAGATTATACCAATATACCTAGAGTAGCACTCAAGCGGGTACGGATCTCGTTAGGTCTGTCAGAAGCCATGACGGTGGTCGAGGCAACACCTATCGTGCGGGAAACTTGTACAACCTCTCGCAGTTATTTAAATCTATTCGAATAGCCACGTTCTTGGAATGGGCGAATGCTAGGCGAGAACATCTATGATTAGATATAACTAACCTTTTGAGATATGTGAAGGTGATGGTAAGATGAGATAACCCCAGGGAACTAGTAAGAGCGGTTTTTAGAGACTCGCTAGGGCCCAAACCCTTAAATTACCAAACCACCCTTGGTTTGGACTTGCTGAGTACCTTTGTACTCACCCCTCTGTTTTTACAGACATCGGCACAGAAGAAGGTAAAGTCGCCAAGGTAAAGGATACGCATACGTAGGGGTCGTAAGACGATCGAGTAGGAGTAAGGCTGAACCCAATTCCTATCCACTATCAAGATGCCTGTGGAATAAGGAGAAGTGCCCAGACGATATACCAACGCTTCACAGGTTGGCTACTCGATATTCATAACTTGCTAGGTGTCGCCGTCCCGCGGTAACGATCTTCTATCCTATACATTTCTTGCTCGGTATTATTCATATAAGCGATTCTCATTGCGTGGATCGCTAAACGTATTGGTAAGCGTGATCGGCGCCAATCTGGCGTGATTAAAAGTCCCATTAAAAGTGGGGCGTGACAAGAAGCTAGCTCAAGGGTGAACCAAGATTTAATTTCATCATTCATTAATCAAGTTCACATGTGGAAAAAGTTGCTCAGCTCATAACATACATCACATGATTAACGGGGAGCTAAAGCTTGAAGCACCATCATACTCATACTACTAAGAGCACAACCTCATTCAAATCAATATAAAAGTGAAGCTTATGATATGCAAGTATGATACAAAAACAAAAACAAACCTAAAAACTACAAGCTGTACATCAACTACAAAGCTACCCCTCAAAAGGGATAGCAAACTCCCAACTCCCCCCATGAAGCTTAGCAAAGCGGACTTGGTCTAGTGGTTTAGTGAAAATGTCCGTCAATCATTTGCTCCGTGTACACATCTTTGAACATCTATGTCCCCTTTCTCACGATGATCTCTCAAGAAGTGGTACCTCACCTCTATGTGTTTGGTCTGGGAGTGAAGGACGGGGTTTTTGGCAACACTCACGGCTTCCATGCTATCACACAACAAAGGCACACGGGGAAAAGCTCAAGCCAAAATCTCTCAAAGTGGCAACCATCCACAGCATTTGGGAACAACAAGCGGCGGCACCTACTCTCCGCCTCAACCGTCGATCGTGGCGACACCCGATCGATACCCGCGGCGACCAAGACACAAGAGAAGTACCGGAACCGACAAGTACCAGGTAGACTTTCTATGCATACGATCACCAAAGCATAATCGAATCTGAATAGCCAACCCGGAGAGGGGGTGGAAGAGGCCGAGTACCATAGGCCAAACTCGAGGAGTAAACTGCAAATACACGAAGATCCTCTTCCGCGGCTGAAAGTGAGAGGTGCTGGCGAAGATCGAAAGCGGCGCAGAGGCACACCGCAAGCCCCGGATGTCGGGACGAAAGTCGCCGTCAGTACAGACAACGAGCCGATCATGCTTACGTACTCCCTTTGGTCCACGGCTTCTCCATCCTTGTCCTCGCCCGGGGCCATCGTCGTCGACATGGGTGTCGAAAGAGGCTTGGCCTCACCCATGCGAAACTTGCGGATCATGTCCTTCGTGTACTTGCCCTGGTGTACGAAGATCCCGTCCTTGGTTTGCTTGATTTGAAGTCCAAGGAAGTAGGTCAACTCACCCATCATGCTCATCTCAAACTCCCCTGCTCATCATCCTTTGCAAAACTCGATACCATACCATGTGAAGAGCCACCAAAGATGATGTCATCTACATAGATGCGGACTAGGAGGATATCATTGCCTTTCCTAAGGAGGAACAAAGTCTTGTCTACGGTCCCCATCACAAAACCCTTAGCTAGGAGAAAAAGCTTTGGTCTCTCGTACCACGCCACGGGGGCTTGTTTTAGACCGTACAAAGCTTTGTACAACTTGTACACATAGTGCGGGTGCTTAGGATTCTCAAACCCCGGGGGTTGCCTCACATAAACCTCCTCCTCTATGAACCCGTTTAGGAAAGCACTCTTGACATCCATTTGGAAGAGCTTAAAACCCTTTGAGGCTGCAAAAAGCAAGCAAGATCCTAATGGCTTCTATGCGGGCTCTGAGGGAGCGAAGGTTTCCTCATAGTCTATACCCTCTTTTCGACAAAACCCCTGGGCAACTAATCGGCTTTGTTTGTAACCACCACCCCATCCTCACTGTTTGTTCTTGAACACCCACTTGGTTCCTATGGGATGGCACTCAATTTGGAGGTGGCACTAAAACCCGGACTTGGTTCCTCTCAAAGTTTTGCGTTCCTCATGCATGGCATTTACCCAATCCGAGTCGGATAAGCGGTGGCAACATCTTTGGGCTCAAGAGTGGGAAACAAATGCGTAATGAGCAAAATGACACATGGCATAAGATTTGGAACGAGTTACCCTTTGGTTCAATCCTCCAATCATGGTCTCCACGGGGGTGGCGTGGCTGAATGTCTTTGGCGCCATGCGCTGGAAAGATGTCGCCTCCCCTCGGCGGAGGCGGGAACCTCCTCGGGTGCGGCCGTCTCGCCACGAGGGGGCTGCTCCACTAGACCCCCCGTGAAGTAGTGGTAGTAGGGTGCAGTCCGTGGGCGTCGTCGTCGCCACGGGGTCAATCGGGGCAAGCGGTGGAGTCGCCGGGATCACCCCAGCCAACATCTTCCTGCTCCTCCTCCACAAAGATGCTCTGCCCCATCTCCTCCTTTCCTGCACACTCAAATACAGAAGAGGAACAAGGCGTAGTCTCATCGAAGGTAACCTCACATGTCTCTACAACGCGGTTAGTCTCAAGATTAAGAACTCAGATGCATGTGAGTGTAAAGCATAGCCAAGAAAGATGCCATCGGTTGATCGAGACTCAAACTTGTCGAGATTACCTTGCTTGAGGATGAAGCACTTGCATCCAAACACACGGAAGTGGCTTACCTTGGGCAATCTCCCAAACCGCAGCTCATATGATGTCTTCTTGGTGAAAGCTCGAAGGAAAACGCGGTTGGAGACATGGCACGCCGTGTTGATTGCCTCAGTGATACCTCTTCGGAGTCTTGTGTTCATCGAGCATGGTCCTCGCCATCTCCACAAGCGTCCCGGTTCTTCCTCTCAACAATTCCATTCTGGCGAGGCACGTAAGGACTAGAGGCGGTGCTCGAGACCATGGTTAGTACAAAAGGTTTGGAATCGAGTGTTTTGAATTACATTGCCATTGTCACTGCGTATAGCTCGAATGGCGGTATCATGTCAACTCGGTCCGCAACCTCAAAATCAAATCTCGTGCAAAACCAAATGCTTCATCCTTGCTTTCCATGAAAAAGACCCATGAATACCTCGAAAAGTCATCCACGATCACTAAACAGTACCACTTCCCACCAGAAGACCGGACCCGAGATGGACCAACGGTGTCCATGTGTAAAATCTCTCCGGTCGCGTGAGGTCATAATCGATTAACTGGAGGGTGAGAAGCGGCTACCATTTTCCCCGTGGGCGCGAGGGATGGCAAACCAAGTCTTTCTCAAACTTGAGCTTAGGCAATCCTCGGATGAGGTCCATTGAACTCAACCTTGCAAGAAGGTCAAAGCTCAAATGTCCCAATCTCCTATGCCACTTCCACAAGTCCGAAGAAGACCGAGCCACCAAGCACCGAGAGGTACCAAAAGATCGAGAAAAGTCAGCTCGAAAAACTTGACCGAAAAGGCACAATCCAGCAAATAAGATTACCATGAGAATCCAAAACTTCTGGAACAACCAACTTTGAATCGTACCTCAAAACCATCTCGCCATGAGTGAGAGGCGATACGACAAATTGAAGTGGAGGTTGGAGACGCAGTGCTACGCCCTTGAGCACAAAATGCTCATTGATCCCGATTGATCGTCGAGACACAATCTTTCCTCTGTTGCTATCCCCGAAAGTGATGTACTCCTTACTCTTCATGGGGTGAGGCCGGAAAACCAACTCGAGTTGCTTGTCATGTGCCGTGAGCGGCCGAGTCTATCAGCCACATGGTCTCCAACCTCCCATCCTCGGAGGAAGAGTCGCCGCCATGTGGCTCGACTTATTTATCGATCCACGGCTCCGTCGAGGGCCATGGTGCGGTAACCCCGGGCTTGGAGTCGGGCGAAGAAGCAAAGTCCGTTGACTTTGTCTTCAATCTTTGCGCTCGGACTCCTCGTCGCCGAAGAAGTTTGCCCGTCGTCGGAGTCATCGTCGAGATCGCGGGGGAGGCGAGGGAAGGCATGCTTACGCTCCTTGGCGGCTTTGAGGTACTTTTTCTTGACGCCTCCCTGTCGAAAAGCTTTTCTTGGACTTGTACTTTGGGGTGGTGTACTCGCGCTTGTCCTTGCGCTTTGCCGGAGTCGTAGTGCTTCTCGCCCGGAGTACTTGTCCTTGTTCTTCTTGGGGCACGCGGGCGATGAAGTGGTCCGGATCGCCGCACTCGGGCGCATCCGCCCTTTGGGAGCACGCCACGACGGTTCAAGCGGTTGTTGTGGAACCGCGTGAATCGGCCGATGACGCGAGCCAACTCGTCGCCCCCGTGCACTCCATCCGCTCCTCGTCACAAACACCAAAGAAGACAAGGCGAGCATTTGTGAAGGGTTAGCGAGAAGAACCTGAAGCGCCCTTACCGAGGGCGAGTGCAACGTTTGGCGCCGGATGGGTTCTTGAGCTTACTTTGGATCCGGGCCTCGATCTCGGAGGACTTGAGCTTCTTTGTAAGAGCTCGTCGGGCGTGAGGGTGTCATAGTTGGCGAGACTCCATGATCACGGACACCTTCACGCCCCACACCTTCCGATCCAGGCGTATAAGAGCCTCATCGCCTTCTCGTGTTCATCAAGCCTCTCGGCGGCTTGTTCGCGAAAGCTTGTTGCGGATCGCCCAAACCTTGGCAAAGAGAGAATCGATGGACTCGCCATCAAGTTGGATTAGGTTCTTGTACTCTCTCTTGTAGGTCTCGTATAGGCGGGCCTTGACTTGTGGGGTTCCCTCGTGGTAGCTCTCAAGTGTCTTCCACACCTCACCTGGCGGTCTCACAAGTGGCAACTCTCTCTCGAACTCTGTGTCTTTGAGGCTAGAGAACAACACACTCCTCGCTCGGTTGTTGGCATTGTGTTGGGCTATTTGTTCCTCACCCACTCGGCGGCTAGCACTTGGTAATTCTCATCCTCAACAATCTCCCACACTCTCAATCCATCCCCATAAGATGTGCTTGCATCTTAATCTTCCAATAGGGATAGTTGGTGCCATCGAACTCAGGAGGCTTGCCACCATAGTGACCAAACCTCTCCATGTCGCCTTCGCGGATCAAGAACCGATTAAGGTGGATATGACCCTTAACCTACTCGATACCAATTGAAGGACCCGAAACGGCGACCGGAGGGGTGAATGGGAGCCTCAAACTTTCTTTTCAATTTTGGGTCATCGGCTCAACCCCAAACCTCAAAAGCAAATTCAAACGGGAGACGAGTAACACATGTAGATCAAGTCGATCTTTGGAAGCTCTTGAACAATATCGAACCCTAGACAAGTCAAGATTCCGAACTATCGAGAAATACTTGAACAGAACCTAAGACCAACGGCAAACACACAAGCTGGACTTTCAAGATCTGGAAACTTCTTGAACAATACTAAAGACTACACAAGTCAAGATCGAACCACCGAGAAATACCGAACGTAACCTAAGACCAACAAGAAACACTCAAGCTACTGATTTTTTCGATCTGGAAACTACCGACCAATCGCTGAAGACTACACAAGTCAAAGATTCGAACTATCGACGATAATCTTGAACGTAACCTAAAACCAACAAAGCAAACACTAAAGCTACAGGACTTTCAAAGATCGGAACTTGGACAATACCGAAGCCTCAGACAGTCGAAGATCCGGACTCTTGCGATCTTGGATGGAACCTAAAAATAGCAAAGCAAACACTAAAGCTCACGGACTCTCAAGATCCGGAAATCTTGGACAATACCGACGCTGAATCGAAAAGTCGTTAGCACGAACAAAAAATCCGCCCCAAACAAAATTCCTTCAAACTTGATCAAATCAACTCCTTTTGCCACAAGATTTTAGACACTTGGTCACAAGGCATAGGAGAGGCTATCCCAAAGAAATCATCGCCCAATTTGATCAAAATCGAGAGAAATCGCGGATCTCACGATGAACACACCAAAAAACGACTTTGATCCAAAACTTGCCCGATCTACGTGCTCGTGAGGAATTAGCTCAAACCCTTCGGTGGAAATGATCCTCTCATGTCCTAGCACGAATCAAGGCAAGAAAACGAAGTTCAAACGGTGCCAAATCGAAGAAATCGCGAAGAGAATAGAGGGGGAGAAGATGAACTCGGGAAGAACAAGTGAAGAACAAAAATCACAGCACAAGATCAACAAAGATCACCGATCCAATCATCCCAAACGCCACCATGTGACAGGCTACTCAGAGCTAGCCCTTGCTCAGCAAATTCGATACAAATCGGTGGACCTCTCACACCTCTGTCTGGAACCCTAGTCTGGAAAATGTAAAATGAGAGGCCAAGGAGGATGAAGGGGTATGCCTCTGCTAAATAGCCCCATATTCCCTTTGCCTAAACTACCCCTAAGATACATGAGTCGGTCTTGTAATCCTAAGGCTATTTCGGTCGACTCTGGGTAAATATCGATCCGGCGGCCACAGCGCCTCCTCATCGGTAGCCTTGCATCCACGCAACCTCCCCGATGCGCCGCCGCGTCGCCCTTCCGTCCACGGAACGCCTCGGGTTTTGTGGCCTAAACCCCGCTGAAAACCAGCGCCGTGTGGTTTTGAGGCCCAAACCACGAAACCCGCGCCGATGGTTTTGAGGGCAAACCACCAAACCTCCTCGACACGTGTCATCGCCATCTTGACCGCCCGAAGTCGCCAAGTCATCCGAGCTCCCCGCTCTGCCTGCCTTCGCCGTCTTGACCCGATCGACACGGTCTGCCACGTCCTCTTGCATCCGTTGATGTCCCGAGATGTCACCACCATGGCTAGCCACCCGGCGATCCGTCCCTCGGTCCAAGCCTCACGCCCGTCCCTTCACCTCCGCGGTCCGTCGGCCCGGCACGCCCTCCTTGGCCCCTTCACCTCGCCGTCGGCTACCATCTCCGAGCTCCACACCTGCACAACACGAACCAAGAGATACGTCTTGACACACTCCACGTAGGCCGGTGAAACATAGCCGAAGCATAAAAGATAAATGAAAATAGAAAGAGAATGTTGATCTGTTGACAATGACTCCATCACAAAACTAAACACATGGGACCTAAATCAACCATGTGTTCAAGATAGTGGGTTGGTTCATGTTCCTGATTGAACTAGAGAAACGGCGCATCCAGATTCTCTACAGAGAACAAGCAGCTCCAGGCACATGCTCTTGGTGCCTTGCTCGATTGTGTGTCTATTTGTGGCACACTGATATTCCCATTCTTTCCGGTGCTCATGGTTCATCGAGATCGAATTTCTTCCCTGTTCAATAATCAAGACTCCCTGGGATGAGCACGTGTGTTATGACACGGTATTTTTCATCATGCAATGTAGTCTAGAATTTGATGAAATCTATAGGCATGGCTAACATATGGCGAAACTAATTGAATCATCATATGGGATAAGTTTATTGTGACAAAACAATTCGACATGAATGGCAATATAGATTTATCGAAGGTTGTCCAAACATATATGTGTGGTTGATAAACAAAAATTATCACAGACAACAGAAATATGTTTCTGACAATAGTGATAAAAATTGTTCAAGCGAAGTATGCAAAATTAAATTGTGGTGATCGTTTTTTTTTTCTACCAGTTATGGTTGTATCCAACATTAGTTGAAAAGTACATTAAAACAAGTTATGGTTTCATGTCTTAATAATTGATATCGATTTACTACATAGTTAAATAGTTTGCAGCAAGTGCAGATGAAAAGATAAAGCTTCTAGAAATGGTACCTTCAAAATGAATATATATTAAAAGAATATTCTAATATCGCCCTCAGTTGTTTGCACCCACTCCCTACCTCTAGCAATCTGATATAAATATATACACAACCGAAATGCATCCTGCAACACTTGTTCAAATGAAGCAATGCTTCCTACTCATTATAGGTATAGCAGGTAGCTCAAAAACCTGTCCCATATCTATGGATGAGGGGCGTCAGGAATTGAGCTCCCCTGGTGGATTATGCAGAACCATGACTATACATCTGGTCCATGACAGTGCAACTACATCTGTTTTGTGGATGCGGACAGCGTGGTGCATTCTGGGCCAGATAGCCAATACAAGGACCATACATCTCATGCATGCAAGGTCTCCGACCAAAGAAGTGATCGAGTCATCATTGACAAGATTTTCTCCATCGACCAAGGATTTTTGCAATAATTATGGTAAATGACAGGCTCCTATGATGCCTCTGTTGCTAAGCAGAGTACATGAGTACACACTTACAGATAACATATTGATCTGCCTGGCTATACATATGTACTCGTAGCTTTCATCTCTCACAGTTGCGTTTGTGACAACAGCGGCCCTTGTGACAACGTTATGTTTTGCTCAAATTAATAGTTATCTGAATTCAGTTCTTTGTAATGGCTGATTTTGTTATCCAAGTTTTGCCAGAATGCACATGCGTGGTTTGCTGTACAAGCTGTTATAATGAGCTCTTTGCCAGCCATTTTCCTTGAACCAAAACTAGAGCACCTGCCCTATTGATTTTATCCTGCTCCCCACACATGCAATGGACCCCAAATTCATTTACTGCACTGAAGTTTATTTGCATTGAATGCGAGTTTGCTTCCAAAGTGCCATCGTGAGTATCAGGACTCCTCTGAATATATATGCTAGCCCTTCAGCAGAATGGGCATGATCAAAACACCAACTTGAGAAACACATACCCAATGCATCAAGCAGTAATGGTCAATAGAATTGCTATAGCTAGGCATGAGAGGAGTTGGGAATTCGATCACGTCTCAACTGCGTGGTGTAGATTTTGTTTGGCACCAACAAAGAGTGCATACTCTCACATCTATGAGCTTGAGAGACGATAAACGTACTTAGCTAGAGCACCTCAGACCATCCAGGAGAACACATGCATGGCGAATGGTGTAAAGATGTGAGCATAGTGTATATCCTGCTGGTGCTGGGCTTTTGAGATGGTGCAGTTACATGTTGACCACAATATACATTCGCAACAGTTATGAATGGAAGAGGTCCAAACGTTGCTGGATTTTGGGTCAAATCTCAATCACAGAAGCAGCAGACGGTGAACATGCAAAAGCAGGGCGATGTAGATTAATCATTAAAAATATTATTGGGGCGTGTAGACGAGTATAGGAAGCTTATCGGAGATTCAGAGGACGGTGATCAATAAAATGTGAAAATCTGCCGTTCTCTTCGCTCTAGCTTGCTTTTCTTTGGCGTTGTATCTTTGTGTGCTTGGTATTTCTTGATAAATGCATTTACAGTTGGCGCCTCTGGCTCCTCATGATTTTAAAAATTAAAAAATGTGGAAATACCCTATGGCCTATGGCGATTTTTCCGTGCATATTTACCTTTTCAGCTATGGCACGTTTATTGCACGATCTGCTTAGTGTAAATATCGACCTGTTCATATTTAATAACTATATGATTATAATAACCATCTAAAATAATTTAACAACGATGTAAATATTTCCACATTATGAGACGAATTGTTATAATCAAAACATCGTATTTTTCACTTCAATTAAGTATACGTACGCCACGGTAACCCAGAAATCCAAACACTCCAATTTTTATTGTTCATAACTCAAACTGAAATAATGCAGTAGTGATCTAAATATATACTCTAAACATGGAAGGAAGCAGAGTCTTTCAACCTCAGTTAGCATTACTAAGGAACAAAGTGTGGTGGGGGATAGCAGTAAATTTATAGCATGTGCCCATGCGTAATGATCCAACGTATGAGTCTGTTGCTGTCAGACTTAGTCAGAGAGTCACCCGAGATAAGCGGAGTGGCTGAATATTTAATTATTATTTAGCTTTATTATTAAAATTATTAGAGTAAATTAAAGATAGTCGGAAAAGACTAATGGGCTGGCCCGTTAGCAATTGTAAACCCCTCATATAAATATGGGGGCAACTATTGTGAGACAGTTAAGAAGAAAATAAATTAGGTTTTTATCTTGCTCTCCAGCTCCGAGCCGTTGCCGCCGCCCACACGCGCCGCGCCCGCCCCGACCACGCCGCCGCCCGCCGCCGCCCGCCGCCCGCCCGGCAATGCCTGGCTGGCGTTACCGCCCGCCGCGGCTGCGGCGGCGATTTCGCCCGCGATCTTCGATGATTTCAGCTACGTCACGCCTCTGTTCTTCCTCTCGCGTTGGCTGGAAAGGCGGGTTGTGACAGATTGGTATCCGGAGACCGCCGATCCACCGGCCTGCAGGGACAAATCTTCACGGCAACCTTCACGGGATTGTCGGCGAATACATCGCATCTGTGGAGGCCAAAGCCATGGCCGCCAAATCCATGGAGGCTGATTTAGCCCTTTCATCAGCTGAGTACATCCCACCCTCAAACGCTCTCTTCAATCGCAGAACCGCGAGATGAGCCCCCATCGCCGCACCTCCGATTCCTCCATCGAACAGACCGTGACAGTCGATTTGCATCTCGGTTTTGATACGAGAAATTCCTCCCGATTTTACTCCAGAAATTCCACCTAAATATTTGCCGTAAAAATCCCCGGACGTGCCGGCAATAATATTAAATTATTTTTTCCGAGTTTGATGGCAAGGGTGACCCTTCTCATTGGCTGTACAAGTGCGATAAATTTTTTAGCTCAAGGAATTATTGATACAGATCAGATGCAGCTCAAGCCGTTCCATCTCCAAGGGAACGCATTATCTTGGTTTATTCGTTTGGGAAAAGAAGTGGGTCAACCATCTTGGCCGAATTTTCTGCAGCTATCACCGGGCGTTTTGGAACTCCACTACATAATCATCTTGGTGATCGGCGGCCTCCACGTCGACGGGAGATTTGGACAGTACACTAATACGTTCAAAGAACGGCTGAACAAGGTACAACACCTCTCCCCACAACAGCAGGCTATGCTTTATATTCTTTGGGTTAGCACCTCGATTGAGATAGGCGTCCAATTACATCAACCACGATATTGAGACAGCCATATAGCGGCTAGATGTCTTTATACTGACTTCCCGCCCGACCAGAACTCAAAGGTACGCACAAGAGGATATTCAGATATTCAAATATCGGTTCATGGTTTAAGCGGCATATCCACTTGTCCTACCATGCAATTAATTATCAATATCAATGGCACCAATTTATTGGCTCTTTTGGATTCTGGTTCCACACACAATTTCTTGGATTCTGACTTGGCTATGAAACTTGGCCTCCAAAGTTCTTCTTTACACCGTCAATTAAAGTTGCCGCCAATGGACACCACATAACAAATGTGGGAAGGTATGATAATATTGAATTCTCTATTGCTCTTGAAAGTTTTGAAGACTTCTTGATATTAAATTAGGAGGCTATGATGTTGTCTTGGGTGTGGACTGGCTGAGTTCCTTGGGAAATATTGTTTGGAATTTCAATAAACTTATTATGAAGTTCTGGCGGAAAGGACAGCCGATCACATGGCACAGCCTCTCTAAAGAGACAGACTCTCAACCGGTATTCATATACTTTCTCTGACGTGCCAATGGATCCTCGGTTATGCAAAATCCAACGACTTTTCGAGAGAACCTTCGGGGCTCCCACCTCAACGGGCGTTATGATCATAGAATTCATCTTAAAAATCCCACTCAACCGACGGTCGTTCGCCCCTATCGTTACCCTCGGATCTGAGAAAAATGAACTGGAACGACAATGTGCAGGCATGCTTCATCAAGGTATCATCCGGTATAGCACCGCCATTCTCGTCACTGTTCTCCTTGTCAAAAAACATGATCGAGACTTGGCGTTTTTTGTGGATTATCGGGAGCTCAATAGTAATACCTTGAAAGACAAATTTCCAATACCAGCTATTGCTGAATTACTGGATGAACTAGAAGGTGCAAAATTCTTTACCAAATTAGACCTGCGCTCAGGCTATCACCAGGTACGCATGCATCCACCGGACATCGAAAAGACAGCTTTTAGGACACATCATGGGCACTTTGAGTTTCTTGTGATGCCATTCGGATTATGCAATGCACCTTCACCTTTTCAAGCTTTGATGAATGATATATTGGGACCGTTTCTACGTAAGTTTGTGTTGGTTTTCTTTGATGATATCCTGATATTTAGCAAATCCTGGTCTGAGCATCTCCAACATGTGGAAGAGGTTTTCAAGGTACTAGCATCTCATAATATCTTCTTAAAGAAATCTAAATGCCTCTTTGGTCAATCACAATTGGGTTATTTGGGACATATTATATCGGATGCTGGAGTGGTTGTTGACCCAGAGAAAATTGAGGCCGTCACAGCTTGGCCGCTCCCCACCACTCTCCGTGAATTGCGAGGCTTTTTGGGACTCGCTGGTTACTACAGAAAATTTATAATGGATTATGGTACAATTGCACGTCCCTTGACTGATCTCCTTAAGAAGGACTCATTCTGTTGGACACCCTTGGCAACAACAGCTTTTGAGCACCTTAAGAGGACTTTGTCATCAGCACCGGTTCTCCAACTTCCAGACTTTAATAAATCCTTTGTGGTGGAATGTGATGCATCTGGTACAGGTATGGGTGCTGTTTTACATCAAGGTAGCGGACCAATTGCTTACTTTAGCACACGTATGCCTGATAAGTACAAAAAGTTAGCTGCTTATGAGAGGGAACTCATAGGACTAGTAACAGCTGTCAAGCATTGGCGACCATACCTTTGGGGCCGCCCATTTATTATCAGATCGGATCATTACAGTCTTAAGTACATCTTGGATCAGCGCTTGTCCACAGTTCCACAGCATCAATGGGTTAGCAAATTACTTGGTTACTAGTATAGTGCCCGTGCGTTGCCACGGTTTCTTTTAAGAGATGCATTTAAAAATAAAATGACCTTAGGAAACTAATTTCTCAAGTTTCAATTTCAGTCTGTATGCGTAGGATCGACTTCTAGCCCATAAACTCACACAAAGCAACACCATCTTTAGCAATCACCAGCCTAATAAGGCCTGAAGTTGGGCAAGCGACAAATCTGACATTAAAAAAATGCACCAACCAAAATGCCCACACAGCCAGGAATCATGACACAATATACAGAGTATCATCTTACAGGTTTTCACTTCTCTACAACTTTGAATGATAAAGGAAATTTAAAAAATAAAAATAAAAAAGCTGCTCTGCACATTGTTTCATCTTTCAGGTTTTCACTTCTCAATATAAAGCTTTCTAGTTTCCAAATTCCCTGCTCTACACATTGTTTCATTGAAGTTGGAATTTTCCGAAGAGTGCTGGATGTTAAACCTTCGGGTCCTATAGATTTCCAGGGCTTTCTGTTACAGATTAACACAAGTTGGATCATTTTATGCTTCAGGAGAAGGGTCTGCACATAAACAACTCTAGAGCTGTGAAGTTCAAACAAAGCAGTAATACTTGAAACATAGGAAACACATTATTGTTCCTGACGTAACAAAACCAATGAGACAACAGCTATCTTTGCTTCAAGAGGTTTCTCAAACTGAACTTCACACCTTTTTGAAATCATGGACAACAATTGACAAGGGATCATTCTCATCCTATCGCATCTCTAATACGGGGATTTGCCACTTTTTGTTAGGAGATGGCTAATGACTGCCTTTTACTTTCCTATAAATGCCTTGCGAAGAGAGGTTTGTCCGGTAAGAAAGAGAAATGGAAATCATAAGCATGTATAACTTACTTTTCTAGAAACACTTGCGTAGTTCCCAGATAGGTTGTTGTACACCACTGTCCAGAAGCTTGTCCATCAGAAGTATGTGTGGTGCTAGCTATGAAGTGGATGCCATTTTGGCTGCACCAAACAATTCATCAGGTATTAGATTTAGCAGCCCAATATTTTTGAGAAGCAGTTAAATCAATGATGGTTCCGCTTAGCCTGCAGGACAAGTTTACTTTGAAAAATAATTTGTTGCTTTTACTCGATAACATCATAACAGAGCTCTGCTTGGTTTAAGGACAAAGTTCTAAATTCTCACATGAAAGACATGTATCCATCCCCCGAACAGTTTAACCCTTCAGAATAAAAAAAACTACAAGATAGACGATAGACAGTAAACTTTGCATCACAAACTAAAAGGAGATTTTTAGCCTATTCTGACAATGACCAACAGAATAAACTTTGCATCATAATTTGTTGCTTTTTAGCCTATCCTGAAAACATACAGTTCTTGTGAAGAGGGTTGAGTCATTAGCAGCCTTGGGGCAGTAGCCTGGGAGAAGATTAGACATGTTCCTAGAACAAATTAACAAAAATACCCTCATCTGTGCAGCACTCAGACTGCTTCATTAGCTCGCAAATAAAAAGCACTGCCGAGGTTTTTCCATCACCTCTCATGTCATCATGTGCCACAGCCGTCCTCGCAATCATGATTGTAGTTGAGTTCTAAATTTGCTACAAATGAATGGCACAAGACATCGACTCAAAGAAAACAACACCAAGCACATACTGCATATCATCAGGATATGAACGGCTTGTTTCTGTAAAGGGTAAAGCCATACCGTTTCCTTCAAGAGGGTGTTCCCATCATTGATCAGCTTCAGATCACCCGCTCCACCAACAAAACCTGCAACCAAATTAAATCAACCATCCTTAGTGCATGCCAAAAAGAAATACCAAGAAACATCAACCAGCACATGAAAGAGAACAATACAAATCCTTTCACGAAGTTGCCTCCTCGTGTCCATTCTCGATCTTTCGTGAGAAGAGTAACCAGAAAAAGAAATCTGAGCATGCAAGTGCTAACTATGGGGACAGAGGAGAAGAGTTAGAAGCATTCAGCACGCAGCGAACGAAGGGAAGATCGTGCCACACTGAGGGGAAGAAGCTTTTCTTGTGGGGTTGAAACAGAAATGGAAAAATTGAAAATTTGAAACGACAAAATTCAGAACTCCATACATTCGACACGAACCAGATTCAACAGCAATATTTCAGCTGGCTTCTCATCCAAGTAATTAATGAATCTAATGATATCCAAAATTGCTAATGGCACTATGTTCCCAGTGCTCCAGAATAGAACAATTAGTCATATAAGTTTGGTATAAGCATTAAGACAATAGAAAACCCAAATTAGAAGTTGTTAAAGCCGAAAATAGGTTCCAGGACCTCATTATATTCTATGAATTACATAAAACCGCCAAAATAATTATGAATGCTAATAGTTGTGTTGCTGCATAAACATGAATCTTGACCACTCACCAGGATCTAGGCTTGAACGGTGCTGACACTGCCACCGAGTTGTGCCCACAAAAAGCAAACGAATTGGAGATATTTGTTTTTTCATTGCATCTTTGAAGGAGCAAAAGTCAATATCTATACATGACAACGTGATTTGACTTCAATGGTAGTAGTAAAAATAGAAAACCTGATCTCAATGGTATTAGTCAATATATACATCAGAGTAACCTTCAACTGCAGTGACTATTGAATACCTGCAAGCTGCAAATGCACAATTTAATCAATCCAATAAAGAACCTTTCTGAATCTGCATTTACTGCACCAAGAAAAAATTCCCAAATTCATTCAGAAATTTTCCTGTCATGCATAGAGGCAAGGCAAGCCACAAGCCGTTCAATCTTCTTACAACAACCTTGAAAACTAATACTGGAGAAAACCAGATGACTTCAACGCTGAACAAAAAATGTAAAGAGACAATTTATCGAACATGCTGAATGCACACAGTACCTAGCCTGTTGTTGTTGCTGCTGTCGGATCCTATGAATCTGCTGGTGATCGATCCCGCGCCGGCGGGCTGGGGAGAGCAGATCGATCCATGAACCCTTAGTGGCGCAGACCCTAGAGACGGATAGAGAAATAGGAGGCGGGGCTGGTAAGTTTACCGGCGTAGGGGTTGGTGGCGTCGGCGGAGCCATGGGAGGGCGCTTGCAGGTTTCGCCCGGCAATGATGGCAGCGCCGCCAGCGGTCGCGCCCTTGTAGGCCAGCGCCTTCACCGACCACGCCCCGCAGATAGTGCACACGAGGCCCCGGCTTAGCGGCGGCCCGCGGCGGGGGGTTGTGCCCCCCGGTCGGCTAGGGCGGAGGCCCGGCCAGCCACGCCCCGGCTCCCTGCCCTCTTGGTCGTCGTCCATGGGGAAAGGAATCGGCGGTCAAGCGTGGGACTGGTGGGGCGTACGTCGGGGAGACGAGGTGTCGCCGCGTGAGGAGAGGAGTCCAATGTCGCTGGGGAAAGGAGTCGCGTGTGGGCTGTAACACCCGTGATTTTACATCATTTTAAAATTCACTAAAAATTGAACTTTTTTGAAATAAAGTAAAACTTGATCTACTTTCCATAAAAACAAAACCCTGTTTTGAAAACCACGCATCCAAAATCCACCATATAGAAATTAGACTCCCTTTGTTGCTTGTTTGCAGAGCTTATGGTGGCCAAGGTATGTATACTCGATCTAGACTTTAATTATGGAAGTATTTATGCATGAGCATGGTTTACATTTTCTTTGGGAAATAATCCGCAAACCTGGACTACGAGTGGGGAGATATGTATATTCCAAACACCTCTAGATAAATTCCTGGAATATATGTATGTACCAAACCCATGGGTAGGCCCTAGGAAATAAAAAGGGAAATACTAGGGGCATGTATACCAATACATATATCTACATGTATGTCCTTCCCATCAAGCCTATATATAAGTGCTTAATGATAAATCCCAAGAATATATATATATGCTTGTGTAAACACACACATGGGTATAGGCATACATAGGCATGAGAAAGGAGAATAATCGGGGAAATATAAGAACATGTATACTAGTATACATTCTTTCCAAATAAGTATATTTATTAGCGCTCAACAAAGGGCCCTAAGAAAATATATATATATACCCTAGCATAAATGCAAGTGAGAGAATTGCTAGTATACACGAAATATAGCACAGGGAGGAAAAGAAATAAAAAGAGAGAAAGAAATGGAGAAAAGAGATGGGAAGGAAATCAAATTCAGAAATGAACCACGGGCTCATTCCCTCCTCCTTCCTTTCCAGCCCAACAGGCTCTCTCCTCCTTCTTCTCGTCGGCGAGCGACCCAGCTGCGAAAGCGGAAAAGCGAGCCCAGCTCGAAGCCCAACGACCCGAGGAAGCCAAGCCCAGCTCCACTCTTCCTTCTCACCGACGGAGGGACCCGCTGTCGCCATGTCTTCTTCCATCTCCCGGCACGGACGGCCGGGCGGCGGAGACCGCTCCACGGTCGCGCCCCATCGCCGCCGCGAAGGGGATGACCTCGGCCTGATCGACCCGCGCCCTCGCGGCGCCGGCGCAGCGTCGTCACCCGCCGCCACGGCGCCGGCGTCACGCCAATAGCGGTACGCTTCCGGACCTTGCCGCCATCGTGGCGCGGCACCGTAAGCTGCCCGGCGGCCCGCCCGGCGGACATGACGAGCGCGGGCGCCACGCGGCGCGGGCGCCACCTAGGTCAGGCGGGGCGGGGAGTCAAGCGCCGCGATGGCGGACTTCAATCCCCCTGGCGGCCCGCGGACGAGCTCCGAACACCGATCGCCCGGCGATGTGACACCCGCGGCCCGGCCGCCCGCGGTCGAACCACGAGGGACAGCGCGTGCGGCGGCGTCGCGGCCAGCTAGCTCAGCTGCCCCCGAGTCGCGCCGTGCACAGAGGAAGGTGCGGAAAAAGATCTCGGCGGCGGGGGAAAATATCGCCGCCGCGAGCACCGCCATGGCCGGCCTATAAATAGGCCCGACGAGCCCAATCGGACTCGCCTCTCTCCACTCTAGAGGTCCGCCACGATCGGGAGCATAAAGGTGCTCCCATCGGTTCCTCCCCTCTCCACCTCCTCCTCGCTCTATTCCGATTGCCCCCAAATCGGATTTCCCGCCGCCCGGCGGGAGGTCGAGTTTCCGCCCGTCGTGGTTCTTTGCGAGTCTGGTGGTGGACGGTATGTTTTCCCAACCTCCCTCTTCCTTTTTCCTTACGATTTCCCTCGATTGTCTTTGTGAAACCCGCCTCCAAGTATTGTTGTCGCCGCGGCGAATCCTAGCCTCCATCCCGCCATGGGAGAGCTCGCCTCCTCCGCCCGGTTGCCGCCGTCGAGAGCAGGGGTGACGAGAGGATCCTCATAAGACCCTCCGGCGAGCAGCGAGCCAGGGGGCGGCGGTTCGGTGGGATTCGACCTGGCGCCGCCACGGGATGCGGCGGGCGGGGATAAGCGGGCGCCACCGTCGCCGGGCGGGGCGCCGTTCCACGCCGTCACTACGCCCGGTGGGGGTACCGCCAGCGTGGCATCGCCGTTAACGGCCGTCACAAGTGCCACCCAGCCGGACCCGGCCGACAGTGCCACGTAGGCACCACGTGGCACAAAAGGGCCCCACTGTCATGTATACAGCGCATCTATACAGCTCAGGGTACACAAAGGGAAATTGCTGAGTACACGGTTAGTGTACACGGGAAGTTAGAAAACCTATTTCCCATATCCGAAAAATTCCCGAGAAAATTTGTAAATTCATTGTTCGATTTATGGAATTTTATCATGTAATTGGATCCAAAATATTTACATGATAAAATTATATTATAATGTTACCCTAATTAATAAATTAGGGATTAATATTGTAAATTCCATAACTCATGCATTTTAATTCCGTTTCGCGTGAAACGACTTCCATAATTTATCTAAATTCTAGATCTATGCAACTAACCTATTACCACCATAATGTTCTATGTTTGTTTTTGCGTGCCATAGTTCAAGCTAGGTTTTGTCGCCCGACGTGAGATAGTTTCGACGATCGGATTAGAGGTTTCTCCGGGTATGTTAGAGGCGTTCGACGCCGGTCTTGCGATCAGTACGAACATCGGGCAAGTCCTTACCCCCTAATCATGACCTTAATATAATGATGAATGATGACATAAAATGAATAAGTAAGAACGATGTAACCTAATTAAGAATGTGAACCCTCCAACAAAAAGGTGAGTGGTGATGGTCTACATGGAGGTGGACTAATCACAATCGGGGATGAATCCCGCGGAGAGATGCTCGCCTCCATAAGGACCGGTTCATAGACCTTCTACCTAGTGCGATATTTCGTGCGACCACACGCCGAGATGGGGCGGCTTGATTCCACACCCCGTTGGGTTGAGGTATAAGTGGGATCCAAGGTGGCGGGCGGGCAAGCGACCTATTGGGAGCGGGGCGTGGGGAGAGTGGTCCCATGGTCGGTTGGCGTGGATCTTTGGCGATCTTCCACGTAAGTGTTTGGGCGCGATGGCGCGGTGCTAGAGGCACATATTGATGATTTGAGATTGAGAGTGGTGTTGACGGTATAGGTTGGGTAATAAGGTATTACAGCAAAGCCGTGGGTGATTTGGTATCACCATATTGTCTAGGGTAGTACGTCATCTTAGGGTGATGTGTTATCCTTCCAACCCCGAGAAGTCGTGGTGAAGATTATACCAATATACCTAGAGTAGCACTCAAGCGGTACGGATCTCGTTAGGCTGTTGGAACCAAAACCGGATGGGGAAGGCGTGCCTATCGTGTGGGGAAATTTGTACAACCTCTGCGAGTTAATTAAATCTATTCGAATAGCCACGTCCTTGGAATGGGCGAATGCTAGGAAAGAACATCTATGATTAGCTATAACTAACCTTTTGTGAAATGTGAAGGTGATGGTAAGATGAGATAATCCCGGGAACTAGCGAGAGCAGTTTTAGAGACTCTGCTAGGGCCCAAACCTTTAATATACCAAACCACCCCTGGTTTTGGACTTCTTGAAATACCTTTGTACTCACCCCTCTTTTTTACGAGATATCGGCACATCAAAGGTAAGATCGTTGTTAAGGTAAGCGATCGGCGTTAAGTAGGAGTCAGGAGGCGTTTGCTTAAGAAGAAGATGTAGTTGCCTAGGGTTTCCGTCCGTGCTCAAGATGCACGTGTGGAGTATGAGGCAAATGATCATAGTTAATCCACTTTGCTTTCGGTTGGCTAACTACGATAAAATATTCGCCCTTTGTAAGACTTTCTAATCCTATTTTATTAAAGCTCGGATTTCTATTATATCGCATGCCATTATCTAACACTAATGACCGTATTTGTGCGTGATCTGGCGCAAATACGAGAGGTTAACGACCCATTAAAAGTGGGCGCGGCGGTGGCCGTCTTGGGGACCGTGGGCTCTGAGCGGATGGTGGTAGATGGCGTTGATCCGAGCAATTTTGACCCTTGGATGTGGGTGAGTGAGAGAAATAAGAGGTTTGAGTAAATCGGACCATTTATTTGAAAAGTTACTTAGCTTTGGGGTACATTTTATTGGGTGCCCTTAGAGAAGGTTAGGAGAGATAATAATTGTAGGGGATACTTTATTGTGTGGCTTGAAAAAAAAAAATTTGGTGCATTATATGTAGTAGAGATGATTTTACGGCGGAGTACAAGCCAGGTAAATCAAATGTGGTGGCTGACGCATTATCTCGTCAGAACACGGATGAATCTTCTCTCATGGCTATTACAGAAATTCAATTGGGGTTATTTGATCGGTTAAGAGAGGAAATTGCATTCAGTGATGAAGCCATAGCCCTTATTGACTCTATAATCAACGGTAAGGATTCCGCATGGGAAGTTCGCAATGGATTGATTTTGTTCAACAAAAAGGTATTGCTTTCCACATCGTCCAAACATCTTGGACGATTCTCCATGCAATTCATGATTCGGCACATGAGGGTATCCAAAAACTTTGCATCGATTTCGTCGGACCTTCTTTGTCAAACATGATAAGCGCATTGTCACAGATTTTATGAATGATTGTTTAGTTTGCCAGCGCAACAAAACTGAACATCTTCATCGGTGGGCTTCTTCGGCCTTTACCAATTCGGAACAGATGCGGGAGGATATCTCCATGGATTTCATTGAGGCTCTTAAAAGTTGGATCTAAATCGGTAATCTTGGCGGTGGTTGATCGTTTATCCAAGTATGCTCACTTTATACCTCTTTCTCATCCATATCTGGCGACTTCGGTAGCCCGAAATTTTTCTCGAGAGATTGTTAGACTACATGGATTGCCAAGATCGGTGGTTAGTAGACGGGGATGTCATCTTTATGAGTCAATTCTGAAAAGAAATTTTCCGTTTATCCAACATTATTTTGTCACCAACATCGGCTTATCATCCTCAAGCGGATGGCCGGTGAGTCATCAATAAAATTATTGCAATGTATGCTTATTTGCTTGGTGGTGACAAACCAAAGGATTAGGGTCGGATGGTTACCGTGGGCTGAATATTCCTATAATACTTCCTATCATGCATCAACCAAAACAACGCCGTTTAAACTTGTGTATGGGCGTGATCCCCCTACTATTCGTGGTTATCATCCGGGTGAGACTACATTACCGGGCCGTGGATGATTTATTAACTCAACGGGATATTTTTCTCAATCGGACAAAGGTTCGTTTTGCGGTTGTCTTAGGATTATTACGCAAATATTTTGATGCTAAACATACGAGACGAGAGAATTCAAAGTGGGCGATTATATGCGGCTCAAACTTTTATCCCGTTCTGTGGCAACAATATCGATTTACACAAAGGCAAGCTCTCTCCTAAATATTTTGGACCATTCGGCGTCGGCAAGATCATTACGCCCGGTGACATATGCATTGAATCTGCGCCGTAGGGAACCCGTATACACAATGCCTTTCATGTTAGCATGCTCAAACCGCACCGTGGGGCGATACCTCTGAATATTCTGAGTTACCTCAGATTCATGATGGCACACCGGTCCCCGAACCTGAATTAATGCTCAAAACAAGAGTCCGCGGGTCAGCTTCAAGTACTCATCAAGTGGAAGAACAAACCCGCTGCGGATGCTTCATGGGAAGATGCGGGGTATTCAACAAAATCTATCACGGACTTCCATTTCGAGGGGCCAATTTGAATCTCGGCGGGGAGAGATGTCGGACTTAGTCGGAGAGTCGCCCGAGATAAGCGGAGTGGCTGAATATTTAATTATTATTTAGCTTTATTATTAAAATTATTAGATTAAATTAAAGATAGTCGGAAAAGACTAATGGGCACGGCCCGTTAGCAATTGTAAACCCCTCATATAAATATGGGCGCAACTATCGTGAGACAGTTAAGAAGAAAATAAATTAGGTTTTTATCTTGCTCTCGAGCTCCGTAGCCGCCGCCGCCGCCGCCGCCGCGCCGCGCCGCCGCCGCGCACGCCGCCGACCACGCCCGCCGACCCCGCCGCCGCCGCCGCGCCGCCGCCGCCAGCGTCATGCTTGTGGCTGCACTGGCGCCCGCCGCCGCAGCTTCGGCGGCGATTTCGCCGCGATCTTCGATGAATTCAGCTACGTCACGCCTCTGTTCTTCCTCTCGCGTTGGAAAGGCGGGTTGTGACAGTTGCTGAATGAACTTATGAGTACCAAATTATCAGACGTTGTAGGCTTGCACATGAACACATGTTGTAAAATCGCAGCACACGTCCATGATTCCCATGGTCTTCACTCATTTTTATTACTTTACACAGACCATGCATGATCATCTACAAGTCACGCCATCCTCCAACACTAGGTCTTAAGTTTCTACCATGCCGCACAACTCTAGCTAAAGATGGCAATGGAGTCGCGACTCAAGACCCGATGGGTATTTGCTTCATTAGGGACCGAATCTAGACCAAATACATCACCCATGGGTCTCTAATTGTGGAAAACCATCACTCGTTGCTATTGGAACCTTACCGAAAATAAAAATATTCTTGTCGGTTTAACATCAACTGATAGAAAAGTATACCTTTTTTTGTTGAGAACTCGATACCGACCGAGAAAATGGGATATCCACATGCTAACCTGATTTTTGTGTGGGTTTATGCACAACCTTATTTGTCTATGTGTTAATATGATACTGATAGAAAAAAATTGTTGTGCACAACCTTATTTGTCTATGTGTCAATATGATACTGATAGAAAAAAAAAGTTGACCGACATTAATGAAAGACATTAATATGATAGTGACAGAAAAAAAAAATATTTAGATAAGTGAAAGACATAGCTAACCTGGGCCTCCTGGGCCTAGGCCACCCCAGCCTTTCAGTTGGCCCAAAAGCTGACGGCCTCTGCGGCCAGATGCATATAAGTGGCGGGTCCCAAACCTTATACTTGCTCGTTCCCTCCTCTCCTCTCATTTCTCCGCCGCCGCACCTCAATCTTGAGCACTCGCACTTTGTCCTGTTGAGGACTCATCACCATGCGGCGGCGTGTACCCAAGGCGGTGGTTTGGCCCAATGACGACGGCGTGCACCACGAGCGACCGTGTGGCCTCGAGGTGATGACACGCACTTCAGGTGTTAGTGCAGCCCCGACGGGACCACGCGCACCAAGGTGGCAACGTTTGCATGTGACCCCGCGGTTTAAAACGTACATTAATTTGTACATTCCCCATACGGGTTAATACATGGGTAAAAAATCGGAGGTCCAAATACATGAATTGGTCCAATATTATCGAATCAGCCGAGCCCAAATTAGGCCAGCCGTATGTATTTAAGCCAATCTCTCACCCCCATCCATCATTTCCACCCGGTCCCAGCATTAATCTCCTCCTATTCCTGGCGGTGGTTGCGAGCAGCCCGCATAGACTTGCCGCTCATGGAGGACAACATAGACACATAAGCTTGGCAATCACGCATCTACACAGCACACCGCCGCTTACGGCCGGCGCGCTGCCCACAACGTTAACCTGTGTGTCCTGATCCTGCCCTACCCCGAGGTGAGAGGAGACCCCTTTGTCCGCTTCTTCCAGCGCGGTTTCTTTTGCTGTTTCTCGTTCTTGCGCGGTTCTTGTCAGGGATTCGCTCTGGTGCTCGGATGTAGCTGGATTCGGGACGCTGCCATGCTCGATGCGTTTGTCTGGTGGACCAAAAATAAGCAAGTTTCTTTTCCCGGTTGTGGCTGTTGTTGTGATGCAAAATGGAGTGAGCTCGCTACCTCCCTAACGGGTGGGACGGTGTGGCGTGTTTCTTGCTTGCAGCAGATAATCCTGGCGGCGATCGAGGGTCTCGGAGACAAGAACGGTTCCAACAAATCGGCCATCAGCAAGTACATGGAGGAAAAGTACGGTGAGCTCCCGCTAGTGCACTCGTCGCCGCTGACAGCGCACCTTTCATGGATGAAGGGGTCGGGGAGCTAATCTTGTGTGTGTATGCATGTGTGGAGTGGAGTGGTGTGGAGTGGCTACACCACACGTAGCAAAAGCTATATTGAAGACACTTCTAGTGGAGTAGTAGGGAAGGGAAAAGAACAAATAAATGACGACTTCTTTTGGCATGCCAAGGAGGAGGGGAATTAGGGGGCAAAAATGAAAGAAACTGGAGAAATGAATGTAGTAGGTAAGAGGTAGTGGTCTCGTGCATAGTAATGAAAATTTTGCTTTTGATGTCAGTCATCTCCATTATATGGTGTGTTGAAGCACTTCTAGATGCTGATAGTTAATCTACCACACGACCAAGCATTTTTGAATTTCTAGCTAGCCCGGCCTTTTAATTAACCCCAGGCCCATCAAATCAATGTTCTGTCCCAACTCTATCCCATTACGCCCATCATGGTATGAATTTGAAGTGCGGTGGGTGGCAGCCATTGCTAAGACCTACCTCCACACCGTCGACGCCATCTGCGCTCCAGAGGATGAGATGGTGCTATTGAGTCCAACAGATGACAACATCACATACATCCTCCATTGCCTACCAACCCTCTCATGACATCGGCCGCGCTACTACTACTTGCTCCACCATTCGTCTTGTCACCACAGACCATTCCTTTCACCACCGCCTCCACTCAACCCACCCCACGCGCTAGCTAGGCTTCTTCTATGGTGGATTCTACACTGCTACTGAGCCACGCTAGTTTGTGCCCTATGTCCGTGCCCTCTTGCGCATTGCCGAGTTCTCATTCTCATTCATCCCATCTCTGTGGGGCCCTGGCTGCTCTTGACATCAGCGATGGACGTGTCCTCCTCGAGAACTCCACGACAGCAAGAGACTTTGTGGAGCTAGACGCCATGTCTCAATTGTACGTGCTACTTCCCTTGATCCCCAATGACCTATTTGCGCCCATCATGCAACAACACGGCATGCATCGAGAGACATTCCTCGTGCCTATGAGTCAAGAGGCAGGGTCCTTTAGGGTAATCTACATGGCAGTGCAAAAAATCACAGTTGGTGGCCTTTGAGTTCTTTTTGTCCAATGGTCGATGGTCTTCCTTCCCTTTTCAAAACTAGAGCACTTTCACAACATGGATACCAACATCAAAAAAATCTTGGTCCAAGCTTGGCAAGCCATATTCTGCTGGTGACTCTTCACTCATTGTTTCTCCTAAACACGCACCACACCTCTATGAGTCATCCCGTCCTCCAATTCTAGGTCTTGAGTTTCAATCATGCCGCACAAATTAACTCTGGCTAAAGATGGAAATGGAGTATTGACACCCATTAGGTCCCTAATTGGGTCATTACTTGGGGCCATCCTTCACCCATTAGTATTGGAACGTTTGTATCACTACGGGAAACTAAAATATTCTTGTCGGTTTATGTAACACCCTGCCCTCCAAAGCCGCACCGCATAGCCCTTCCGAGGGGCATGCACACGTACACATAACACCCTGCTTACACTTTCGTCCTCGCTTCATGTAAAAGGTTTTACCCGAAGGTGCTATGGCTGGAAGGCAAAGGCTTATAAGTTGGCTCCACCCTAGCTAAACTAGCAAGGTGGTGTTAAACATGTGCACTCAGCACTTATGGGCCACTACTGGGCCACATCCAAATTGGGTCGGGTGTTACAATTTAACGCCAACGGACTGAAAAATTACACCTTTTTCTGTCGAGGACTCGATACCTACCGAAAAATGGGATATCAGGGTAAACACTGAATGGTAGGAGCGAAAGATATAGCTAAGCGGGGTCCAGGATGGCCCGGCCTTTCAGTTGACCCAAAAAGGGGTGGTCTGTGCAGGCAAGTGCATATAAGCGGCGGGTCCTAAAAAACCTAGACCTGCCCATTCCCTTCCTTTCCTCTCAGCTCTCAGCCACCGCACACCTATATCATGCACTCACATTCTGTCCTTTAGGGACTCTCATCACCAGCGGCGGCTCGGCCCCATAATGATGGCGTGCACACGTTACCCTGAAGTGACGACATCTCAGGTGGTGGCGTAGCCCCAACATGATAACGCGCTCCCAGGTGGCAGCGTAGCTAAGGCGACGGCGCATGACCCTGCTATCGTGGCTCGCACACAGAGCCACTACATTGCCCTGGCCCTTGGAGGCTGCGCATCCAACGTCGAAGCTGCAACCCCACCAGTAGGGTACCCTCCCTCTCCATTTGGCTTTGATTTCGATCTCCATGCTGCAAATCTAGTTCTGTAGCTGCATTTAGAAATTATTTATCCTATCAATGCATCAAAATACATGAATTGGTATAGTCCCCATGACTATTAACACCTGGGTAAAAATAGCGGAGGTCCAAATACATGAATTGTTCCAATATCAAAGGAGCCCTACTGAAATAAGGCTAGACCTAAGTATTTAAACCAATCCCTCAGCCCATCCATCCATGTTCCACCCCGTCCCATCTTTCATCCCCTCCTATTCCTGGCGGCAGTTGCAAGGAAACCACACAGACTCACCGTTCATGGAGGTCAACATAGGTACGGCAACCGCGTGTCTACACCGCAACGCCGCTGCTTGCTGCCGGCGCAGTGCCTATTGCTACCGACAACGGCATGCAGGATAGGCCAGGCCCATGGCTGCTGTTATCACTACTCACCCAGCTAGCAGACGCATGCTCTGGCCGCTCGGCGGCCATAAGTGCTCCTTCTTCCTCCTTACCCGCCTCTATCTTGCTATTTCAAACCGGCGAAGCCAACCACCATGCCGATGACCGCACAAGCACAAGCCAGAGTCGACTGATGGTGACCATTTTCCAAATTCTTGGGCCAAAGTGATTTCTTTTTCAAACTTATAACGTGCTTACTCTGAACCTTCATATTCTGCTTCAGTATATCGAGACTGTCTCCTGCAAAAGAATCACAGATTTGTCTCTAATTCATTGAAAGTTCAAACTAAGTCAAGCAAAAGTAAATGTCAATGTATCATACACTTTTATATCCTATCCTACTGCTTAAATGTCCGTGGAAATTTAGCAGATTCTGAGACAAGTTGTTTATATTGCAGCCATAATATTTATTAAATTCCACACATTTGAAGTTGATGAAACTGACCTCTTGAACACAACCGATCCTACTCTTTCTGGTTTAAGACGGTAATCAAGTTCAAGTCTATCCAAGGCATTCTGGATCCAGACTCTTTGGGCTGGCACTTGGTGGCGGTGGGCGTGTGGATAGCCGTCCTTGGTACCGGTGGCGGCCAACGAAGGAGACGTGCTGATGGCACTGCATCACAGCGTGATGGACACCGACGACATGCTGGCGAGCTTGACCTGAGCCTGGTGACTATGGCCATGCACTGGTCACCCCCAGCACCAATGGCCGGTTGACTAATTATATGGAATTCGTAAGAGGGGTCCACATTATACTTTTAAGATGGAGCATCCGAATGGTCAGCTTCGCTATCTGACTAATATTTATGTACTATTTATATATTATCATGTCAAAGCTCTTCCAGTTCTTATATTATTTGGAATTCTTAGTTCATCCTGATGATAGTATGTTTGCATTTCTATTCTTCATCCGGCTAGTAAAGATCCCAATGGTTATGGTGACCCTGCTAGCGAACGGTGGACACCAGTGCACATGGTGGTGTTTGCACATAAATGATGCCTGCTCTTTATTTTGTAGAGAATAATATTTACTATTTATCTATGATATTATTATTCCTTCTTACTGTGTTGTATCTATATGGGGGTTTGTTTTGTATGAGTGTGTTACTGTTTGACTCTACGTGTGTGTTGTCTACGTGTCTCACACGCATGCTAGCAAAAGTGTAACGTGCCCCTGTTCACCTGACCTTGACCTTACAATTATAGTCCTCCTTGTGCTGCAGTGCACTAGAGTGGATTGGACCAACCCCAGACCAAGCTAAGGTACGGCTCGGGTCCTAAGTGGGGTGCACATGCAGAAATGGCTCAGGTCCTGATAGGGACCGCATGCAGGCACCAAGTGTCAGAGGGATGAGATCTAGCCCTTGTCAACGGCTAGCTGGATTTGGGCCCTTGGGGCTGGATCTGGAGCTTGGTTGTGGTGGGCATGTGGATCGCCGTCCTCGCGGTGGTGGTGGTCACCGTGGCATCCTTGGCACCGGTGGCGGACAACATGGAAGGAGACGTGCTGATGGCCCTGCATGACGTCGTGACGGACACCGACATCGTGCTTGCAAGCTTGACCCAAGCTTGGTGACGGACACCGATTAGGAAATGTCCTGATGGGAACCGTGGTGACACATGCTGTAAATTTATAACATAACATTTGATCAAGCGTAATTAATCATCCAACGTACTCCCTCGTCCCGGTGAGTTTGGTCGTTTTTGACTTTTTGAACTTCATGTTTGACCATCCGTCTTATTCAAAATATTTATATAAATTTTAAAATAAATTAATCAATATTTAAGTATCTTTATTGATAAAATAAATCATAACAAAATAAATTACATTTGTGTAAAAAAAATTAAATAAGACGGATCATCGAATAAGGCGGCGCGATTAAAAACCAGGGGTGACAAACTCAATAGGGACGGAGGGAATTATTAGACGTGGTAGGCTTGCACATGAACACATGTCGTAAAATTGTGGCCCACGTCCATGATTCCCTTGGTCTTCACTCATTTTCTCCTTAATTTACACGCACCATGATCCTCTACGAGTCACCCCATACTCGAATTGTTGGTCTTGAGTTTCTATCATGCCGCACAATTATGGGCAAAGATGGCAATATATGGAGTCGTGACTCGAGACTCAATCGGTATTTACTGTATTACGTTCCAAATCAGGACTAAATACATCACCCATGGGTTTCTAATTGGGGAAACCTTCACCTGTTGGTACTAGAATGCTCCTATAACTACTAGAAACAAAAATATTCTTATTGGTTTAACACCACTCGACAGAAAAATTACGTGTTTTTCAGTTGAGGACTCTGATACCGACAACAAAAAAAATGGGATGAGCGAAAGACATAGCTAACTTGGAATGACATGAGCGAAAGACATAGCTAACTTGGACCTAGGCTGCCCAACCTTTCAGCTAGCCCAAAAGGGGGAAGCCTGTGCAGGCATATGCATATAAGCGGCGGGTCCCAAACCCTAGACTTGCCTGTCCCCTACTTCTCCTCTCATCTCTCAGCCGCCGCACATCTCTCTAGCGCACTCGCACAATGTCCTTTAGAGGAATCTCGTCACCAAGCAGCGGCTTAGCCCCATGATGACGGCGTGCACACCAGGTAGCAGCATGGCCCTGAGGTAACACATGGTGGCGGTGGCCCTAAGGTAACACCTCAGGTGGTGGCGCAGCCCCCGACTGGATAACGCGCACCCAGATGGTGGTGTGGCCTTGAGGTGGCGGCTTGTGACACCGTGGCCTTCGCTTCGCACGCAGAGCCACCACATGGCACCTCCGCCCAGTGGCTGCGCATCCGACCTCATGCACCGGTAGGGTCCCCTCCCTCTCAATTTGGCTTTGATTTTTGAGTTCCATGCTGCAGGTCTAGTTTCTAAATGTTCTATATGAATGCTATACCTAACACACATGCTCTGTTGCTGCATTTAGAAATTATTTATCCTACCAATGCATGAAAATACTTGAATTGGTATAGTGCCCATACCTGTTAACACATGGGTAAAAATAGCGGAGGTCCAAATACATGAATTGGTCCAATATCAAACGAGCCCAGCCTAAAAAGTCTAGACCTAAGTATGAACCAATCCATCACCCCTATCCATCCATTTTCCATCCCATCCCATCTTTGATCCCCTCCTATTCCTAGCGGCGGTTGCAAGGAAACCGCCGCGCAGACTCACCGCTCATGGAGGTCAACATAGGTACGGCAACATCGTTGCTTGCTCGGCGCTGTGCCCATTGCTACCCACAGCGGCATGCAGGACAGGCGGGCCCATGGCCGCTGTCAACACTACTCACCCGGTCGGCAGATGCCCTCCTGGTCGTCCGGTGGCCATAAGTGCTCCTTCTTCCTCCTCACCTGCCTACAATCTAGCCATTTCAAACCGGAGAAGCCAACCACCACGCCAAGGACCATGCAAGCACAAGCCGAGTCGACTGATGGTGACCATTTTCCAAATTTTTGGACCAAAGTAATTTCTTTTTCAAACTTATAATGTGCTTACTCTGAACCTTCACTTCCTGCTTCAGTATATCAAGACTGACTCCTGCAAAACAATCACAGGTTTGTCTCTAATTCATTGAAAGTTCAAACTAACTCTATTCACAGAATGATGAGATGCAAAACAAAAGTAAATGTCAATGTATCACACACTTTTATGTCCTATCCTACTGCTTAAATGCCCGTGGTAATTCAGCAGAATTTGAGACAAGTTGTTTATATTGCAGCCATAATATTTATTAAATTCTGCATTTGAAGTTGATGAAACTGACCTCTTGAACTCAAGCGATCCTGCTCTTTCTGTTTAAGGCGGTAATCATGTTCAAATCTATCCAAAGCATGCAATTCATGCACCCAATAATTTAGGTAAGATATCCAATATCCAATTTCTTATGTAAGAAACCATTGGCACGAAAGGATCAATAAAACACACAAACAAGTAGTTATTTACCACAAAGAGCATAGGCACGAAAGGATACGAATAATCAATTGGCCATCAATCAATACAAACCATTAGCTTAATCCTTGCCATTTAAATAAGCTACTATGGTTAATCGTATACCATCAACCATGCATATTTCCTAAAACAAAATGGCCAAAAAAATAGATTTGTAGAGGCGGTTGTATATTGACCGCCCTTACAAATAGACAACCCTCAAATGTTTTGCTATTTTTTGGCCATTTTACTGGTTTTGGAAATCTATTTGTAGAGGTGGTTGTATTTGAGCTGCCCCAATAAATAGACCCAATTTGTTACGTGTTTCAGGTCACAGTGCGGGCGTTCGCGGGCGGATGGCCTCGTCACCACCGGCCGAGAACGGGTCCAACAACGATCGCCACCTACTCTCTTCCCCTTTCGTGGTGGCCTCGCTGCAGTCCATGTCAGGTAGGTGAGGTGGACTGACCAAAATGGCAGCCACGTCATGTCTGCACTGCACGCCGTCACATGAAACCCACCGGTGGACCCGATCGCCGCCTTTACATGCTCAAGACGCGATCGCATCGCATGCATGCCCGCACGCGTGACCTGACTGTTGACAGATCCGTTCGCAGGACGGGAGCATGCAGCTGCAGCGGCGGCGCTGGTGGAGGGGCGGCGGTGGCGGAAGAGGTGATGGCGGCGGCTGGGCGCAACGGCGTCGGCTTCGTGGGCGGCGGGCTGGGCAAGGCCAAGAAGGATGGCAGCGGGAAGCAGCTCATGGGCCGTGCCGTGCTGCTGCAGCTGCCGCCACCATCGCGGTCGACATCCGCCCACCAGCCCGGTCGGCCGGGCGCTCAAGGTCTAGGAGGAGCTTCGTCAACGCGTGCTCCGCAAGGGCGGGCGCGGACCCGCCGCCACCTTCGTCCACTGCAAGAAGATCCAGCACGCCGAGAAGAACATCCGTGACACCTTCCTCGTGCTCTACCGGTAGTTGAAGTGTGGGCCACAAATTGGTTTTGGCAAGTGCAATTTGCCAAACTATTGGAGATGACCATTGATTTAACTTGGCAAAAATTTTGGAGACTTGGCAAATTGCAACTTTTGCCAAGTGACAATTGGCAAACTGTTGGAGATGCTCTAAACTCTTTCTATCTATCTCTAGATTTTGCCCGTGGTCTCGCATCCAAGGATCCATCGTCTCCCCACATACGCCGTGGATTTATCTGCAGTTATGGTTTGTTTTCAAGCAAATGGCCGCACACTTTTAGTAGTTTGTTCTTGTAAATCCGTGGCCAACTTGCATTGGGATATAAGAAATTAGTGTGATTTTCCCCAGTGGGGTGCGAGAACAACCCAACATCCACTACCCACAGAACAGAATTTTCTTGGAGGCCGAAAACCGCCAAGGAATACACAAAAACCGCCAAGGAAATGTTTTTTGGCGGTGCACCGCCAAGCATGAACCGCCAAGGTTGGATAGCAAGGAAAATAGCGTTTCCTTGACGGCTGGCCCTCAAGCAATGTTTCCTTGACTGCTGCCCCGCCAAGAATAATATGGACATGTCACAGATTGGCAAGGGGACAAGAAAATAAGAAGACCGTCAAGGAAATTTATTTTCTTGGAGGTGAAGAACCGCCAACTAAATACATTTTCTTGAGGGTCATGTACCGTCAAGTAATCCTATTTCCTTGGGAGTGTTTGACCGCCAAGAAAATGCATTTTCTTGACTGACCTTCACCGCCAAGTTAATGATGTATTGCTTGGCAGCCTTAAACCGTCAAGAAAGCATGGTTTCCTTGTGCGTCATCCAGCCAAGAAAATTAATTTTCCTTGCTCCCTTCTCAGCCATTGAAATAGATTTTGCACAAATATGGTAGCCAAGGAAATACAATCTCGCCAAGGAAAAGGCGGGAACATTTTGTTCATCGAGAACAATTAAATCAAATGGATCAAACAATATCCATTAATGATCCAACAGTCTTATAGATCATAACACTTAAAAATCCATATCATGCAACATCCAATGGTTAATTACAAGACCATTTTGCGAGATATATACAAAATAAATATGGCAACATTGTTTCATGCCTTCATGTCATCAGCCATGCTTAAGGCAACATTGCTCACTACATTAGCAAAAGAATAGCTGGTACTAGCACCAGTCCTGCCTACATGTTAGTAACACATGCTTAAGGCAACATGCACTCCGGAGGGTACTAGCAAAAGGTTAGTTCATGCTCACTTGCACTTGGAGAGTACCGGCACCAATACACTGCAACACTGCTGGTTTCTACCAAATTAAACCAAAAGGAAATCCAAACTGCAGCCTACCAGTCACTTGGAGCCAGTGGCGTTATCATGCCTTGTGCCACTCCCATCCGTTGCCACTCTCATCTTTTTTGCTGCGTGCATGGTCGGTTAAGTGCTCATCATCACCTTGGACATTTTCAACATCATCGGCTTCCTCATACATGCTCTCATCACGACATGTAAGCCTCCTCATCGGCTTCATCATCGGTGTCATCCTCCTCATCGGCTTCATCAGCGATTGTAATCCTCATCGGCTTCATCGTCGGTGTAGTTGCGGTTGTACCAACCATTATCAAGCAGTTGAGCACGCATGTGGCGACCATGTCCGCAAGAAGCAATATAGCTGTACTCAATATACTAGTTTCCAATTATTAGCAAAACTCAAGTAAGCAAGTACACATTCCCTATCTGTTTAGAAAATACAAAGCATGAAACATAGATAATAAAATGAATGTTGTAACCCGATTTGCGGCGGGCATCAATGTTTGCGGGTATGCAAACGGATCAGCCAGGTGGTTGTTTTTGAAATCCACGTAAATTCTCTACAGTTAAAAAGCACCCACATAAAAATGCATGTATAGGGCGAAGTTAAATGATCTAAACAATAAACAATTTTTACCATGACAAGGTCACGATGTACACCATTTTCCTCAATGAGTAGCTCATTAGTTTCTTTCAATTGCTCATTTTCGCCATCACACTTTGATACTTATCATGATTGGGTGGCATAACCGATCGTGATTTGGCATGTACTAGAACACATGCCTTATCAATAGCACCATCACCTATTAGAACACGGCCATGGGGCATTCCACGTGCCATGGTGTACAATGCTTTTGCCGTCAAGTACTTTTGAATTCTCATCCGGAGCTAGTGCTTTGTAGTCATCCTAAATTGGAGACAATATGAAATTAATGATGTGCACGTGGCAGCAATTAACTTTTTCAATCAGTGTACTAAATGTGTAATATCTTGAGAAAGTAAAACATGCAAAGAAAATATCAATAATAGAGAAAATGAATGAAGAGCAGACCAATCGTTTCTCGCTTTTTGGCTAGGGATTGGACCACTCCTTCTGTGTTATCCATTTTTTAATTCGGATTTCATTACGGCAAATGTGTTTATATTGCCACTCGATGCCCAGGCCCAAAAGTATATTCCTGTAAAATGTACCGCAAGTCAAGCCCGGGGAATGTACTACAGGTAAAAAGATCCTCTATAACTATGTTTAAGAAATTATGCATGAAGAAATGTACTTTGCGCAGTCAATGACTTAAGCAAAACAAAAATGGTGTGTCCTACCAGGGAATTGTTTGCGTCTCGGTGAAATTTCTTGAACCTCCTCTATTTTGAGCGGGATCTTCAGCACTCATGCGCGACTCTTGGGCTCTATGCCTCTTTTCCTTGTATTCATTAGAAGCCCAATATTTGGCAAACCAAGCCCGAGACGGTGTTATTGCACCATTCGATACGAGCGACAAGTATTCTTCTTACGTCAGAAGTTCAATGGTGCGTGCGATGTATATCATCACAATTCTCACCCCTTTCATGAAAGAACATCTTGACAGCCTCCAAACGTAGTTGGTATATCATATTGGTCACCCTTTTCACAAGATAGTTCTCTAGATTTTTTCAGCACGTCTCCTATGTTGTGGATGGGTTGTAAACAAACTCTACATTATAAGACAAGGCAGGGTTACATATGTATAGCAGAGTGGTGGGTTGTATATCATGTTACTCCACGTGGATATATTCCTCTAGATGAGAGCAACGATGACTCAAATCCTCCTGCTGGTCCAGCACAAGAAGTTTTATTTTTTCAAGAGGATGGATTGGAAGGAACATTTGTCATTGATTTGGGGATGGATCTAGACAACACAGTTTCTGTTGTGTCAGATGAGATAACTGATCCTAAGGACTTGGAATTTCTATCCAAACTAGATGAAGGCCAAGAAGATATGGCTGGTGGAAATACATCTGAAGAAGATGAAGACAATCAAGATGAAGAGGACCCCGCTAATCTGCCTGAACATCTAGCTTATGACCCTGAAGATTATTGAGTTTTTTTCTTTATTTAGGGGTTGTGCAAGTAGTTTGTATGCCTTGAACTGAGTGTACCTTCTAGGACAACTGTGAAATTTTATGGCTTATTACATGTCCATGTTGCACTGAAAGTATCGCATGTCCATGTTGCGCTGAAATTGTTATTCCCATGTTGCACTGTTTTACTAATAATGCAGGCGATGTATGGTCTTCGTCACAGAAGGCACAAGAGTAACACTGAAAGTAATGATGGTGCCAACTCTGGAAACAATCCTCACACAAGACCACTCATTAGAGGGGGCCTGTCCACGAGACCAACCACTATACATCCACTCCCGGTCAGACATTATTTTTTACTCTGTTTTAATAAGATGACAAAAATGACATATATTTTAGATTCTTGACAATTGACACAATTATCACCCAAATAGGGCCAGAAGGGCAGAAAAGAAATAGAAAGACAATAATTATCAACACTGTGTCTAGCTTCCTACAAATATGCACTCTAATTAATGTTAAACACACATATACTATTTCAGATCGAGTTGTGAAGACAGAACATGATACTTACTGTTACTGTGTTTCAGAGTTGTCCACAGAGAATTCCCTTGCACTCCTCAACAATGGAATATAGATCACATCTACTGAGATCCAACCTGGTAAAATAGGCACGATCAGTTTACACATGTGTTCCCTGAATACTGAACACAATCAGGTCTTGCATAGGTGTAATATTCTTTAAGGCATTTTATACAGTTTTGTTATATTTATAACTTATTTCAAATACCATACCGAGTACTGTAAGAAAGGCATCCTCACCAGTATGTGTACTAGTAATAATGTCCTGAACTAATTTTAGACCTATGTCTGAACTAGTACTTATTTCTGAACTAATTCTAGACCTAGTATGTGAACTAGTACTAATTTTAGGCATCCTCACCAAGTACTTATTTCTGAACTAATTTTAGACCTATGTCCTAGCGCACAGTATGTGTACTAGTATGAAGGAAAACCAAATAAACAAAATAAGAAAAGGCATCCTCACCAGGCTCTGAAGTTTGTATGGATCTACAGGGTAATGAACTCCGGAGCTGTAGACCTTGGACCAGGGGCACAACGCCCAGGCCAACACGCAACGGAATCCCCACCACGGCACTCAGCACCGACCAAAGTACAAGACGCTGCAGAATCCCAGCCACAACGCCAGAGATAGGCTTCACATTGTCACAAATCTTGCACATCTGGGCGTTGGAAAGGAGGGGATGAGTAGAGAAGCCGAAGATGTCAATCCAAGGCAAGAGGATACACTAATTTTAGAGCTAAGCCATGCAGATCTTGGGGACGAAATTCGAGGGGCAGAGAATGGAGTGGGTGAGTGGAGGGAGGAGGTAGTGCGAGAGAGTCGGGGAGTGGAGAAGAAGGGTTGAGGAGGCGACGGAGGCCGTCGATGACGGGGCACGGAGGTTGCATCGAGGGGCGGTGAGCGTGCGTGGGTGGTGGCGGCCGCGGCGTGGGTGGTGGCGGCGGGGATTTTTTTTGGTGCGGATGGGTTGGGAGCGGCGGCTGGTCATAGGGTTATGTGCGGGAGAGCGCGCCAATTTTTTGCTCAAGGCGGGAGAACGACGCGGGACTTGGCTAATATTGGCGTCGCGGCACGCATACTAATTTCTTGGCTGCCGGTCATCAAGAAAAATGTAATTTCCTTGACTGCTCCGTGAAACCGCCAAGAAATATATATTTCCTTGATTTGTTTCATAGCACCGTCAAGCAATATACATATTCCTTGGCGGTTGTAATTTGGCCTTCAAGGAAATTCTCAGCCCTCAAGAAATTTCTATTTTGTGGTAGTGATCCCACTTCTCCTTCTATGTTGAAAAAGCATTGGGGGAGGACAATCGAGGGGAAGATAATAAATCGGCGGGCGGCTCGGTGGCGTCCTTGTTGGCGTCGAGCACTACCCACGCTCCCATCCTTTATTCGGCCGTTGTCGCCACCCTTTGGCGGCGGCGACGGTGGTGCGGCGGTCCCGGAATGGCATTGTCAACACCTCCCCCTCACTGCACCTCACTCTTGCTCCCCCTCCACCCCCAGCGTCAACGGCAGCGAGCTGTAGCGGGGCCGGGGAACGCCTCCACGCTTTGGTGGGCGGGGAGCGGCAATGGCTAGCTGGATCCGGGCCTTTGGGGCTGGCACTTGGTGGAGATGGGCGGCCTCGTGGTGGTGATCATGGCGCCCTTGGCACCGGTGGCAGCCAACGAGGAAGGAGGCACGCTGCAGGTGCTGCGTCACAGCGTGGCCGGACACCGACGGCGTGCCGGGGCGAGCTTGAACTGAGCCTGGTGACCATGGCCATGGCCTGGCCACCCCAGCACCTTTGGGCAGTTGGCTAATTTTTGTGAAATTATTAAGCGGGTCAACTTGTTACTTTTTAGATGGAGCTTCCGAATGGTAAGCTTCGTTATATCACTGATATTCTTGTGCTATTTATTACAATGTCAAAGCTCTGCCAGTTCTTATATTATCTGGAATTCTCAGTTCATCATGATGAGAGTGTGTTTGCATTTCTATTGTTCATCCGGCTAGTGAAGATCCCAATGGTTATGGTGACCCTGCTAGCGAACGGTGTGGACACCGGTGCACAGGTGGTGTTTGCACATAAATGATTCTCGCTCTTTATTTCATATAGAATATTATTTACTATACGATACAATTATTCCTTCTTACTATGTTGAGTCTGTGTGGTGGTTTGTTTTTGTACGAGTGTATGCCACTATTTGACTCTATGTGCGTGTTGCTTGCGTGTCTCACACGCACGCTAGCAAAAGTGCACCATGCCCCTATTGGCGTGACCCGGACCTCGCAATCACTGTCCCCCAACTGCTGCAGTGCACTAGAGTGCATTGGACCTACCCAGACCAAGCTAAGGTATGGCTTGGGTCTCAAGTTGGAGCACACGAAGGTATGGCTCAGGCACTGATGGGGACCGCATGCAGGCACAACTCCCAGAGGATGTGACCTAGCCCTTGTGGAACTAGACGAAAGGGATCTTCTTCAAGCGTGACGGATCGACGGATAAGGTGTGGAAACCACAGATCTTTCGAGGTCCAGCCCTGAAGGAAAAACTTTCCCACCAAACCAAGATTGTTTGCGGCAATTTTATCAACTACGCTTGGAATCAAATCTCGCTTTCTACTATAGCTAGCTTTGATGTACAAATTATGTAAAAAAAATGGTGTTTGAGAGTTTACTTATAGGAAAAGATCTACAGCTGATCTTCTCCCTTGGGGAGGCACCTAGGGCCACCACGGCTTAGCCATGGGCGCTAATGAGAAAGAAGGGGCCACGGAGGTGTCAACTAGAAAAAAGTGGTGACACGGCATCAAAGATGTGTGTGGAGACCGGGAATTGGGGGCAAAGAGGTAGGTGTGGCATGATAGGGGCAGGAGGATTTACGACTATAGATGGGCATACAGTCTGATCCTACGACAAACAGTGGTGTGAGAAATTGTAGTGTCATTTTTCCTTTAGGATCTGAGAACCACGTTTTTCTTCTGTGTTCAAAGAGCATGGGCAGGAGAATTAAGGGATAGATCATTCGCTTTTGAATCAGCGCATTTGTAATGGTCGAACAAGTTTTTTGCCACAAGTGATTCATGGGGAACCAGAGAAGATAGATCAAATAGGAAGACAAAAATAGTAAGGAGGGAGAAAGCAAAGCATGATAAGAAAAAGGATAGCAACCATGACACAACTAGAGCTAGAATTCTTGTTTGCTGATATACTTGAATATAATTACTTGTGTTAGTGTGCATTACATTTGGCATATACTAATTTATTGCTCTTAATCTATCCCAAATTTTAAGATGTTTGACTTTTTTAACATCAAGTTTGACCACTCGTCTTATTCAAAAATTTATTGAAAATATCTTTTTGTTTAAGGTGTTGGGTCTACAAAATGAGTTAACCATTTTTAATTTTGCTTTTGGAACAATGGAGGCTACTTCCGTGCAAGTATGGAAGAAAAATAAGGAAAGAGAAGCATCAATACCAGGACACTGGATGAAAGGTTGGGGTACGCGTGACGACAATCTTGCTACCTCCCTTCGCCGTAGCCTCTCTATCTATATCGTCGTCGATTCGAGTGAGCGAAAGGAGAGGAGGGAACGTGGAGTGGATAGAGTGCCTTGGATCCTGTTTCGATGCGTATTACAGTAAGATTTAATTATGAGATGGAGCATCCAAATGGTAAGCTTCTTATGACTGATATTCATATCTACTATTTGATCACCTCAAAGCTATGGCATTATATTTGTTATTTAGTTCATCCTGATGGATGTGTTTGCATTTCTATTCTTCATCTACCCGATAAACATCTCAATGGTTATGAGCGCTACTACAAGCGAACAGTTCAAGCCACATAAATGATGCTCGCTCTTCTTTTTCGTTATATTTCGAATAATGTTTATTATCCATGCATATTATGTTGTGTCTGTAAGTGGATTTGTTTTTGTATGTTTGTTTGGTTTGTTTTTCTATGAGTGTTATGTCACTGTTCGACTCTGTAGGTGTGTTTCTATGTCTCGCTCACAAACACACACTAACAAAACTACTATATGACATTGAACGGGACAAAATATATATCTATCTTGGACGCTGTTGGGAATCGGCCTATCCAGCAAGGGCCATGCCTGAGGTGGTTCCAGTGGCTACTGCCATCGCATTTGTCGGGTGTGCGTGGGCCCACGCGGCATCATCCACCAGGCTCATGCAGGTCGGCACAGCTGCCACATCTACTGGTCACAAGCAGGCCATGGCAGTTGCATTCACTAGGAGCACGTGCACAGACCCTCACAGCTGCATATGCCGAGGCCGGCCACTCGCCATTGCCAGCTAGCAAAGAGATAGCACTAGAGGGAGATTGGTGGGAAAGAGAGAGATCGTGGGAAAGAGAGATTGCCGTGCTCCTGAAAAGAGATAGGTTGAGGAATGACAAACCCTAAACATAAGTGTCCAGATATATATGGAATACCGGTAACGGGATGGTTGGGCTTTTCTATGGACCTTGGGCAGTTTTTCTGAGGCGTGCCTTCTAACCGGTCTGCCTTAGAAATTGGCCTTATTTTAGGAGGTGTGCCCATTAATTAATTTATGTAGGTGGCCATTTTTCTAAATGCCTCCGTAAATCAATTTTGCAAAGCAACCATCCCAACCACCTCTGAGGCCCAATTCCAAATGTCTTCAAAAAGTTTCCGTGTAATAGTGGAAGTGGCGTGGACGCTGACAAGAAGGTCACACGAGTGTAGACGAGAAAGACGCGATGACACTAGCATCGTTGAGGAGGAGGAATAGGTTGTCCGGCTGCTGAGATGAAGATGGGTGTGGAGACTAGGAAACGAAGCCTATTTTTTGTCCGGCCCAAGCATGTCACGACACAGCTCGATGCTTGTCATGCCTAGGACAAACGGTGACATGAGGAATTTGTGTCATTTCCCCATTAGGACTAAAAATGCAGAAGACCTATTGCAGGGTCTTTTTGGGATTTTTTTCTACCTAGACTCCATTCCAGCTCGCCTCTTCCCAGACCCGCTTGCCTCTCGCGCAGTCACGCTGCGCCGATCCCCGCCTGCTGCGCTAGTGCCACTGCAGGCCCGCCGCGCTAGGTCGGCCTCCATGCTCGCGCTAGGCCCGCTCTCTCCTTGATGCTCTCTCGCATTAGGCCCGCATCACGGTGGCAGCCGCCATGGCCGGCGATGACGACCACGGCATGGACTTATTCACTCAAACCCCTTCGCATCCCTTTGCTCGTCCGACATCCGCCACAGTCAGCATCGATTGCTACCAGGGCTCATCCAGTCAGGGAATTTTCATTCCAAGAGGGGAACAGGCTTCCTCGACCGATCAACTCCAACGTCGACTCCTTCCCTGACCTCGCCTCCTACCACCACATCCTGCAACAAGATGTGCTGGCCGGTCGTGCTCTTCCTCCAATGGGACCTGGTCGTAAATCTGCTCGTGGAGGGAAAACTTTTTTTTTACTTGTATTATATTGCATTTCTTAAATTTTCTTTTAATTGACTGTATTATTCTGCTACAACTTCAGGCACTCTTAGCTTGACTGATCTTGTCGACAACGTATACAGTAGTCTGCTATTGGATCCTTTTGAAGGACTAGAATTGCATGCTAAAAAGAGGGGTCTGAGGCTGCTTGCAAGATCTTGAAGGTTATATGCTCTGGTGGGACCAAGTCATGTGAAGTGGGTTGGATTGGTAAAGGCAATGATGTAATCAACACTTCAGTGGTCAAAGCTGATGATCTGATTCGCAAGAAGGCACCTGCTAGCTAGTCGTAATGCACTGAAACTTTTTATTAGGGGGTCGACAACAGAAAATTCTCTATGGACGCTACATGCAGATCTTGCAAAGAAATATGGGATACCCACTCAGATCCCAGTAGGTGTTATGTATTAGAGAATGGTGAAGGCGCACTATCACAGAATGGTAGTGACAGTGTGTATTGCCCTACAGTATCACTACTTGACCTGTGTGTGTGCAGAGGCGGAGCCACCCATACGGCAGGGTGGGGCAGCTGCCCCAGCTACCGCCGGAGAGAACGAGGAGCAGCGCCGCGGCGAAGTACGGGACAGCGGCGGCGTCCGGCGGCCTCCAACGTAGTTGCTCGTAGTAGAGAGGGAAAAAGGCCCAATAACTCAATAGGCCGGCCCAACTGCCCAAGTCCTAGGTCAAGTGGAAGGACCCAATCCCCAATTCGCTGGTTCTCTCGTACTCGTTCCAACTTCCGTCGTTTGCCCGCGCCGCGCCGCCGCTTGCAGCGCTCGCCTGCTCGCCGCTCCCAAGCAGTCCGGCGCCCCGCCCTCTCCTCCTGCTGCCGCGGCCGGCCGGCCCTGAAGCTGCACAGCTGTCGCGCGCCGGCTGCCTGGCAAGCTGCGCAGCCGCCGGCGTGCCGCCCGCCGCTCGCCCGGCCCCAAGCAGCAGCCCCGCCGCCGGCTCTGATGGTGGGACCAGCTGGCCATGGCCGTGGGTGTGGGCATGGCCGGAGAGAAGCTGAAGAGCCAGAGGAAGAGGGAGGAGCAGGTCGAGGCCGAGGCCGAGGCCGAGGCCGAGGCACAGGCACCTCTGCCCCCCAACAGTCATGCGTCTTCTGCAATTGGGAAGAAAAAATATAAAACAAGAGGTATAATTGTGGATTTGACATTTAGGCATTTAGTATTTTATTTGAGATGTGACAATTAAGATTTGCGGGTTCTATATGTGTAGATTTGAAGTCATTTTTTGTTAGCATGAGTGCTGGCTCTGGATCCCACCCTAGTACCCATGAGAGTCAAATTGGTGCGGCTGTGGAAGAACAAATACATCAAGAAATAGTTGTAGTTTCTCAAGTTGAATCAACTGCAGAACAAGTAGAAGCCCAGGCAGAGCAAGGAGAAACACGGCCAGAAGAAGACAGTGTAACCAATACTAATCTCATTAGGGGAATTTGATGCAAATCTTCATGTTATTGCTGATCCTGGATGTCGAATAGCAATTGATAGATTTCACCCTGACATTAGAGATGAGGTTAAGAGGGCTTATTTGTTGAAGGGTCCAACCCAACCTAGAGGTCATGCATTTCCAAAACAAATCATAGATGTTTCCGGGCAGCATGGTTTGATGATTATGATTGGTTGGAATATAGTGTTTCAAAGGATGCAGCCTATTGTTTCTATTGCTTTTTATTTAGGAGAGAAGCAGAGCATGAAAAGTTTGGTCATGTTGTTTTTAGTAAGACTGGCTATGATAATTGGAGGAATGCAGCAAATAGAGGACTCCCAGATCATTGTCGGCTGTTAATGGCTGCCACAACAAGGCAAGAAAATGTGCTGATGACTTTAGTAATCAACGGAAAAGTATCTCACGTACTATGCAGTCCAATACTATAGATAGTGAGAAGAGATATGAGGTCCAGTGACTGCAGCTTTAGGCATTGCAAGATTTCTCATTGCCCAAGGTCATGCATTTCGTGGACATGATGAATCTGCAACATCCTTAAATAAAGGGAATTTCTTAGAGATGCTTGATTGGTACAAGAAAAGGAACAGTGAGGTGAGGGCTGCATTTGATGATTGCTGTCCACTCAATGCTAAGATGACTTGTCACCAGATTCAAAAGGAACTTACAGAAAGTTGTGCAATAGAGATTAGTAAAGTGATAAAGGATGAGATTGGGGATAATCTTTTTTCTCTGTTCTCATTGATGAATCTCGTGATATCTCAATAGCAGAGCAAATGGCTGTGATTGTGAGGTTAGTTGATGTATGTCTCATAAGTCAATAGTGTCATTGTTGATTTTTTTTTATGTATAACCTTACTGAACCATGTGTTGCAGGTTTGTGAACAAACATGGAATGGTTGTTGAAAGGTTCTTGGGTCTGAAGCACGTGGAGGACACAACTTCAAATGCACTCAAAAAGATCTTTGCTTGAGATGCTTGCTAAGTATGGATTATCTGTTGCTAGGATAAGGGGACAAGGTTATGATGGAGCCTCAAACATGAGAGGAGAATTCAATGGTCTACAAAAGCAAATTCGTGATGAGAACCCATATGCTTTCTATGTTCACTGCTTTGCCCACCAATTGCAATTGGTAATTGTTTCAGTCACATCTAGTTGTTCATCCTTTGATGATTTCTTCAACTATGTTAGTTTGATTGTGACAAGTGCTAGTTCATCTTGTAAAAGAAAGGATAAGCTAATTACAAAACATAGGGAAGAAATTTTGGAAAAATTGGAGAGTGGTCAAATTTTTTTTCAGGAAAGGGAAAACATCAAAGGACTAATTTAGTTAGAGCTGGAGAAACAAGGTGGGGTTCTCATTTAACAACCTTAGCTCGTATTGAGATAATGTGGAATTCTGTGGTTAAGGTGTTGTCCATGATTCATGAGGAGGAGCGTAATACTAGTCGAGCGGGTGGTTTGCGCGTAAGATGGAGAGCTTCTCCTTTGTTTTGAATATGAAGTTGATGTTGAAGGTGCTTCGCATCACTAATGAGCTATCTCAATTGCTACAAAGAAAGGATCAAAAATATTGTTCAGGCCATGTCATTGCTTATTGATGTGAAAACAAGGTTGATGAGTTTGAGAAATGATGGTTGGGAGCCATTGCTTGATGAAGTCAAATCATTTTGCACTGAAAAGAGGATTCCAATACCAAATCTAGATGAGTCAATACCTAGATGGGGTCGATCAAGGCTAGATGGTGACTTAATCACTCAAGAGCATCATTACCGTGTTGATACTTTCTTGGCTGCTATTGATGCTATTATCACCGAGATGGACCATCGCTTTTAATGAGGTATCATCAGAGTTACTTGTTTGCCTCTCATGTCTTGATCCAAGAGACTCCTTTTCTAAGTTTGATGTTGAAAAGATTGCTCGATTAACTGAAATATATCATGAAGATTTCTCTGACATTGATCGCTCTAATATAAGAGAACAACTTCAGACATTCATCCTTCATATGAGAAGAGAGGAACAATTTAAGGCTTGTCAAGATTTTGCAAGTTTGGCTATACAGATGGTTAAAAGTGGAAGAGACATCACTTTTCCATTGGTCTACCGACTCATCAAGCTAGCATTGCTTCTACCTGTTGCAACTGCCACTGTTGAAAAAGAGCCTTCTCGGCTATGAATATAATCAAGACAGATTTGCGTAATAGGATGACCGATGAATGGCTTAATGACTTGATACTCTGTTACATTGAGAAGGAGATTTTTAGAAGCCTTGATGGAGGTGAAATCAGGAAGACGTTTCAAGCCAAAGCAAATCGGCGTATTGACTTGCCTAGGCCACCTAGAAGACCAAGACATGATTAGTTCTTTCTTGAATTAATGGACTACTATCTTCAAATGAGGTACCATCATCAATCAATGCTTAAATTTGCCATAGATTAGCTATTGTTGTGCTTAGTTGTGATGTCGTTAAAAAGTTTTTGTCATTGTTTCGCCCCACCTAAATTTTGTTGCTAGATCCGCCACTGTGTGTGTGTGTGTCTGTGTGTCTCACACACACACTAGCAAAAGTACTACCCTGCTTCTGGATGCTACCATAATAAGTGTCATAAGACAGAGTGGCGAGCATGCTTATGACCGAGCGGCTCCGTTTTCTGTCATCTTGTATCCATCTGTGTCACAAGACAGAGTGCCGAGCATCTACGTCAAAGCAGATTGCCCGGAAGCTTTGTGTTACTTCTACTTTTTCCGGTTATTATTTTTTGTCATCCATCTTCTACCATTTTTTCGTTTTTTTTAGCATTCAACTCCTCGCATGTCCAAATTTTATCTATTTACTATACTTCTCTCTTGAAATGTGTAATAGGATTCAACTCCTTACGTCACCAATCCTTAAACTTGTACCGTTGTGTCCCCTAAACTCGCAAATTGACCATTCAGGTTCTCAACTTGTCCTTCTATGTCATCTCGCCTTGTTTGGACCTAGATGTGATTCAAAACCAAATTTAGGGACCGGGATGACATGACTGGACAAGTTTGAGGATCTAAACTGATTTGAGGACCTAAATGAGTAATTTGTGAGTTTAGGGACTGGGATGACGTAGTCGAACAAGTTTAGAGATTGATGATGCACTTTGGGTTTTATTAACTCTATTTCACTCAGCATCCATAATGATTTTGGGTGTTTCCATGACAGAATAATGAAGTTGTCGTTGGAGAGCAAACTATTGGCCGATGGTGGTATATTTCAGCTGCATAAACTATTGGTTGTCCCCTTCATCATGTACTACATTTTGTTTGCATGCTTAACAGCCATATACTTTCCCACATCTGCTAAATATAAATTTCCATCCAACAAATTTTGCTCCCAGGTCCCTATGTTCCAAATTACAAATCCTTTTGAGTATTTTGGTACATCTAATTTACTACACATCTAGGCATACATTATGTCTACATACTTAGCAAATGGGATAATTGCTTATTTGCCTTGGAAAAACTTCATCTTGCTTATCGGCCCTTTTTGTTTCGAAGTTGCCTATTTGGCCTCAAAATGAAAGTTTCTTGCTTATTTGGTCACTTCAAATATACCATAAACAAATGAAACCCTGTTTTATTATAATTTTTTAGCTAGGGGTAAAACAGACTTTTTAGCTGCCACTTCACACCGTTAACCCCAAAATTCTAACGAGAAGGCCAAATAGGCAAGAAACTTTCATTTTGAGGCCAAATAGGCAACTTGAAACAAAAAGGGCGGATAAGCAAGATGAAGTTTTTTTTTTAAGGCCAAATAAGCAATTATCCCTTAGCAAATTGGATATACCAAAAAAAAAAAAGTCAAACCGACTATAATTTGAAATAGATGAAGTGTTTTATTAACATGACAAGAATCATTTGATAATTAATAATTATATGATGGAAATTCAAATCAAGAGTCACATCTTATTATTTTCCCATTTTTTTAGTTATTAGTATCTACGCTCGCGCGTGGCACTCACCGCCGGAGCCTACAAGGGCAGCATGGTGACAACTTCATCATCACCAACGTCTGCTGCGCTCCTTTCTTGGGGTGGTCAGAATCGGCACGCTAACCAAGCTGGATCTTGCCGAGTCATGGTTCTTCTGGTGCCCGCGGGAACCACTCATTGTAGTACCGCTCACTGTAGTATCCACCCTCCCTCCCCTTCTTCAACCTCCCCTTCCTGACCTTCACCAGATCCACTGCCGCCACCGGCCCCTGCTAGCGGCAGGGCAGGAGGGTCGGGTTTCTCCCTCCTTCCTCCTCTTAGTCCCCTCATCTTCCTCCTTGTATAATCCTAGTCAAATAAGAGTTATGAAGTTCCCCTTCTTCTTCGTTTTCTTAGCCTGTGGGATGGTGGCGGAGGCAAATATCATGGTGGGCTGCCCCGCGGCGGCGCCGGGGTGCCTAATGGCGACCTCGCCCACGGCGACTCTGTCGGTGAGGGAGCCGCTGACGGGACTCCACCTCGAGCGCTCGTCAACTATTGCAGCGGGCTCAACGCCGGGTACGCCACTGACGGGTTCGCGCACGCGTGCGGCATCAGGGCCTACGTCGTCACCTTCAACATCCGGAGATTCCGCGCGTTCATCGCCATCGATGGCGCGTTCAGCGAGTTCCTGCCCCTCATCTGCATCGCTGACAGGCCTAAAGTCAAGATGGGGGTCCTCCACGGCGATGGCAGCGGCGCCATCTTGGATCGGGCAGATCCTTGTCCTGGCAGCCAAGGTGGAGGTTGTGGCGCTGCCAGCATCGATGCTACCGCACGGCGGCCATGGAGATGTCGTTGTTCTTCTTGACTTCCCTAGGAAGCTAAGATTTTTTCCGTGAATCCAGAAGGGCCGCCCTTCTGTTGGGGCCCACCTTCCGCTCTAGGCACCACAAAGGACGCGTGCATCTCATGCCAAGGTCTGGTGCCCACTCGCTGTCCAGCATGTAGGTATCCACATTTGGAGAGGTGTCTGGTGAACAAAGCTTACACAACACGCCTCATCCTCTCTGAAACGCTACCACTGCTGCTCCCCCCTGCTTCCCCCTAACCACGAAGCGATGGTTATTACACATCCAACCTCCTACAAAGCATCTCACCATTTGGCGCTGCACAACCGACATCGCCATCACCAGGGTCTCGACGTTGAGCATCATCTCCTACCTTCGATGACGGCTTCCGACATACTCTTCGGTCGTCTATAATGCTTTGTGTTGGCTCTGTCGGCCCTCTTTAAACCGTAGATTTGCACGGTCCTTCCATCCAGGTGTATGCGCCTTAGGCGCCCCTACAGCCCCTCGCCGGCATGCTCATCTTCGTCAGCGCCATAGACGTTTCAGTTATGCTTATCTGGTCTATGGACCATGATATAACTTGATGTAACTTGGTCTTCTCTGAGGACGTTCATGTATCATGGCTGCTTCTATAATATATAAAGTTTGCAGTTTGTCAAAAAAAAAAGAAGCTGGGAGGATCTGGAGCCGCACCAGCTGCCATGACGACACGTTGAGTTACATGTGTAATATATGTACGCTAGCACCCGAATGCAAAAACTATTTAATCCGTGTATTTCAGTTCCGAAAATAGTTGGAAGGATTTTATACCAGTGAAACGCATATTTGAGTGAAGTCATTTTTCTTTGCATATTGTATTGCTTATACGGTGATACTTACTACCTGTGCAAGTAAAATAATTAAAATTAATTATACTAAAAATCCAAACAAAAAATGGGGATGTAGCTCAATTGGTAGAGTATGAAAATATGCATTATTCAAGGTTCAGGGTTCAACTCCTCGCATCTTCAAATATTTTTATTCACTTTTTTTTTCTCTACATCACGGAATTTTAACTCCTCGCATCACCAATTTTTTATTGCTCTTTTTCTCTTCAAGCGCATAATGATTTTTGGGTGTTTTCTTGAGTCGTGAAGCTATTGTCGTAGCCCAAACTATTGGTCCTATATTTCAGCTGCACAAATTGTGGTCTTGCCATGCATCTTGTACTACAATTTTTTTCAGCTTAACAACCATGCACTCGCATGTCTGCCAAAATATATAAATTCTCAGTGAAGCTATTTTTTTTTCATTATCGATTTATACGGTGACACTTGTTGGTGAATGTAAATTATTTAAATCAATTGATTACAAAGTTAAAAAAACATTGCTTTGACCGTCTCTCCTTGCAGAAGTGCAGATGAATCTCGATCTCTTCCAACAAGCCTGATGGGCAGGGAATGGGCCAAAATGGAGGTGAAACTGGGCTAACTAGGATTGGACAAAGGGCACAATAGTCATTTCAGATTTCTCTCTCTTTCTCTACTCCCTCGTTCAGGAATTATTTATCTCCTCAAATCTATAGATAAAGTATTGTGCAATTTAACGATGTCCACTGGCTGTAATTATTAAATATTAAGCATGTTGCTATAGCCTACTTGCGTAGGATTTGAATTTCCAGCCTCCAAAATCCATTTTAGGAAAGAAATTACTCTACTTGGTAAAAAGGGGGGGTAAAACCCAATAGATCTAGGGTTCGTTGTCTCCAACCTCCCCCCCTTCCAATGCCCTCTTCCCATGCCCCCTCCTCCAATGCGGCCATGGTGAACTCTAGCGAGTTGCCGGTTCAGCCATGGTGCAACCGCCCTAGACCTGGCCCGGCCACCATCCCCGCCACTGGGGGCTTGCTAAGCTGCCCGGCGACCATCCCCACCACTTATCTTCTCTTCCTCCTCCCATCCGGCCCGACAATCTATACCTACCGGAGTTGAGAAAGAATGGGGGGAGAAGCTCGTCGAACCCCAAAATTCAAACCGAGCAACAACAACAAGAGGTGCGAAGGAGGAGGATGAAGGACCTACCACGGTGGTGGAGATCATTTGCCTCTCTTTGTCGGATCCCGCGGCGCTGCGGCTATATTAACCATGGTTGCACGGGGGAGGAGGCGGTGGGGCACGTGGAGGTCATGGGGGGGCGATGAGGTAATCAACAATTGCCGCCCGGCGAGAGAGGGAGGTCGTGTAGTGTCGGGTGAGGATGAGTGGCTGCAAGACGTTGGCAGTATGTATAGGAGTGTGTGTCGCTTGTCCTGAGCCTACACGCTCATTATGTACCATTTAGGAAATACTAAATGTAATGTTGAACGAGGTCCACCGACAAATGTTGTCTTCTCACTACAAGAAATGTGTTGATTTATGACGTTTATGGTATGACATCGGGTAAAAAAGTCACTAAATCGACTAGTTTATGATGCTTTTTCAGAGGCATGTCAACTTAGTGATATAAGTGAATATATGGTGCATGGGGTAGGTAATTAATAAAATAAAAGAAAAAAATTAAAAGGTTGTTGGAATTTCAGTCAAATGTGGATCACAAAGCAGTAGATGGTGAGCTTGCAAGAGCAAGGGACGCGCCGTTTCCTAAAGTTTCGAGTTTTGGGGCTGGCCTCCATGTCGCGCACCATTGCACGGCAGAGAGCCAGGATTCGGTTCCTTGAGGAGGGAGATGCCAATACCAGATTTTATCACCTTCAAGCTTGCCACCGTCGTCGGCGAAACAGGATCGACCAGCTACTTGTGCATGGTGGGCAGCTTGTCACAGATGTATCCATGGCACAGGTGCTCTTTCAATTCTACAATGATGTGCTGGGAACAAACTTCACTCGCTCACGAGTTATTGACCTCCAGGCGATTGGCCTACCCTCATTGGACCTGACCTCCCTGGAGGACCGTTTTACAGAAGAGGAGATACGGGGGGTAATCCAACAAATGCACAACGAGAAAGCACCTGGGCCTGATGGTTTCACAGGCATATTCTACAAGGTGGCATGGGATACGATCAAGGTGGATATTGTTAATGCTTTCAATGCTCTTTGGGCGTTAGACTCCAGAAGCTTCCAACATCTCAATGGAGCTTTCATGATCTTGCTTAAAAAGAAGGAGCTACCTGAGGAGATTAGAGACTACAGGCCAATCAGCTTGATCCATAGCTTCGGGAAGTTGGTGACAAAATGCCTAGCCAACCGATTGTCTCTCTACCTTGATCGGCTAGTGCTCAAGAATCAGAGTGCATTCATCAAGGGCCGGTGCTTGCATGACAATTTCAGGGAGGTTCAGCTGGCATGCAAGGCTATATATTCTAAGCGTCGGGCTGCTATCTTACTCAAGGTGGATATTGCTAAGGCATTTGACTCCGTTGCATGGCCGTTCCTCCCTGGGCGTGCTTTTGCCATCTTGGGTTTGGTCAGCGCTGGAGAGACGGGTTTCCATCATTCTATCCACTTCGAGCACTAAGATCCTACTCAATGGCACCCCAGGTCAACGGATTTCCCATGCTGGGGACTGAGGCGGGGTGACCCTCTATCGCCCGATGTTGTTTGTTCGGTGATGGAAGTTCTCAATCACCTTCTCGCGGTGGTTGGAGACTCGTGGTCTACTCACTCCGGTGCACGGGTTGGTCATTTGGAAGAGTCAGCCTATATGCGGGGCGACCTTGTTATATTCTTGGTGCCCGATGATCTCGATCTGTGTGCGGTTAAAGGGGCCTGCAGGTCTTTGGCCTAGCTTCTGGGCTTTTCTCCAATTTGGAGAAAAGTGTGGCAACTCCCATGCACCGCTTGGAGGCTGATGTCCAACGTGTCCGGGGGCTGCTGCATTGCCGTATCATCCAGCTTCCCATGCAAGTACCTTGGAATCCCTCTCTCGGTCTTCCGGCTGCGCCGCTGTGATGAACAACCGTTGGTTGACTGCGTGGCCACACGGATTCCTGGTTGGAAAGGCGAACTACTGAATGCAGCTGGCCGGACGGCTCTTACAAAGGCAACACTCTCAGCTATTCCCATCCACACGGCCATCGCGTTGTCCTTGTCATCGTGGGCGATCAACAGGCATTGACAAGCTGTGTAGGGCGTTTATCTGGGCCGGCGCGGAGTCGGTCGCAGGTGGCCGTTGCAAGGTCGCTTGGATCAAGATGAACCGCCCAAAGGAGTTGGGTGGACTTGGCGTCTCGGACTTGAGGCGCGCGGGTGTCGCGCTGCGAGTAAGGTGGATCTGGAAAGATAGGCTGTGCGGCCGCGCGCCGGTCTCTCAGGAGCGCGCTGCCCTTGCCCTTTTTCTCTGCTGCTACTGAGATTTCACTTGGGAACGGCGAATCCACCTTCTTACGGACAGATAGCTGGCTCAATGGAGCTTCTATCGAGAACGCTGGCACCTTTGGTGTTTGCGGCTGTGAGCAGAAAGAAGAAGAAGACAACGGTGGCCGAGGCAATGCTCAATGATGCTTGGGTGAACCATATTGCTGGACCGACGTCCATGGCCCTGCTGGTCGAGTTTGCACGCCTCTGCGATCTAATTGATGAGGTGCACCTCACGCCACAGCCGATACTTTCTCCCGGACACTCACTGCTGATCGGTCTTACTCTGCGGCCTCGGCATATGGTGCCATGTTCTTGGGTTCTTCGCCGCTGCTCGAGCTAAGCAGTTGTGGAAAACGGCAGCCCCTCCAAGAGTGCGTTTCTTTTTTGGTTAACCATGCATGGTCGCTGCTGGACTGCTGACCGCAGGTTTAGGCATGGCCTTCAAGACAACAACACTTGTGTTCTTTGTGACCAGGCGGCTGAGACGATGGAGCACATACTCCTGGGTTGTTGCTTTAGCAGGGGAGGTCTGGCAGCTCTGCTTGGCGCAGCTGCACCTGCACACCACCATCTCGCCGGTTCAGGATGATACCATGGCTTGGTGGCTTCGCAACAGGAGGCTGCTTCCAAAGATTTTCAGACGAGGTTTTGATTCATTCTTCTTCCTGATGGGTTGGCTCCTGTGGAAGGAACGAAATGCAAGAACTTTCAATGGTGTCTCCATGACCGCGCTCCAGTTGCGTGACCACATCTTCGAGGAGGCGCATTGCTGGGCTACGGCGGGCTTCAGGCAGCTCGGCGTTCTTCTCACTGCTACATAGTTGTTTGTTTTCCTTGTCGCCAAAATTTTTTCTTATGTAATCATTTTGGCACCATCCAGTAGTGTTAGGTGTGTGCCCCGGTAATCTTGGTATTACCCGTCTTTGTTTGTTAAACTCTATCTTCTTAATGAAATACGCGCTTCGGCGTGATCTCAAAAATAAATAAATGTGCTCTGTTTCTCTATCGACAGGCTGAAACAAAACAGAGTGTACGGATGTTTTTTTTTTTTTTTTTTTTTTGTGTGTGTGTGTGTGCAGCCTGCCGGTGTTTGGTAGGGGCCTGAATGCCTAATGGTGGAAGGGGTCTGACAGTAAAGGTTGCATAAAAGGGCATAACGGTCATTTTTAAATTTCTCCATCTAGCAAATCCCCACTCAAAAATCGTTACTATTGAATCCACCGAAATCTGCCGGCATATAGATTAGCACAACAGCCCTACGTAGCTCAGCAAATAAGCACAATTAATTTAAACAATCAATTAAATACATAAGATTGAGAGTTGTCCACCGGCAAATGTCGCGCTCCTGATCGATGGGTGCAATTATGTTATGTTGTGGTTCACTTCATTTCGTTGGGCCTACTGTTTGTTTTTAACCAACTCTAAAAGCTGATCAGGTTATCTTCGATTGATAGATGGATGCATACACAATAATAAATGGATAATGAATAGCTTTATCAAATCGTTTTATATGCAGCTCAAAAATAGTGTATGAATATGCATGATTGTTCGTTGCCTTGTCGCTGTCCTCTCGTGCACTCATGAATCACGACTCATTTCCCTCCAATCAAAATAGTATACGAAAACATTTGCTATCGATCCGTCAGGTGGGCCCTTATTCTCCACCAGATGGTTGAGCTGGCCCCCCTCTTCTATCTTAATTTATTGTTATTATACAAAATTTTAGTTTAGCTTCTAATTTGTTGGTTGCTGCTCCCGGTTTGGTACGTCTTTCATAATTTAACTAGTAAAATTGCCCGTGCATTGCAACCAAAATCCAACTTTATATCATTGCTGGCGGCGAGTTGTTCTAGCATGGGTAAGGCATCAAGGTCAGCTCGCGACGGTCATGGTAGGGATGGCTGTCATGATGGCGAGGATGGTGGTGGCGAACAGTCGCTGCCGCCCGGGGAGAGAGGTGGGGCGGTGACCGGGGACGATGGCATAGCTTGTTCCCTAGTGTGCTTGCGGCGACCGTGCGTTGGAGTCGCGGCCTGGTCACCACGATAGGAAATGGCGGCTGTGCATCGTTCGCGGGCCCTTCGGCGGAGTTTTTTTTTTTTCTGTGGTTTTTATTGCTTCGAATGTTAATCGATCACCAAGAGTCTCCGCAATGAGAAGCACGGGCACAGGGGAGGTGAGGGTGTAAAGCCTTGGGACAAACTTCCTCTCTCACCCACTAGATCTAGCATCGCTGTTTCATGAGCCCTTGATTTAATAGAGAGAGATTCTTGGGTGCACAATCTGGGTGACTTCTAATACCATCCCGGAGGGAGTACCTCTCAGTAGGGGTCGTTTCTTTGGGTGAACCCAAAATAATTTAGGATTTCAATTATAGTAGAGATTGTTCAATTATAGTAGAGATTGTTCTCAGTGTTCTCATTTGGAGAAATTACAGTGTCAGTACCTTTCTCTTTAGCGAACCGTTAATTTTCCATTGTAGAACCCCCATTTCAAGTTCCCTCAATTATTTATTTTGGCATAAGGTGTCCACATTCTGAATATTTGTCTTTAGGTTGTTATTATTATGTGTTTTCTTGGCCAAGTCCCCAACAAGCAACTGTATCTGGATTTGCAGTTAAAACATTAGAAGAATCAAGATTCTTCTAGCTGGGTCCTCTTTCTGTGCTCTGGGTTTCTTAATATGAGTGTTTTTCATCCAGTTCATTGAGAAGATCGACCATCCACCTTGTCTACTTCTATGTGATTCACACTGTGCTAGACAACTCTTAATTGTGTTTCACACACGTTCTGATTCTTAAAGAGGAGTCATTATTATTTCGTACCTCAAATGGCATTTTGTGTTTATCATCCTCACAGAAATCAATAGTGTTTGCACGATAAACTTCAGCGGCATCTGCAGAACTACCTACCTGGTCGGTGCCTATGAGTTCTGATAACCACCTCATCTTTTTTGGCATTCTCTGAAAAAAAAATGAGATGTGGAATTTTAGACAAGTCAGTGGATTAGTTCCTTTTCTCATACCCAGAGATCCAACATTTCTTCTCAAAGATGCTCGATGTGAAACCTGGTTGTGGATTTTGTTGCTTTTGTACTGCATAGATATTTGTTAGAGCCTTTGTGCCCAGATGTCGGTTTATGAACATTACCTCATTGCAGTCATCATTAGGAACATCTTGAGGTGTTGTATTATCATCTTCATTTGGCACCATATAAGGTTTCGGACTGTGTGGATTCTATATTCCATTTTCTTCTATGATTGATATCATTTGAAGATGTGGGAGTGGGAAGGATGAACGTGCTCGCAAGAACAGGAAGTTTGGGCTGACCGAGATTAAACACGAGTTTGGTAATAGGCAGATTCACTCATGGATCTCATTTTGTTTTGTTAGTGTGTAATACATAACGAAGAGAAACAATTAACAACAATGTATACTAACAAAAAAAGAGCAAATGAAAAGAGAACCAGGCAGGAACGAGGATCCATCCGTCTCTCCATACACGCGGTGGATTTCTTGGCAGTTAAGGTTTGTTTTCTTGCAAATGTCTCACCCACTTTCAGTTGTTCATTTTCTTGTAAATGCTTGGCCTGCATGCACTGAGATCTGAGAAATTAGTGTGATTTTTTCCACTGGGGTCTAAGAACGACCCACTTCTGCTTCTATGTTGAAACAGCATTGGGAGGACAATCGAGATCGAGGGCAAGATAAGTCTCTTGGGAAGATAAAATTGAATGGGCAAATTAGGGGCGACCGCGCTAACACCAAGCACCAACCCACCCCCATCGTTGCCCTTCAGCACACGAAGGCAACCCATTCGCACACGAGAGCCAACGGCCAGCGGCGGTCCCACGAAGGGTGGCGTCCACACCTCCCCTTTGTGTCCTCACTCTTCTAGCACGCCCTCACCCCTACATCTCAGGAGCCAATGGCGGCAAGCATTAGCGAGTGGCGGACCTGGCGGCTTGTGGTGCCGAGCCCCCATCTTTGGCGGCGGTTGGTTTGCCACTAGCCAGCTGTGGCAAGCCCGGACCGTGCCTCCGTGCTTCTGTGGCCAGGATTTGGGCCCCATCTTTGATGGCGACGGCTAGCTGGATTTGGGCCCTTGGGGCTGGATTTGGTGCCTAGTGGCGATCGGCATGTGGATCGCTGTCCGCTGGCGGTGGTGGTCATGGCGTCCCTTGGCACCGGTGGCGACAAACATGGAAGAGACGTGCTGATGACCATGCGCCACGACGTGGCGGACACCGATGGCGTTTCGCAAGCTTGACCCTAGCCTGGTGATAGACACCGATTAGGAAATGTCCTGTGGAAACCGTGGACACCTGCTGTGAATTTATAACATGATATATGCCCATGCGTAATTAATCATCCAACGTTTGAGTGTGTTGGTGAATGAATTTAGGAGTAGTAGTTAGAAAGAAAAATAATTATTAGACGTTGTAGGCTTGCACCGGCACGGCTGCACAAATGTCGCAAATTGTGGCACACGTCCATGATTCCCTTGGTCTTCACTCATTTTTCTCTTTAATTTACATGCACCATGATCCGCTACGAGTCAGGCCATCCTCGAATCCTAGGTCTTGAGTTTCTATCACGCCGCACAATTATGGCTAAAGATGGCATTATATGGAGTCGCGACTCGAGACCTGGGACTAAATACATCACCCATGGGTTCTAATTGGGGAAAACCTTCACCCGTTGGTCCTAGAACGCTCTTATAACAACTAGAAACAAAAACATTCATGTAGGTTTAACACCACTCGACTGAAAAATTACATGAGGGAAAGACATAGCTAACTTGGCCTAGGCTGCCCGGCCTTTCAGCTGGCCCAAAAGGGGGCGGCTTGTGCAGGCAGATGCATATAAGCGGCGGGTCCCAAACCCTAGACCTATCGGATAACACACGCACCCAGGTGGAAGCATGGTCTTGAGGTGAGCGCTTGTGACCTCATGGCCGTGGCTCGCACCCCGAGCCACCACACAACCCCTGCCCCCCTGGCGGCTACGCATCTGACCTCAAAGCTGCAGCCCCATCGATAGGGTCCCCTCCCTCTCCATTTGGCTTTGATTTCCAATTCCATGTTGCAGATCTAGTTTTTAAATGTTCTATACCATAGCTACAAACACACAAGTTTTGTTGCTGCATTTAGAAATTATTTATCCTATCAATGCATCAAGATACATGAATTGGTATAGTCGCCATACATGTGAACACATGGGTAAAAATAGTGGAGGTCCAAATACATGAATTGATCTAATATCAAACGAGCCCAGCGCAAATAAGGCTAGAACTAAGTATTTAAGACAATCACTCACCCCACCCCCCAACCCCCACCCACCCACCCACCCGCCCCGCGCCCCATCTTTGATCCCCAACTATTCCTAGCAGCGGTTGCAAGGAAACCGCGCAGATTCACCTCTCACAGAGGTCAACATAGGTACGGTAACCGCGCATCTGCACCGCACGTCACCCCTTGCTACCGGTGCAGTGCCTATTGCTACTCACAAGGACAGGCTGGGCCCACAAATGTTGTCACCACTACTCACCCAGCCAGCAGACGCTCACTCCTGGCCGTCCGGCAGCCATAAGTGCTCCTTCTCCTCACCCGCCTACTATCTAGCCATTTCAAACCGGCGAATCCAACCACAATGCCTAGCCAGCGCAAACACAAGCTAGAGTCGACTGATGGTGACCATTTTCCAAATTCTTGGACCAAAGTGATTTCTTTTTCAAACTTATAATGTGCTTACTCTGAACCTTCACTTCCTGCTTCAGTATATCAAGACTGTCTCCTGCAAAACAATCACAGGTTTGTCTCTAATTCATTGAAAGTTCAAACTAACTCTATTCACAGAATGATGAGATGCACAAAAACAAAAGTAATTGTCAATGTATCACACACTTTTATGTCCTATCCTACTGCTTAAATGCCCGTGGTAATTCAGCAGAATTTGAGACAAGTTGTTTATATTGCAGCCATAATATTTATTAAATTCGCATTTGATGTTGATGAAACTGACCTCTTGAACTCAAGCGATCCTGCTCTTTCTGTTTAAGACGGTAATCATGTTCAAATCTATCCAAAGCATGCAATTCATGCAGCCAATAATTCTGGAAAGATATCCAAGATCAAATTTTTTATGTAGGAAACCATAGGCATGAAAGGAACCATGCATATTTCCTAAAAAATGGCCAAAAAGTAGATTCATAGAGGCAGCTGTATATTCACCTCCCTTACAATTAGATGCCCATGCAAATATTTTGAAATTTAATGGTCATTTTCTTGCAGTTTCTAGAAATCGATTTGTAGATGTGGTTGTATTTGAGCCGCCCCTACAAATAGACCCCATTTGTCACGTTATGACGTGAGGCCGACATAAAGCATCTGTTTCAACCCTTCCCCTCTCTCTCTCTCTCTCTCTCTCTCTCTCTCTCTCTCTCGGCCCTGGTCTCGCACCTAGCCATGAGGATCCATCGGTCTGCCCACAGATGCGGTGGATTTATATGTAGTTCTAGTTTGTTTTCTAGCAAATGCCCCACTGACTTTTAGTAGTTTAATTTCTTGTAAATGCTTGGCCAGCTTCCATTTAGATATGAGAAATTAGTTTGATTTTTCCCAGTGGGGTCTGAGATCGACCCAACGACCAACTTTTCCTTCTATGTTGAAAAAGCATTGGAAGGAATCGAGGGAAGATAAGTCTCTTGGGAAGATAATAAATTGAGCGGGTGACTCGGTGGTGACCGCGTCGGCGCCAAACACTAGCCCCGCTCTCGGCCTTCATCCAGCCGCTGTCGCCACCCTTTGGCAGGCGATGGTGGCGGCCAACGACGGTCCCATGAACGGCATCATTCACACCTCTCCCTCTCTTCCCTCTCAGGTTTTGTCTCTAATTCATTGAAAGTTCAAACTAACTATATTCACAGAATGGGATGAGATGCACAGCAAAAGTAAATGTCAATGTATCACACACTTTTATGTCCTATCCTACTACTTAAATGCTCGTGGTAACTAAGCAGAATCTGAGACAAGTTGTTTATATTGCAGCCATAATATTTATTAAATTCCGCATTTGAAGTTGATGAAACTGACCTCTTGAACTCATGCGATCCTGTTCTCTGTTTAAGACGGTAATCATGTTCAAATCTATCCAAAGCATGCAATTCATGCACCCAATAATTTAGGTAAGATATCCAATATCCAATTTCTTATGTAGGAAAACATTGGCACGGAAGGATCAATAAAACACACAAACAAGTAGTTATTTAGCACAAAGAGCATAGGCACCAAAGGATATGAATAATCAATTGGCCATCAATCAATACAAGCCATTAGCTTAATCCTTGCCATTTCAATAAGCTACTATGGTTAATTATATACCATCAACCATGCATATTTCCTAAAACAAAATTGCCAAAAAAAAAATAGATTTGTAGAGGCGGTTGTATATTGACCGCCCTTACAAATAGACGCCCCTCAAATGTTTTTCCATTTTTTGGCCATTTTTTCTGGTTTTTGGAAAATCGATTTGTAGAGGTGGTTGTATTTGAGCTGCCCCAATAAATAGACCCAATTCATTACGTGTTTCAGGTCACGGCGCGGGCGTTCGCGGCGGACGGCCTCGTCGCCGCTGACCGAGAACGGGTCCAACAATGGTCGCCACCTCCTCTCTTCCCCTTCGTGGTGGCCTCGCCGCAGTCCATGTCAGGTAGGTGAGGGTGGACCCGACGAAAACGGCAGCCACGTCGTGTCTGCACTACACGCCGTCACATGAACCCCACCCGATTGGACCGATCGCCGCCTTTACATGCTCGCATGCACGCATCGCATGCATGCCGCACCGACTAAACGGTTGACAGATCCGTTCTCGCAGACGGAGCGTGCAGCTGCAGCAGGCACGCCTAGCGGAGGGCGGCGGCGGTGGTGGAAGAGGTGATGGCGGCGCCGAGCGCAACGGCGCGGCGCCAGGCGGCGGGCTGGGCAAGGCCAAGAAGGATGGCAGCGGAAGCAGCTCATGGGCCGCACCGTGCTGCTGCAGCTACCCGGCAACCCGTCGCGGATCGACATCCGCCCACCAGCCCCGATCGGCCGGGCGCTCAAGGTCTAGGAGGAGCTCGTCAACGCAGTGCTCCGAAGGACGGCGCCGACCCCGCCGCCGCCTTTGTCCACCGCAAGAAGGTCCAGCACGCCGAGAAGAACATCCGTGACGCCTTCCCGCGCTCTACCGGTAGTTGAAGTATGGGCCACAAATTGGTTTTGGCAAGTGCAATTTGCCAAACTATTGGAGATGACCATTGATTTAACTTGGCAAAAATTTTGGAGACTTGGCAAATTACAACTTTTGCCAAATGACAATTGGCAAACCGTTGGAGATGCTGTAAACTCTCTCTCTCTCTCTCTCTCTCTCTCTATAGATTTTGCCCGTGGTCTCGCATCCAAGGATCCATCCGTCTCCCCACATATGCCGTGGATTTATCTGCAGTTCTGGTTGGTTTTCAAGCAAATGTCCCGCACACTTTTAGTAGTTTGTTTTCTTATAAATCCATGGCTAACTTGCATTGCGATATAAGGAATTAGTGTGATTTTCCTTAGTGGGGTCTGAGAACAACTCAACATCCCACTTCTCCTTCTATGTTGAAAAGGCATTGGGAGGACAATCGAGGGAAGATAAGTCGCTTGGGAAGATAATAAATCGAGCGGGCGACTCGGTGGCGACCGTGCTGGCGTCGAGCACTACCCACGCTTCCAGCCTTCATTCGGCCGTTGTCGCCACCCTTTGGCAGGCGACGGTGGTGGCCGGCGGCGGTCCCCCGGAAGGGCATTGTCAACACCTCCCCTCCCTGCACCTCACTCTTCCTCCCTCCCCGCTCCCCCAACACCTACATCTCCAGCGTCAACGGCAGCGAGCTGTAGTGGGCCCAGGAACGCGTCTCCATGCTTTCGTGGGTGGGAATGACAATGGCTAGCTGGATCCGGGCCTTTGGTGTTGGCACTTCGTGGAAATGGGCGTCCTCGTGGTGGTGGTCATGGCGTCCTTGGCACCGGTGGCAGCCAACAAGGAAGGAGGCACGCTGCAGGTGCTGCGTCACAGCGTGACGGACACCGACGGCGTGCTGGCGAGCTTGAACTGAGCCTGGTGACCATGGCCATGGCCTGGCCGCCCCCAGCACCTATGGGCAGTTGGCTAATTTTTTGTGAAATTATTAAGCGGGTCAACAAGTTACTTTTTAGATGGAGCATCCGAATGGTAAGCTTCGTTATATGACTGATATTCTTGTACTATTTATTATCATGTCAAAGATGCCTTCATCATGATGAGAGTGTGTTTGCATTTCTATTGTTCATCCGGCTAGTGAAGATCCCAATGGTTATGGTGACCCTGCTAGCGAACGGTGTGGACACTAGTGCACAAGGTGGTGTTTGCACATAAATGATTCTCACTCTTTATTTCATATGGAATATTATTTACTATATGATACAATTATTCCTTCTTACTGTGTTGAGTCTGTTGGCGGTTTGTTTTTGCATGAGTGTAAGCCACTATTTGACTCTCTATGTGTGTTGCTTGCGTGTCTTACACGCACGTTAGCAAAAGTGCACCATGCCCCTGTTGGCATGACCCGGACCTCGCAGTCACTGTCCCCCAACTGCTGCAGCACACTAGAGTGCATTGGACCTACCCCAGACCAAGCTAAGGTATGGCTTGCGTCTCAAGTTGGGGGCACACGAAGGTATGGCTCAGTCACTGATGGCGACCGCATGCAGGCACAACTCCTAGAGGATGTGACGTAGCCCTTATGGAACTAGACGGAAGGGAAAGTCACAAATTTTATGTTTTTTTTCTTCTTCAAGCGTGACGGATCGACGGATAAGGCGTGGAAACCACGGATCCTTCGAGGTCCAGCCCTGAAGGAAAAACTTCCCACCAAACCAAGATTGTTTGCGGCAATTTTATCAACTTCGCTTGGAATCAAATACCGCTTTCTACCATAGCTAGCTTTGATTAAGTTCAAATTATGTAAAAAATGGTGTTTGGGAGTTTACTTATAGGGCATCTGTTTCAACCCTTCCCTAACTCTCTCTCTCTCCCCCTCTCACACCCCGGCCATAAGGATCCATCTGTCTACCCACAGATACGCGGTGGATTTATGTGTAGTTCTAGTTTGTTTTCTAGCAAATGCCCCACCCACTTTTAGTAGTTTATTTTCTTGTAAATGCTTGGCTAGCTTCCATTTAGATAAATTAGTGTGATTTTTCCCGATGGGGTCCGAGATCGACCCAACGACCAACTTTTCCTTCTGTGTTGAAAAGCATTGGAAGGAATTGAGGGGAAGATAAGTCTCTTGGGAAGATAGTAAATTAAACGGGTTACTCTCGGTGGCCCCTCGTCGGCACCGAGCACTAGCCCCGCTCTCGGCCTTCATCCGGACGTTGTCGCCATCCTTTGGTAGGCGATGGTGGCGCCAACGGCGGTCCCATGAATGGCATCATCCACACCTCTCCCTCTCGCCCGCCTCCCCCCCTCCCTCCCCCCCCCACACACACACACACACACTAACATCTCCAAAGTGTCAACGCCGGTGAGCGGTAGCGGGTGGACGGATTTGATGCCTGTTGGCCTTGTCTCCCCATGTTTGGTGGCGCTTGGTTTTGCCTCACGCCAGCTATAGCAGGCCCGGGAATGCGCCTCCTTGCTTTGGTGGGTGGGAACAACGACGGCTAGTTGGATCCGGGACCTTGGTGTCTAGCACATGGTGGTGGTGGGCATGTGGGTTGCTATCCTCCCTGGTGGTGGTCATGGCGTCCTTGGCACGGTGGCAGCCAACGAGGAAGGAGACGCGCTGATGGCACCACGTCACAACATGGCGGACACCGACGGCGAAGCTATCGAGCTTGACCTAAGGCTAGCCAGCGCCTATGGCCAGTTGGCTAAATTTCTATGAAATTCTTAGGTGTCAATATTATTCTTTTAGATGGAGCATCCAAATGGTCAGCTTGGCTATTTGACTAATATTTATGTACTATTTATATATTATCATGTCAAAGCTCTGCTAGTTCTTATATTTTTGGAATTCTTAGTTCATCCTGATGAGAGTGTGTTTGCATTTCTATTCTTCATCTGCCTAGTGAAGATCCCAATGGTTATGGTGACCCTGCTAGCAAACGGTGGACACCAGTCCACACGGTGGTGTTTGCACATAAATGATGTTCGCTCTTTATTTTGTACAGAATAATATTTACTATTTATCTATGATGTAATTATTCCTTCTTACTGTGTTGTGGCTGTGTGGGGGGTTTGTTTTTGTATGAGTGTATGTTACTATTTGACTCTGCGTATGTGTTGTCCGCGTGTCTCACACGCATGCTAGCAAAAGTGCAACATGCCCCTGTTCACCTGACCTTGACCTTACGGTCACAATCCTCCTACTGCATCGCACTAGAATGGATTGGACCTACCCCAGACCAAGCTAAGTTATGGCTCAAGTTCTAAGTGGGGCACATAGGCAGATATGGCTCGGGTCCCAATGGAGCCCACATGCAGGCGTGACTGCTAGAGTTTGAGTCCTAGCCCTTGTCGAACCACACAAAAGGGAAAGTCACAAATTTTATGTTGTGTTTCTTCTTCAGGCACGATGGATCGACAGATAACATGAGGAAAGTGCAGATCTTTCGCAGTCCAGCCCTGAAGAAAAACTTTCCCACCATACCAAGATTGTTTGCGACATTTTTTATCAACTACACTTGCAATCAAATATGGCTTTCTACCAGATCTAGCTTTGATTAGGAGCGAATTATGTAATACTTATAGGAAAAGATCAGCACTTGCCTATCTTTTGCCCCCCCCCCCAGGAGGCACCTAGGGCCGCTGCTAGCCATGCCAGCATGTGGTGACCTCACCACAAGGAGCAACATTAAATCGACAAATCCCACGACCTTTTCCTCTCCCGGAGAAGAGCCTGGAGCTATTGCCACACTGGATTAATGGGGCGAAAGGGGTTATGCATTATGGCAATGGAGACCAATGAGGGTCGTCTACTGATGAAGAAGAGGAAGAAATGACATGGGCGCTAATGAGAAGGAAGGGGCCATGAGGGTCGGCGAGAGATGTGGTCGCACCGGCATTGATAAGGAGAGGAAGAGGTTGTATGGCCGCCAAGGCGAGGTGTGTGTGGCGACCGGGAATTGAGGGGAAAGAGGGAGGCATAGCATGACATGGGCATGAGGATCTGCCACTATAGATGGGAATGCAATCCATGACTAGGCCAAAGGATAGCAATCATGACACAACATACCTCAAGTTACACAGCAAGAAGTTGTTGTGATCAGTCAATCCCAGATCTTGGTGAGCTTGTGGGAGCAACCGACGCAGTGGTTCGATTGAAATTTGTGGTTGGGTGAGGGAAAAGATGTGCCCTTCAGGGTTTCCTGGTGGTGGAGGCTATAACAAATAGAATTTCGGGGATGGGGTTGAGGAAAATTGTGAGCTTTAATTAAGGTTTCATACCATGAGGGAGTAGTGTCTCAAATCACGACGAGGCACGAATAGCGTAGGCAACTTCTGGGATGCACGTAGTGGTGACTCCTCGGCTAGAATTTGGGTTTAGGGATGGGAAAGGTACGTGTAGGCAAGGATCGGGAGTTTGGCTTGTTGCGACACGGTGGTGGCTATTACTTGGACTTTTTTGCAAAGTGGTGAGATGAAGGTGTGACCTTTATGGTTTCTTAGGAGATGGAGAGTGGGGACAGAAGCGAGGACAAATAAACGGAGAAAATGGAAAGGTCATCATGAAGTCTGAAGGGGCTATGTTGTGTGGACTTCAATATTTCTAGTCTCAAGATGTGAAGACGCCCACACACGCCACCACCACCACCCCCATGCCATATCGCTTTCCGTGCTGCCAGTTATCATCTTTTTGTTGTTGAGAATTGGCCTATTGACAGATTATCTTATCTATTTTCCCGTTCTCGATCAAAAGAAACATGCGTGTAGAAGTTGTATATGGATCCCGTTTTCCTTGCTCGATCCCAATAACAAGACATGAAAACACACATGTATATGAGAGTCATCTCTTCATTAGTCATTATATGTGCACCTATAGTCCTCTTATATAGATGTAGCCTTTAGGGCATATAAGTTAGCCTCCAAGTCCCATATGGTGAGCCCACTAATCCTCTAATTGAGGAATATCTTAACAGTTTTGACCAACTTCACTAGTATCTGCATTAATTTGTCACTACTCCAAGATAAGATAGTGACTAAAAGAGAGTGCATATCTCACCCCCAGTCTCACATCCTGGCCATGAGGGTCATCCGTCTCTATGCACACGCTTTGGATTTATACAGTACGTTGTGGCTTATGTCCCACCCACTTGCAGTAGTTTATTTTCTTGTAAATGATTGAGTAATAACTCACATGTTGCCAAATTGATTATCAAATTTTGACAGGGTTTTGTGTGTCAAATAGGGACCAAAAGCTGTTTTTTTATCTTGGTAAAGGTTAAGGAACAATACAAGTTTTGGAAAACAAAAATAGTGTACCTACTTTTTTTGGAAAATAAAAAAATAGTTTTCTCATATTTTGAAGGTATTGATCAACATGGGGTAGGGAATTGTTGGGACAAGAAAGCGTTGTGCAGATACAGTTGCTTGCTTGCATTTTATTATTACTTAACAATGCTAAAATAACTCTTCCTGTTGTAGGGCCCTAAAAATACTATGCAGGTTTGTACACTGATGCGGTAGCAATAGACAGCTATTTGGTGTTTTGATATGCTCGAGTTCTGTCAGACAAAACAAGTTCCTCAAGTATAATCAGAACTAGGGCTGGAATTCTTGTTTTCTCGATATACTTGAATATAATTATTTGTGTTAGTGTGCATTACATTTGACATATATTAATATTTTTTTTTTTGAAAGAGAAGCAGGGGGAGCACCCTACCTGTATTTTTCATTAACAAAAGTGGAAGCTGTACAGAAAGCTGTACGGGGGTGGGGGTGGGGCAGGGGCAGAGCTATAAAGGCCGGGGGCAGAGCTATAAAGCTCAAACGAAAAACACAGAGCTGTTAACATATATTAATACATTACTTAATACATCTCAAATTATAAGACGTTTGACTTTTTAGACACCAAGATTGATCACTCGTTTTATTCAAAAATTGTGAAAAATATCACTTATTTTGTTGTGGCTTGGTTCATTAATAAAAAGTTCTTCAAGAATGACTTAAACTTGACTATGTTTGCACAAACGTTTTCAATAAGATGAGTGGTCAAACTTGGAGTAAAAAAAAGTCAAACACCTTATAATTTGGTTTTGTGGGAGTAGTAGATAATAAGTCTAACTCCCAATGTGATTGGCTCTTTCTACCTTCTTTTGTTTAAGGCATTGGGTCCATGAAACGATTTGACCATTCTTAATTTTGCTTTTGCAGCGATGGAAGCTACTTCAATGCTATAATGAACTTCCCCAAGAACAAAGGTGCAATGATTCTAGGTAATAACTTCTCTGCAGATATCGAAGAAAAAATAAGGGAAGAGAAGCATCAATACCAGGACACGGGATGAAAGGTAGGGGGACGGGCGATGACAATCTTGCTACCATCCTTGTCGTAGCGTCTCTATTTATGTTGTCGCCGATTCGAGCGAGCGAGCGAGAGGAGAGGAGGTTAGGCAGAGTCGTGAGAGTGCCTTGGTTTTTGTTTCGATGGGTATTTCAGTAAGATTTATTTGTGAGATGGAGCATCCAAATGGTAAGCTTCGCTATCTGACTCATATTCATGTCTACTATTTGATCATGTCAAAGCTCTGACATTATATATATTATTTGAAAAATTCTCATTCCATCCTGATGGATGTGTTTGCATTTCTGTTCTTCATCTACCTGATAAAGATCCCAATGGTTATGAGCCTACAATCGAACGGTGTGCACCATTGCACACGTTGGGGTTTCTAGTTCAGGACACATAAATGATGTTCGCTCTTTGTTTCGTTACAGATCGAATAATGTTTACTATTTAATTCTGGACAATTATTCCTGCATTATATGTTGTCTGTAAGTGGATTTGTTTTTGTATGAGTGTTATGTCACCGTTTGACTTTGCACGTGTGTGTTTGCATGTGTGTGTTTGTGTCTCTCACAAACACACACTAGCAAAAGTACTATATGACATTGAACGGGACAAAGTATCTATCTTGGACACTGTTGAGAATTGGCCTATCCAGCAAGGGCCATGCCTAAGGAGGTGCCAGGGGTTACCGCCATCGCATTCGTCGGGAGTGCGCGGGACATCGCAGCGGCATCCACCAAGTGCAATGACGGCGCTAGGGGTATGCCCTTGTATGTCAAGGCATTCCCAAGATCCGAGAGGAAACAACAATTTGTGTACACATATCCTGGTATATTTACGTCGTTTGTGCCAATATAGCAAATGGACCGAACCCAATAGCCATTCTCACAGCCCACGATGGAAACAACCCTAGAATTGAGATGCTTGCTTCGCCCCTGTTCGGCTTCCTCGCTCCACGCCACAATCTTCTGACTCAGCATCAGGCACCAACACAACACCACCCCCCACTCCAGCTAGGTCTTCTTGCCCTTTTCCATCCCCTTTTCCGAGCTCTGCTGGCTCGCTTGCGGTGGCCCGCCCCCCTCGTGGCTGCGCTTTTGTGGCCCTGCCCTAGCGAAGGAGCCAACCCCCGACGGCGTTTGTGCAGCACAGCAACAAGCCCTGTCCGGCCTCAGGCTCCAGCGAACAGTGCCTTCTCCTTTGCCAGCTTCAAGCAAGGTGAGCAAAACACCCTACATCTTCTCATAGTGATTTAGTGATAAATTTGGCGTACCCAGCCACAAATTCTTGGCTCCGCCATTGACAAGGAGATACTTAGTGTTTGATTCTGCATGGGCGTGTGTGGTGTCTCACACACACACTAGCGAAAGTACTACCCTGCTTCTGCATGCTACCATAATAAGTGTCACATGACGAGTACCGAGCATGCTTATGACCGAACGGCTCTGTTTTTCTGTCATCTTGTATCCACGTCAAAATAGATTACACGGATGATTTGTGTTTTTCTAATTTTTTCGGTTTTTTTTCGTCATCCATCTTCTACTGTTTTTTGTTGATTTTTTTTTTTTTTTGGTTTTTTTAGAAGTCTATACTATTTTTTCGTGCGTACGTATATACAGCCGGTGTTTGGTAGGGGCCTGATGGGCTGGGAATGGGCCAAAATGGTGGTGGAACTGGGTTGATTAGAATGGGCCATTCCCAGTTTGATTGGACAAGGGACACCGGACACAATGGTAAATTTTCAGATTTTCTCTCTCTCTAATCCCCATTCAAGAATTATTATCTCCTCAAATCTACAGATAAAGTATTGTGCATTTTAACGATGTCCACTAGTTATTATTATTAAATATTAAGCACATTGCTACAGCCTGCTTATGCAGGATTTGAACTTCCGCCTGTAATCCATTTTAGGAAAGAAAATAACAAATTATTGTACTTGCCAAAAAAAAAAAGGGGGCGGACCCAAACAGATCTAGGGTTAGTCGTCTCCAACGCCTTGCCCCCCACCGTTAGCCACCACTCCGCCGTGGGAGTGCGGCAGCTGCCCTCTCCGCCAGCCCCTCCCCCACGGCCATGGCGAACTCGGGCGAGCTCTCGCCGAAGTCCGCCATGGTGCCCCCGCCTAGACCTGGCCCAGCCACTATCATCGGCCGCAGTGGTCCACTAAGCCAACCAACGACCATCCCCACCGTTGGTCTCCCCTTCCTCCCCGGGCCCCTGCGGCCGACCATCTATACCCGCCAGTTGAGGAAGAAGGGGGGGAGAAGCTCGCCACAACCCAAAAATCCAAATCAAGCAAAAGCAACCGAGGAGCGAATGAGGAGGACGAAGGACCTACCGGGCGGTGGATCCGCTGCCTCCACTGTCGGATCCAATGGCGCTGCGCCAGATCCACATGGCCACATGGGAAGGAGGCGATGGGGCACGGGGAGGTTGTGGGGGCGCGAGGAGGCCGCCGGGCGCCAGGGAATAGATCGCCGCTCGTCGTCGTCGCCCGAGAGGAGAGTTGGGGAGAGGGAGGCCGTGCGGTGTCGGGTGAGGACGAGTGGCTGCGGGCGGTGTTGAGTGAGACAGAGTCACAAGTGGTCGCGGTCTTTCTGTACTACTCCCTCCGTTTCTTAATACTAGTCGTTCTAGGAATCAAAATTTATCCCCGAAAGCATGTCGTTCTAGCTTCTTAGCCTTGGTCCCACCCTACATCACGCATATCATCTATTCAGCCATGCGCACTCTGCCTCCCCTGTCTCCCACTACCATACCTAATAAAGAAACTAAAAAAAAGGTTGTGGGAGGAGGTTTTATCCTTCCATCCCTTGCGTGGGGCTCCTGGCAGCCTCCAGATGGACAACGAATAGAAACAAGTGCAGCAGAGAGAGAATACGTGTGGGAACTAAGTAGGGGTATGTTCGACTTTAGCCATCGTCGTTGGTAGTTGTGCTGGATCCTAAAACGACTAGTATAGTGAGACGGAGGGAGTAGTGCTTTATCCCTCAAAAGTGTAGAGCTAGAGCAAATCTAATTAAAGAAGGTAAGTTTACCTTGTGGGTGCAAGGTTTTATATAGTACGGGTGTGTCGTCCTCGAATATAGCTCCGCCTCCACCATGCGAAACGAAGGGCGCAAAGGTGAACCCAGAAGCAAAAGGCAAAAACCAGAACACGATTGGGGACTAACGGCGTGACGATGAAAAGAGGACGCCAATGGAATATATATATATCATGACCTTTGGTGAGCTTGCAAAAAACGGGGACAAACGGGGACCTACTGAGAGTTGTCCACCGGCAAATGTCAGATCGGTGGACGTACGTACTGATCGATGGATGCAAATATGTCACTTCATTTCTTTGGCCTACTGTTTTTTTTTTAACGAACTCTAAAAGCTGATCAGGTCATGATCGATTGATGGATGCATACATAATATCATGTAATATGCATGCACGCACGTAGGCATGATTTGTTCGTTGCCTTGTCGCTGTCCTCCCTTCGTGCACTCATGAGTCACGACTCATTTTCCTCCAATCACACAAAAAAATTATATGAAAAAATTGGCTATCGATCCACCAACTCGGAACAGAGTAGTAAGCACTAATCACCTGGAAAGCATTCAGAGAAAGTGAGAGACATTAAAAGTGAATATCCACACCATGATGAGAAGATAGCCTGCTTTATCCCTGAAACAAAGGACGCAAACTAAAAGTGATCCAATCCAAGAAAACAAAAAGGAGAAAACAGAAGACAACCGAGAAGAAAGAAGGGACGACGTAATGATGAAAAAAAATGGCCGCATGATGGAGTATATCCTGGACTTTTGAGATGGTGGGAAAGTTCCAAAAGTTCCTGGAATTTCAGTCAAATCTGGGTGACACATGCATGTTCTCAAAAGCAAACAGAGCATCAGCAGATGGTGAGCTTGCAAAAGTCGGAGACACACGGAATCCAGGCAATATACTTGTGAGACTTGTGTCGGCTTCATGATATCATGGCTGGACGACCATGTGTGAGTGTCCAACAGTGGAAGTTAAGTTAGGACGACATGGCACTGTTTCACTGAACTGAAAGGGTGATCTGTCAGAGTAGGTACAACTGGTGAAAAGTGCAACAAATTCACTGTAAAGTTATACTGCTTTTGTGGAATCACAAATTTAATATAAATACATCTACGTTTACCTTAAGTTTAACAATGTTAAAGGCTTGTTTATTCGATAGAGATTTTTCAGCCTCTCTTGAAACAGTTCAGGGCTTTTCTACCAAACGGCTGCACCTGGTGTGACCTGATAAAACGCATGCAGGCCTTGGCCGGCCACACCTGTCCATCTGGGTTGCTGCAAGCTGGATGCTGGAACAAATCTTTTATTTTATTTTCCTTCTTTATTAAAAGAAGCACGCACATCGATCTCATGTATATAAGCTAGTGTTGTGATCCGCATGGTTGCTGTCTCTATCTCACAATCATGCAGATTCTAGGCCTGGTAAAATCTAACTATTAATTAACACATAATAAGGTTGAAATAGGTATATTACAAAATTAATAATATTTATTTAGTATGATTAAACATTGGTATATATCATATAAATTTGATCAACCATTAGATCGTTTGATCTAGCAATATTCTAGAAGTACAAGGCAAAGGTAGTATTATTTGTGAAATTATCATGCAATTCACTTTGAGGAATTGTGGTACAATGAGTCGAGTGAAATTATCATTCAATTCACAACGGTAGCACTTTTGCCAGTTGCCACACGGCACACATGACACTAGCGGTTGTTCAACTACTCTCAGACTAGTGCATTCCATTCCTAGCTCACACAAAATTTCCATGTTGGTGCGAAACCGACCGGAAATAGAAAATGCCAACATAAAAATACAAAAACCATTTTTTTTGTCGGTGCACAAATTTCCTTGCTAGCCTTAAACCATGTTCTGCTACTAGCTGGATTAATTATGGAAGTCCAAAGCAACCCTATTTGCGGCCATGAATGTTAATATTTTTTTGACAAAAATAATAATTAAACTAAAAATTTTGACTCGTTCCATACCTTGAATTGTAAGCTATTAGGACATAGAGAATATATCAAAGCATAGACTAAGGGCTCCATTGGATTTGTAGGAATTTCTCATGTTTTCTATCGCTAGTACACCGGAGGTTTTTCATGGCGTCATGCCCAAAACTTCATTGGTGGTCGAGTAGGAGGCAGCACAGTGGGAGAAGAAATTGTGGGCCCCACAAGGACCCGCCACTCGAAACACTATGTTAAGTGGCGCCTACTATAACTTGGCCGCCGGTGAAAATATAACATTTTTACATGCTGTTTGTGCACTGTCACCGTCAGTGTTCATGACATTTTCACCGGCGGGTTGTATAACGTAGCCGCCAGTTCTAATACTATTTTTTATGGGCGGTTGGTGTAGACCAGCTGCCGTATTATAAGAGCTTTACACTGGAGGGGACAAGTAAGTTAGACGTCACCGTCATAATATCTTTACAGTGGCAGAAGACTAAGTTAACCACTTGTGTGAATTCCTCCCTCCATTGCCGAGACGAACAGTCAGGTGAACTGCCCGCCATAGGAACGGTCACCGCGAAGGGTCATCCGTTAATGGTCTTTTCATTCTAATACTCTATCCGAGAGTTCTCAGTATTTAGCAAAGCTGTTCCTATCTAACGGAAGGCTCCTGGATCAATGTAGGTCCATCCGTAAATCCAGGGGCATCGAATTCTTTATCCGTTGGCAAAAACGCTAGTTTTGAACCAAAAGAACCGAAAGGCACTGAAAGTTGTTTCGTCAGATCCACCTTCCGAACTTGAAACCGCTAAATCGGATTTGTAGTAGTACGCGTAGGAAACCCTTGTGGACAGATCAAGTTCCGATATCAACTCAGCAGTACGTATACTTTGCTTATCTAAAGTAAAGACATTAAAGAGTTTGCTTAGCACAAATACAAGTTGCAACCATTCACATTTGTCAGGTGGGTGTATTTACGCGCGGTATTTTAAGCAATACAACATTGAACAAAGAGATGGAGCCACATCCCGCACCCTCGTGGGACGCATCGCCGACAAGATGACCAAAGCAGGAAGCGGCTGGGGTCTGTGGTTGACAACGCCGCCACCGCCACTGCCACTGTCAACGACGTCAACAACAAAGATGGAGCCATCGCTCAACCCCTGGGAGCGCGATGCCGACGAACTGCTGCAGAGGGCAGCAGCGGGGATCCATGGTGGCCGCTGCCGCCGCCTGACTTTGCATCAGGATGTCCTCTTCCTCAACGGACTGTACCCGAACATCAAGACTACCATAAATGTGACGCTGTGGTGGTGGAGGAGTTCATTCAAGAAATACACGGTAATAATACTGGTGGCATGCTTGTCGGACGGGACACAGGGTGGCGTAAACGTAGGAACAATGAGCACAAGATTGCCCTTGATTGCCCTGCTACAACTCTGCGTCAGGCCGCGTTCCATGATCTTTCAGATCCACCAGGCTGGCGAGAAACTTCCTAACATCTTGAGGACTCAATTATATGTTTTCCTTATAAAAATGAACTGATGGCTGTAAATACAATTAATGTGAAATTAATTCCTGATTTGGTTGCCCCCTGTATTTGTCATGAGTGGACCCAACTACAGTAGACGCATAATGCTTTGGGCATGTTTGGTCAACGAGACTCATCTTTGGTCAATTTTGGTCAACGAGACACATATGGAACGAAGACCACGAACTCACAAGTTGTCGTCATGATTGAATCTCTTTCTCTCTCACCCTCTTCCTGCCGATTTATGATTTCAGCAGAGTACGTACAAGCTATCAACAAAAAAAAAAAAAAACAGAGTACCTGCACATATATGTATCCACGTAACAACATATATATAAATATATCTAATAATTAATAAACTATTCCGTAAAATTCATAAACAATATTGTAGTAAACTAGTAACTCTAATAATCATTATCTAGGAGAATTGCTTTTTATAAAAATAAAAAGCCTGATGTGTGCTTGACATGAAAATATGCTTCGTATTATCCACTAACCACATGTTTTAAAATATGCAATGATACAACTTGGAGAGATATGTATCCTTTTCAGCAATTACGATTGAAACCTCAATGGATCGCTTATCCTTCCTTATTAATGCTGATAGTAACATTTCTATTGCCAGAGCACCTTTCAAGCTATGATCTCAGGCATCCAATTTAGCCACACCAATTGATCTAGATGAATGTGATTTAACCAAGCTCCCCAACCACAAACTAGCATTTGGACCCAAATCACACAATAGATGAGAAGTTTTAATGATAGATTCACATACACACTAGTACCGTTTGCAAAAAAAGAAATGTTTTCTCACCCAGAATTTCCTCTAAAAAGTTTTCAAATCTCATCTTATGATTCATGATGACATCTCCATCATTTGCTAGTACTTCAAACCTAAAGGCATTTTCTTTTTTAAAAATACAAAATATTTTTATTTTCAAAAGGAAATCTCCTTGGTTTCTTCACCGGGCTGTCACAAACTCCAACCAGAAACGGACATTTTGAACAGCAAACCTCCAAAATCCCACAACCTGAATTTCATCACCACTTCCTTAAATTTCCTCGACAGTTTCCTTCATTCTCTCCCACCAGAAACCACAGGACGCGCAACGCGCAAAGCCTCGCCGCGTCACGTCTCCGCCGGCCCTCCGATGCTCTACCGCCGGCGATGCCAACCAGCCCACTGAAGCGCACGTCCGGCGGCGGCGGCAGCCGCCTACGCCGCCTCCTGGCGTCCCTGCGCCCGCCGGCCCCGAGCGGGGCCACTCCCGGTGCAGACCGGCTTCCCGACCTCCCTCGCCGACATCGTCGTCAAGAACCACGGCCGCCTCAGGAACCCCAGACGGCGGCACCGCGCCGCCCCGGTACCCGCCGCTAACGCGGAGCCGGCGCCCGTGTTGCAGCAGAGGCGCGAGCTTTCGGTGGCGGCTCACGACGCACCGGCACCGCCGGTTCTGGTGCCGGCACGACCAGGCAAAGGCGCGGTCGGCGTCAGCATCCGGCCGGGGATTCTCGCGGACGCCGGCGCTGTGGTGCTGGTGTTGCTGGTGATCTGGAGCAAAGCAGCTGGTGGCCGCGGCCACGCTCGCGTCGGTGGCCCTGTCCTGGATCGAGTACGTCAGGACCGTGCGTCCTCGGCGGCCGCAGACGGAGGAGTTGGATTCGCCGATCCGGGAGGCGGCGGAGTCGCCGAGACCGAGCTTCGTGTCCGACGACGGAGGCATCGACGCCGCGTCCGCCGCCGACAACAGCGGCGACCTGGGTCATGACGACTCGTCGTCTTCACCGGTGATGAACCCGAAGCTGAAGCAGAGCAGGAGGTCAGTGCGCAAGCTACTCGCCAGCAAGTTGCGGGGCGGCAAGAGGCCCCAGGGCACGGACTCCCGCCACGGCGACGACGCCGGCGAGGCCAACGCTGAGCGCGCAGCGGGTGCTAGTGCTGCCGCCGAGTCGACGCCGCCACCGGAGGCGATCGGCGACGACGATCGCTGGCACCGTCGACGCGCGGGCGCATTGCCGCTGCCCGCTTTGGTGCCGATCATCCTGGCCGGCCTCGTCGCCGGAAGCTCCCGGCGCTGGCGCTGGTGGTGCTCTGCGCGGCGTTCTCCAGCCCAGTCGAGAGAGTTCCAGCAGCAGCAGCAGGGCAGGGAAGGTAGCAGCAGAGAGAGATGAGGCAGGCGTGGAGATCGACTTGAGCTCAGGATCAGATTCCCATTCCCCGGAAAACCGACCGACCGGGGAACAGGATTTGTTTTTTCTTCTTATTTTTTTCGGAATTCTGTTCAGAATTCGTTGGTTGTAAATCAATCACCCATACGCGAATCAAGAAACAGAATCAGAATCAGACAGGAGGAGCAAACCTAGTCATGTTTCTTTGGTCTCTTTTCTTGGTGTTTTTTTCTGAACAATTTTTTTAGGGTGTGAAACTTGCATTCCTTCTTGAATTGAATCCGAATAGAGAAGAATTGAATTGCATTCCTTCTTGCTGTAGCGACCACATCACAGGTGCCAAGATCATGAGAATATACCAACTTTCAGAGATTTCTTTTGATTCCATCGAAAATCCGTGTCATACATGGTCAGAGAGTCAGAGAGGAACTTGCACAGTACAGCGAAGAAGCGACAGACAGAGAGACGCCGTGTCGTTTGGGTTGCTGTATCGGAGGATCTGTGGAGAGTGCGTCCGGCACAGAGAGACAGCATCTCTCAATTGAAAATTGGAACCAATCCAATTGATTAATTAGGAGTATTAATTAATCATACAGATTTTCTGCTCAACAACGATGGATAATCAAAGACATTGGTTGCCCCTATGCGAACGCCATGGAACGTTTTGCATGTGCGTGCTCAGCTCAATCATCATCATCATCAACACAGAAACGAACAGAGAGAGTGGTTAGGGATATACCTGTTGAAAGAGATCGAGATCCATCTGCAGTTCAGCAAGGAGCGAGAGACGGTCAAAGATAGACTGATAGACAAAGATTTATTTGGTTGTGAGCACAGCACACGGAGGGACAAACAATTCCAGCTTGGTGATCGATCATGCCTGCCTGCTGTCAGTGGGTGGGTTGCTTCCTCTGCTTCTCGGAAAACGCCTCCGGACATTTTAAAGTTACTCAAGTCTCAAGTCTCAACCTACTGACTACTGTTTAGCTTAGCCTAGAGAGATAGAGGATCTTCAATCTTCAATAATTTTAAAACTAGAATTGCTAAATCAATAAGTCTTCAAGTCGCTATAAAAAGGTAATGAAATTCAGTTCACACTCCAGGTGTAGTCAAAACATGTACGTACGACCCTAACTGGTAGACCTTTGAAGCGTCGACCAAAACAAAACAAAAATCGTATCGCATGACAGGTTGGAGTTGTGACTCCCTCAACAGCTCCTTTGTTTTTGGAGGCTTTTCTAAGATTTTTTTGTTTTGTTTTGTGAAACTGTATTTATGTAAGTAATTGCAGTGAAATGAGTGACAGAAGAAGAAAACCGGAGACGAGCTTCGGATCTTTTTCATTTCTTTTAATTTCTAATATAATGAAAAGAAAACCTATGTCTCTCAGAGAGAATGAACTCCAGTCTTCTATAAATTAAATTAAATTAAATTAATGGCAATGCTATAACACTCTCCAGTTCCAACACTTGATTCCTCACCATGTCTTCTTGTCCATCTCCGACCTCTTCCTTCTTTATTCTCCAACTCAAGTGGGCTCCGAAGAGTCTCAGATAGGTAGGCCGGACAAATAATGCGGCGACGGGAGATGAATTCACAATTTTTTTTATCTAGTATAATTTGGACACATACAACCTACACTCTCACACGACACAAGCGCACTACACTCTCACACCACACACGCGTGCGCATCCGTACACACGCAAAGAGAGATTCAGAAAGACTTCAGTGCCTCCCAAGCGCGGGGAAAGCGCCAAGACGCCAAGTTAGCATTACCACCGAACGTGCATGCATACATGTACACTACTCATGTGTTTAGTTGAAGGAATGGGTAGAACCTGGTTGGAGTCGACCCCCTTTCGGGGTGTTTGGATGGAGATTGAGTGGGTTGGGTTGGCTCCTCAGAGGAATATTCCTCCTATATGCGGGTTGGATTCATTCCTTAGAATTTGAGGGACGGGCCGACCCACCCCGGATTCGCTCGTTGTCGGGTTTCGTCCATCGCTCTTCCGTAACATGAGATGGGTTGGTGTCATCCCAAAACCTGGGATGGAACCAACCCAACCCAGTCCACTCTTGAACCAAACACACGTACGTCCTCCATTTGCTCTCTCTAACATTATGCTCTAAGCCTGCCACTACGAATTCTCTTAAATGGGCCCTAATACATCGGGCTCTATAAATAGAAGGAAACCAAACCCATTCGTTAGGCCTTCCTTCGATGGCAAAAGGGCCGGCCCAATAACACGTTTGGTTGCAGCAAAAAAAAAAAAAAAAAAAACAGAGGAAAGCAGCAGAGCTGTCTCCAGCAGAGGAAATCAAATCTAGTACAAGTAGTGGCACTCGTGGCCGTCGCCTCGCCATCGCCGTCGCCTACACAAAGCCGGCGCCTTTTGCTCCCGCATCTCACTCCAAGCCCACCTCCGACCTCCCAAGGCGAAGCGGCGGCGGCTGCGGAGGGTCGAGCGGGAGGACAACAACCGCACACTCGTTTACCTTCCCCTTCGCTTCACTCGTACCCCGCTTCAGTCAGTTCAGTCCTCCCGAGGGGCGGTGCCGTCGACGGCGCCGGCATTGTGCTTCTGCTGCGCAGGTGAGTTGCTGCTGGCCCGGAGATCTCTATTCCCTGTAGTTTCTTCACTTGATGGCTGGCGTCCTGGGTGTCTGTAGTTCGAGATCCGTCCGGATTTTGAGGGGGGTTTAGATCCGTCCTAGGCGCTGCATTGACCGCCGCCGCCGGTAACTGTAACCTTTCTGGTGGCAGCTTGGTGCGAGATTCTGGGTACTTTTAGAGCTAGTACAATATGAATCCATCTCTTATAAGTCGTCTGGACAATGCTGGTTATTGCAGCCCAAGCTCTGTAATCTTGGACCTGCAGCTGAGCCGTCGTCAACTTTAGTTCAGTATGCTACTATCACTATGCTTCGTCCTTCGAGGAACGAATCTGAGCTGTGCTTGTGCTGTTAATCTGTTACTGTTATGTTTCGTCTGATGTTCTAACTAAATGCTTGAGTAATTTTAGGATGTTCTTTAACTAAATGTTTGAGTAATTTTAGTTAAGTTTACAGTTGGACAAAGATCTGTCCAGTGCTTGCTGTCAACACTCAACACGCACACGCCAACTTTTGTTCATGGCATCTGTGCCTTCGTTCATGCCAGACATATCTTGAGATGCTTCATTCATTATATATATGCCAACCAGCCATATCTTGAGATGCTTGGTTTCACCTTTTTCTCTGTGGCTCACACTAGCTTTTTAAAAGAATTATTGGTTCAGTTGGGCATCACTGACGACGTCTGCCTCAAATGCCCATCGTACCTGCTTGAACAACTGATACTTGTGATACCGCAAATACAGGGATCGCTTGTGTCCCATTTTCAGTCTAATAAAGTGGTCAGCCATCAGTGGTTTGGTAAGCCCCAGCCAGCACACGGTTTTTTCCTTTTTTGCGATAAAGCACAGTTTTTTCTTGGATCCCTGTCGGATGCACTACAGGTGGTTCTTAGCTGTGGTCATGTTTGGATTCTTTCTCAACTTGATCAGAAAACAGAGTCAATACATCATGACAGAAAGCATGTGCCATGTGCCCTTGTCTGTGAAGTTGATTGTTTGGATTTGCAATAGATATTATTTGGAGTGTGTACGGGCCAGATTGTGAGTGCTGGATCGTCTCTTTTTTCTGCTCTGTGGTGCTCTGGTACACCTAGGCCTAAATGGCACCACAGAACATGGTTCTGGCCTTTTGGGGCCCAAGATCCTGATAGAATAGTAATGCCAGTTGTCAGGGGTTATAACTACTTGCTGTTTGTTTAAGCAGTAGTGGGTCGAGAACCTTACCAAACTAGTCAAGTGTTGGGCACACTATGTGCTTTCCAGGTCCAAATCATGACATAGATGTGGAAGTAGTATGGTGGTCTGGAATCACTTGGGGGTCAATTACATTGCCATATTTGGACATAGTGCCCACCGCTCACTAGTTTCACACATATTTCCATTTGCCAAGGTTCTTGGGCAGTTAGTCTCAAAAATATATTTCCTGTAACCTTTTTGTCTTAAAGTTCTTGAATTTTATATACAACAGTCTTATGCTTTAAATTTTAATTATTACAGCCATCACTTTTCCAAGAAAATGGTCGCAGCAGCCTTTACTGTGGATTTGGACAAGCCTCTAGTATTCCAGGTAGCATAACTCTACCTTTCTTTAAGATTTATTTAATTTGAAATTTGATCATTTCTGTGTCTTGCAGAGCACACACAAACTATACAGTAAACATGTTCTTTTGAGTACCAGCAGTACATTTTGTATATCAAAACTTTGTTATGAAGATGGTTTCCAATGAAATAGATAATCTCTAGTCAGCTGCCTATAGAGTACATTTGACAAAAGTTCAGTTGTTAAAATAATCACTGGCTATAAGTTTCTGGTCTCTGTTTCTGTTTCTCACTTAGATATACAAAATACATACTAGATTTTGCCATTGTTTACATGTCTGAGAATGGCTTAATAACTTTATTTTCATGAGGTCACTTACTGACTACAATGCTTATCTTACAAAATGGAATTTTTTCTTATTGCTGATTTGATGCCTGGAAGCATATGAAAATTTTAGGTTGGGCATCTAGAGGAGCAGTATCAGGAGTGGGTTCACGAGCCGATTGTTAGCAAGGAAGGGCCACGATTTTTTTGAAAATGATATATTGGAGGTGAATATATCGATTTGTTGTATTGCATAGCATTTGAAACATAGAATACTGTGATCTGATGATTTGTTCATTGTTCAGTTCTTAACCCGCACAAAATGGTGGGCAGTTCCTCTTATCTGGTTGCCTGTTGTCTGTTGGTGCCTGAATACTTCTATCCAGATGGGCAACACAATTACAGATGTAGCTATGATGATTGTGTTTGGAATATTTCTGTGGACACTGATCGAATATGTGCTGCACCGATTCTTGTTCCACATAAAAACCAAAAGTTACTGGTAACATATCTTCTAATATGCTCAAGTCAAACTATATGAGTTGAGCATCTGTCTAATCACTGCAATTTGATATGTTGCAGGGGAAACACAGCACATTATCTTCTTCATGGATGCCATCACAAACATCCGATGGATGGACTTGACTTGTCTTTCCACCTGCTGCTGCAGCTATTTTGTGCTTTCCGGTAAGTAATCTTCCTTATATGTACATACCAGTGTATGGATATCTACAGTTATTGACAAATTTCAGGTTTCCACAACACTAATGTGTAATAACTTACTAGTACTACATTTTGTTCAATATCCTATTTTTTCTTTCATAAGCTGTGTCCTGATTGTACATGAAAATCATCACGTTTTCAAGCTAATCAGATTTTTTTTTTAACTTTGCTAACTTTCTGTTGGGCATTGATAATTCTTAATTTTTTTTTTTTCCTGAACTGTTCATATAGTTCTGGAACATGATCAAGCTATTTTCGACTCCGTCTACAACTCCTGGCCTATTTGGAGGTGGTCTGTTGGGTTATGTGATGTATGATTGCACACACTATTATCTGCATCATGGTCAGCCATCATTTGACCCTGCAAAATATCTCAAGGTTCTTACTTCATTGTGATTTCTGAAGTTTATCCAATTCCATCCACTCTGTGTTATGGTATACTCACACAAACCTTGGCTCTACCTTAGAAATACCATCTGAACCATCACTTCAGAATTCAAACCAAAGGCTTTGGAATAACTTCAACCCTGTGGGATCATGTATTTGGCACATTGCCTTCAACCAAAGCTGTTGACAAGAGCATTTGATTTCCACTGAATCTTGTGCTTTGCAAAGCCAAATAATGAGGTTGGTAATAGCACTCGCATCCCTGTGTCCACTTTCTTAGGCCAACTTTCCTGTGTCATCATGTAGATTTGCCTTGGCAATGGCTTCTTTATTTTCTTTTTTCTGACCAAGGACTTAAATCATCAATTGCAGATTATTCATGATTGGAGGAGGTTCTATGGAATAAATTGCTATCAAGTTTCTGATTCTTCTCCGTGGACAAACTGTGGATGCAATCACCGGACACAGGCTCGCAGATGTTACTAAAGGTCTTGTCTGATCCATGGTTCCTCCAAGAATGGTTTCGTTTCAAGTTGAGTCCATCAGCGGTCGTTCAGATTGTGAGTGCCAGTTGTTAGATAACCATGTAATGTATGTACAGAGTTCTCTAGTAGCATAGCCTCTGCAATGGGCTGTTGGTAGCTCATGTCTGCATACTTTTTGCTACAAGCAATTAATTGCTTGACAGGTTGAACTGTACCAATTATATTTCTTCTTCTAATATATAATCCAAGTTTTGTCATGCGAATACGGATGGCCTACTATTTATATCACCACCTGTTCTATTCCCAATATGCGTGTGATCTTATTTGACTTGTCATATCTGAACCATGCATTTGATTGGCCATTGGTAGCCACAGCTTCAGATTTCCCCCCTCAAACATGTGCCAGTGGGTATAATAAGATGACACTCTACTAATTTACATCATATATATATTTATTATTAGATGGTTCTTGACGTGTACATAAAATAAAATTTGGATATTTATACATTTGGCAGACGTGGGATTGTGAAGTTTTGGTGATACGAGCAGTTGAACTCCGTCATGGATAGAAAAAAAAAAACAGTAAATAAAAAAAAATTAAAGATGCAAGGAGTTGATCACCAAACCTTAAATTTGCATATTTTCATACACTACCAACTGAGCTACATTCCCAATTTTGTTTAGACTTTTAGTATAACTAGAAAACGTGCCCGTGCGTTGCTACGGGTGAATATTAAATTACACGGTGTATATTTTTATACCAACTTTTACCATGCTCGCGGCGTTGCAAACGGGTCCGCAAATTAGCATACACGGATGCCTTGTGGCTCAATCTTTTTTCGATGCATTTGTCATATGTTTTATTTTTTAATTTGATTTTGTATTATGCGTCGACAATATTTACTCTAACTCATATGTACATATATAGGATACTTAGATATTAATACAATGATCGTATCATAATAAGTGTAATTCTCATAAAGGGATCAAAACTCCATCTTGTGTAGACGCGTTGCTCTAACCCGTTACTTGAGAGAATAACAATAGAAACACTTTATATTTCATTTTAAAACTTTAGATTAGACAATGCTCTGTGATTGAGAATAACAATTGAAACACTTTGTGTTCTGTTTTTTAACTTTAAATTAGACCATGCTCCGTGTGTCCGCTGCAAGCAGGCCCAGGCCGTCGCGCGATCACGCAGGTAATCTGCACACCGCCAGATATGTGCAAAAGCCATGGTCAAGACCGATGAGCTTTAGTGGAAAATAGAAAATAAAGGGATCTGGCGATCCTAATAATTTGGCTGTGGTTTGCATTCTTAGCGCATACGAAAATGGATCAAGTAGTAATAAAATATTATTATTATCTCATCAAGTTTTAGTTCCATCTCAACCACACATGTTCTTCCCATACCATCACCATCACCACACACATCTCACCAGACACTCTCGCTCAGCGACAAGGACAGCTCCCTCCCCGTCCTTGCCTAAGCGGCTCACAACCACACGGGCTCGCAAACCGTAAAGAGAAAACCGAGGGGAGAATAGAAAGGACTCCTCTCTCTACTCGAGTGAAGCGTAAAATCAATGGGATAAACCCTAGAAGACCGCTGCGACACCAAAGGCAGTCCAGGGCTTGAAAAGCCGACGCAAGACACCCATAGGCAAAATCCAGGGCTTAAAGTCGGGGCCATGCCCGAAGGTAGGATAATACGTATTGGTTTAACTCTGCAGAGCATGTACACAATACCACACAATCAGCATCATCGGTGGAGCGCAACCACCTAGGATGATAACGGATGCCTCCTAACTAGTACGATGCCATCCCCGCCACTCGGCCGGGACACCTCGGAGTACCACCGACATGCCGAGATTGGGGGAGGCAACACCGCCAACAAGTGGTGCTTTGCCGACTAGGACGAAAATGAGAATGTCGCATCCGTCTTCGCCCAACCGTTTGCACACAAAAAAACAGCTTCACGACTCAAGGAAACACCAAAATCATGATATATTTGAAGAGAAAAAGAGTAAATAAAAAATTGGTGATGAGTTGAATTCGGTCATGCACAAAAAAAAAGAGTAAATAAAAAAAAAAATTTGGAGATGCGAGGAGTTGAACCCCAAACCTTGAATCTTGCATATTTTCATACTCTACCAATTGAGCTACATCCCCGAATTTGTTAACACTTTTAGTATAACTAATTTTTAAACCAACAGTTTGTGTAGCTGAAATGTACAGCCAACCTGTTTTGACAAAAACAGCTTTCACGACTCAAGGAAACACCAAAATCATGATATATTTGACGAGAAAAAGAGTAAATAAAAAAATTGGTGATGTTAAGAGTTGAATTCGGTCATGCACTCGAAAAAAAGAGTAAATAAAAAAAATTGGAGATGCGAGGAGTTGAACCTCGAACCTTGAATCTTGCATATTTTCATACTCTACCAATAATTGAGCTACAACCCCAATTTTCTTTTACACTTTTAGTATAATTAATTTTTCAACCAACAGTTTGTGTAGCTGCAATGTACAGCCAACTGCTTTGCATGACAAAAAAAACTTCTTCACGACTCAACGAAACACGAAAATCATGATGTATTTGAAGAGAAAAAAAGAGTAAATAAAAAATTGGTGATGTTAAGAGTTGAATTCGGTCATCCACAGAAAAAAGGGTAAATAAATTTTTTTGGAGATGCGAGGAGTTGAACGCCGAACCTTGAATCTTGCATATTTTCATACTCTACCAATTGAGCTACATCCCCAATTTTGATTACACTTTTAGTATAGTTAAATTTTTAAACTAACAGTTTGTGTAGCTGAAATGTACAACCAACTGTTTATGACAAAAAAACAGCTTCACGACTCAAGGAAACACCAAAATCATAATGTATTTGAAGACAAAAAGAGTAAATAAAAAAATTGGTTATGTTAGGAGTTAAATTCGGTCATGCACGTAAAAAAGAGAAAATAAAAAATTAGAGATGCGAGGAGTTGAAACCCAAACCTTGAATCTTACACATTTTCATACTCTACCAATTGAGCTACATCCTCGATTTTGTTTACACTTGTAGTATAATTAATTTTTCAACCAACAGTTTGTGTAGCTGAAATGTACAACCAACTGCTTTTGCATAAAAACAGCTTCACGACTCAAGGAAACACCAAAATCATGATATATTTGACGAGAAAAAGAGTAAATAAAAAAATTGGTGATGTTAAGAGTTGAATTCGGTTATGCACGAAAAAAAAAAAGAGTAAATAAAAAAATTGGACATGCGAGGAGTTGAACCCCGAACCTTGAATCTTGCATATTTTCATACTCTACCAATTGAGCTACATCCTCAATTTTGGTTACACTTTTAGTATAATTAGTTTTAAACCAACGGTTTGTGTAGCTGAAATGTACGTACCAAATATTTGCGCACAAAAACAACTTCACGACTCTAGGAAACACCAAAATCATGATGTATTTGAAGAGAAAAAGAGTAAATAAAATTTTTTTGGAGATGCGAGGAGTTGAACCCCGAACCTTGAATGTTGCATATTTTCATACTCTACCAATTGAGCTACACCCCCAATTTTGGTTACACTTTCAAGATAGTTAATTTTTAAACCAACAGTTTGTGTAGCTGAAATGTACAAAATTAACCTGTTTTTGCACAGTAAAAAAACAGATTCACGACTCAAGGAAACACCAAAATCATGATATATTTGACGAGAAAAAGAGTAAATAAAAATATTGGTGATGTTAAGAGTTGAATTCGGTCATGCAAGAAAAAAAAGAGTAAATAAAAAAATTGGAGATGTGAGGAGTTGAACCCGAACCTTGAATCTTGCATATTTTCATACTCTACCAATTGAGCTACATCCCCAATTTTGGTTACACTTTTAGTAGAATTATTTTTTAAACCAACGTTTGTGTATTTGAAATGTTGAAATCTCATGTTTGGTTTTGGAAATTGATGACGACACTTGTGGACTAATCCTTGCTCTAAGTGTATGACTTTAGAAAGGATTAGAAGGATGACAAGGAGCATGATGATCATGAACATGGACAATGGTGGTGGACATGATGGATCGTCAAGCTCGATGATCGGCTTGAGAGGAACCCGGAGATCAAGGCAAAGGTATACTTGATAGGGTTTTCCTTTTCGGTGATCAAGACACGATAGAGCGTGTGATCACATTATAGGATAGATAGCCGACTATCAAGAGGGGATGCCGCGACAATCCTTGCATGAAGTGCTTCTAGGTCCAATTGACTTGCATATTGCATTTAGGACATGAGAGCACTAACTTCGATCTTGCCTAACATCTCGACGTGCTAACATTGGTGATAACGTGATCATCTTGGACGTGTTGGCAACCCATGGCAAGAGGCGAAGCAAGTTGGAAGCAAAGAGCAAAGAAAAGAAAGAAGATGCCGCTGTCCGAGGCGACGGACGCGACGCAGGTGCCGACCGGACGCGACCGACCGGACGTCCGGCCGGCGTCCGGCAGAGAGCTGAGCAATAAAAAAACACCGGACGCCGTGGATCGGACGCCGGGCCGGACGCTTCCGGCGGTCGACCGGACCGCGGACGGACCTTCCGGTTACCGTTAGCTCGGGCCCGATGGCCTTGTCGGTAGCGACCGAAGCAAAGGACCGGACGCCGGACCGGACCCCGGTGCGTCCGTCGGTCGCCCGGCCACCCCGCAGAGAGCCCATTTTGAAGTCCAACGGCTCTATCTCGTGAGGGGGTCTATATATATTGGTTTGGCCGGTATTGGGACCTCTCTCTTGCACATTTGAACACTCCTACACACTTGTGAGCTTGTGAGACTCCTCTCCACTCATCTCTTCACTCTAACTTCGAATCTTGAGTGAGTTTGAGAGTGATAGAAGTGCATTGCTTGATTAGTCTTGCATCTAGAGGCACTTCATCCTGGAGAAGCCGCGGGATTCTTTTGTTTTCTTGGGAATTTGCTTGGTTCCCTAGCGGCTTGGAGCAAGAGGCGGTGTTGAGCTCAAGTGGAGCTTGTTTGAGGCCACACCGGTGGTGATTGTGAGGGGTCGTTCCTTACCCCGCGGGAGATTCGCGAAAAGGAGCACTAGTGGATTGCTCGCGGGCTTGTTGGACCCTCTCTTGTGTTTGTTGCTTGAGCTCCCATTGGGGATTTGACACCGGTCATTAAGCTTAGCAACATCAAGTGAGTGTGTCGCCACAACGAGGACTTAGCGTGCCGGGCAAGCACGTGAACCTGTAAAAAAAATCATCGTGTCTATTGTCTTGAGCTCGTTGGAGATTTCTCATTGCACACGGTGATTGGGTTCATCCTCTACACTCCGCGGTGGTATTGTATTCTAGCACTCCTTTGCATTACTTTGGTAGTATTCTTGTTAGGGTGCTTAGTTGAGTAGTTGCTTAGCCTTGTTAGCTCCTAGTGGTAGAACTAGTTAGAATTACTTGTCCACCTAGGAGTAACTTAGCAACCTAGCCTTGGTGTGTGACTAGAGATATTAGTCTTGCTAAGATTTGTTAGGAGGCTTGCATAGTTAGCTCGAAGCATTTGCATTTGTGCTACGCCGTCTTATTTACTAACCGCCTTGTTTAGTGGTGTTTGTAGAAATTTTAATAGGCTATTCACCCCCCTCTAGCCATTAGGACCTTTCAAGTGGTATCGGAGCCGAGGCACCGTATTTGAGTGGCTTAACATCCAACGGTGACAAGAAAATGGCTACAATGTTTCATGTGAACAACACCAAGAAGGCGCCACCTTTCGATGGCACAAACTTTGCCTATTGGAAGGTTAAGATGACCGCACACCTCAAGTCAATCAATAGAGAAGTGTGGGTTGTCACGGAGAAGAAGTTTGAGGTTGCCAAACCCGAAGAGCCAAACCGGTTAGAAGAGAAGAAGCTATATGCCAATGATGTGGCCGTGAGTGCTTTCCATGAGGCATTCAATGATCGTGTCTTTGAGCAAGTCAAGAGCCTCACCATTGCTCATGACATATGGAAGAAGCTAGAGGAGTGCTATGAGGGCACCAAAGGCGTCAAGCAAGCCAAGGCATACATAAAGCTTGAGCAATTCAATAGCTTCAAGATGGAAGATGATGAGAGCGTGCCGGAGATGTTCCACCGCATGCAAGTGTTGGTGAACGATCTCAATGCACTTGGTGAGGAGATCAAGGACAAGACCTTCAACATGAAGTTCTTGAGGTGTTTGCTTGGGAGAGGTTTGGGATGTTCATCACCGTGCTTGTGAGGACAAATTTGAAGGATTTGACACCCAACCAATTGCTTGATGAGGTGATGACCGATGACTCATATAGAGATGACAAGAAGAAGCAAGAACTCATCAACAAGGCAAACAAGAAGGTCAAGGATGAAGACAAGAAAGAAGATAAGAAGAGCTTGGCACTCAAGGCTAGCTCATCATCCAAGGGCAAGAAAAAGAAAGAAGAATCAAGTGATGATGAGAGCGGCACTTCTACAAGTGGAAGTGAAATTGATGAGCACATGGCCCTCTTTGTGAGGAAATTGGGCAAGTATGTGAAGAAGAGCTACATCTCATCAAAGAAGAACAAGAAGAAGCAATCAATCAAGAAGAAGACCAAGGATGGCAAGAATGAAGGCAACATGACATGTTTTCGTTGCCATGATGATTGTCACTTGATTGCGGAGTGCCCATATGATAGTGATGATGAGAAGGGCATCAAGAAGGCAAGAAAGAAGAATGATGCCAAGAATGAGAAAGAGAAGAAGCCCAAGAAGAAGAATGAGTCCCATGTTGCTATATGGGATAGTGATGGTTCATCTTCTTCAAGTGATGAAGAGGAGGACAAGAAGAAGAAGAAGGGACAAGCTCACCTTGCTATGCATGACAAGATCTCCCTCTTCGACACTCCTTCATCATGCTTCATGGCTAAGGCCACTAAGGTACAATCTATCACTAATGATGATGATGATAGTGATAGTGATAGTGATGATGAGGAACCAACATACACTAAGGAAGAATTGAAAACCATGCTTGATGATAGCATTGACATGTACAAGGATAGTAGAAAGGAGGCCAAGGGCTTGCGCAAGGAAATAAAAAGCCTTAAGCAAGAACTTGAGGAGCTTCGGGCATCTTATGAGAGTCTAAAGGTAGACCATAAGAAGCTTGAGAAATCTCATTCTAAGCTAGAGAAAGCTCACTCCTCTCTACTAGAAGAGCACAAGTTGTGCCAAGTTGTGGAAGATGTTAGTACATGTCATGCTAGCATCATGTGTGATCTTCTAGATGATGATTCATCTCCCAAGTGTGACACCTCCACTAGCATTATCACTAGCACATCCATCTCTAGTGAGGATACTTGCAACCCAATGCTTATTCATGAGAATGCAAGTTTGAAAAAGGAAGTAAAGGAGCTCAATCACTCCTTGGCTAAGGCCTATGGTGGTGAGGACCGCTTGCTTATGTGCTTGGGTAGCCAAAGGGCATCCTTGTATAAGGAAGGCTTAGGCTATATCCCCAAGAAAGGCAAGGCCGCCTATGTGGTTCACAAGACTCGTTTTGTGAAAAACAATGGTAGCTATTGCAAAGCTTGCAAGCAAGTTGGTCACTTAGAGCACAAGTGCATGAACAAGAAAGCCAATGTTTCTCCTATCAAGCTTGATCATTCTTATATGCTTGTGAAGAAGAACAATGGTGTTCGTGCTAGGTTCATTGGTACACCATGGATGGGCTCAAAGAAGAAAGCCATTTGGGTACCAAAGGCCTTGGTGACTAACCTTGAAGGACCCAAGCAACATTGGATACCTAAGAAGAATTGATCTTGTCTTGTAGGTCAATTACCGTGCCGGAGGAGAGCATTGGATAATGGATAGTGGGTGCACTCAACACATGACCGGGGATTCCAATATGTTCAAGACCATTAGCATCAAGGGCATTGATGAGTATGAGTCAATCACTTTTGGCAATGACAAGAAAGGCAATGTGTTGGGGTTAGGCAAGATTGCAATTACCCAAGAGAAGAGTCTATCCAAAGTGTTGCTAGTTGATCATCTTGATTACAACCTCTTGTCGGTTTCTCAACTTTGTGACCATGGGTACAAATGCATATTCACAAGTCAAGAAGTTGAAGTGGTTAGTGGTGATGGTGCAAATATGATCTTCAAGGGATTTAGATATGGTGATCTCTACCTTGTTGATTTCAAGTCCAAAGAAGCCAAATTGACAACATGTCTACTCTCCAAGGCTAGCAAAGGGTGGTTGTGGCATAGAAGGCTTGGTCATGTTGGGATGAAGCAATTGAACAAGTTGATGAAAAATGACTTGGTTAGAGGCTTGGAAGATGTGAAGTTTGAGAAGGACAAACCTTGTGGAGCATGTCAAGCCGGCAAACAACATGGCAATGCACATCCAACCAAGAGCATCATGAGTACAAGCAAGGCATTTGAGTTGCTACACATGGACTTGTTTGGGCCAACATCATATTCAAGCATTGGTGGCAACAAGTATGGTTTTGTCATAGTTGATGACTACACTAGATACACATGGGTGTTCTTTTTGCATGACAAGAATGATGTGTTTGAGCTTTTCAAGACATTTGTCAAGAGGGTTCAAAATGAATTTGAAACATCCATCAAGAAGATTAGGAGTGACAATGGAGGTGAATTCAAGAACACAAGAATTGAAGAGTTGTGTGATGAGCTTGAATTGGACATCAATTCTCACCAACCTACACTCCTCAATCCAATGGTGTAGTTGAGAGAAAGAATAGAACCTTGATTGAAATGGCAAGATCAATGCTTAGTGAATACAATGTTAGCCATTCCTTTTGGGCGAAGCAATCAACACGGCTTGCTATTGTAGCAACCGATTATATTGCCATGGTATGCTTGGAAAGACACCATATGAGTTACTCAATGGAAGGAAGCCCAACATTGGTTACTTTAGAGGCTTTGGATGCAAATGCTACATTCTTAAGAAAGGCACAAGATTGGGCAAGTTTGATAAGAAATGTGATGAAGGCTTTCTAGTTGGATACTCAACTACAAGCAAAGCATATAGAGTTTGGAACTTGGGTAGTGGCAAACTTGAAGAGGTTCATGATGTTGAATTTGATGAAACCCAAGGCTCTCAAAATGAAGTTGAAAATCATGATGATGTGAGTGGTTCCAACTTGGAGAATGCAATGAGGACAATGGATATTGGTGATATTCGGCCTAGGCAAGTGCAAGATGAAGAAGACACCCCAATGCCTACCACATCGGTTGACATTGGTGCAAATGAAGCAAGCACTAGTGGCACTCAAGATGAAGATCAAGATCAAGAGCAACAAGCTAGTCCAACTCCTCATCCTAGTCATCAAGTGCAAGTGATGCAGCCATCTAACATAGCAAGAGATCATCCAATTGATCAAATTATAGGTGACATCAATAGTGGAGTGATCACTAGAGGAAGATTAGCATCTTTTGTGCACATCATGCCTTTGTTGCACAAGAAGAGCCGGAGAACATTGAAGATGCACTCAAGAAGGAAGATTGGATCAATGCCATGCATGAAGAGTTGAACAATTTCAAGAGAAATGATGTATGGGAATTGGTGGAAAGGCCAAAGAACTACAATGTGATTGGAACCAAGTGGGTCTTCAAGAACAAGCAAGATCAAGATGGAATTGTTGTGAGAAACAAGGCAAGGCTAGTAGCTCAAGGGTATTCACAAGTAGAAGGTCTTGACTTTGGAGAGACCTATGCACCGGTTGCTAGACTTGAAGCAATTAGAATCTTGCTTGCCTATGCATGTGCACATGACATCAAGCTCTATCAAATGGATGTGAAAAGTGCATTCTTGAATGGATTCATCAATGAGTTGGTGTATGTGGAGCAACCACCGGGCTTTGAAGATGAGAAGTATCCCAACCATGTCTACAAGTTGAAGAAGGCTTTGTATGGCTTGAAGCAAGCACCAAGGGCATGGTATGAAAGGTTGAGAGATTTTCTTCTCTCTAAAGGGTTCAAGATGGGCAAGGTGGACACCACACTCTTCATCAAGAAAATTGGCAAAGACTTGTTTGTATTGCAAATATATGTTGATGACATTATCTTTGGGTCAACCAACCAAGAGTTTTGTGAAGAGTTTGCTAAGATGATGGCCAATGAGTTTGAGATGTCAATGCTTGGAGAGCTCACATTCTTCCTAGGACTCCAAATCAAGCAAATGAAGAATGGCACATTCATTAGTCAAACCAAGTACATCAAAGACATGATCAAGAAGTTTGATTTGCAAGATGCCAAGTCAATGTCCACACCAATGGCAACAAATGGAAGCCTTGACCCCGATCCATGTGGCAACATGGTTGAGCAAAAGAAGTATAGGTCCATGATTGGAAGCTTGCTCTATGCAACCGCATCAAGACCGGACATAGCATTTAGTGTGGGCATGTGTGCTAGATATCAATCCGATCCAAGAGAAAGTCACCTCAAAGCAACAAAGAGAATTGTGAGGTACTTGAAGGGCACACAAGATGTTGGACTATGGTATCCAAAGGGATCCAAGTTTGATTTGATTGGATATTCGGATTCCGATTATGGAGGATGCAAGATAAATAGAATGAGCACAAGTGGCACATGTCAATTCCTTGGAAGGTCACTAGTATCATGGTCTTCAAAGAAGCAAAATAGTGTTGCTCTTTCAACCGCCGAAGCCGAATACATTAGTGCGGGAAGTTGTTGCACTCAATTGCTTTGGATGAAGTCAACATTGAAGGATTTTGATTCAAATTTGACAAAGTTCCATTGTTTTGTGACAATGAAAGTGCTAGAAAGATGACTCAAAATCCGGTTCAACATCCAAGAACAAAGCACATTGATATAAGGCACCACTTCATAAGAGATCATCAACAAAAGGGTGATATTTGTATCATGGGCATTGGCACCGAAGATCAACTAGCCGACATATTCACCAAGCCACTTGATGAGAAGAGGTTTTGCATGCTAAAGGGAGAATTGAACATTATTGACTTCTCCAACTTGAGTTGATGCACCCCACTTATATGACATGCCTCTCCTTCGACAAACACCCAAGGTAAAAGTTGGTTGTCATGGCATTCATACTTGCTAAGGACTTGTTAGTGCATCTAGACATCATGCAATTTAATAGGCTCATTCATGGTAAATAAAATGTTTTCATTGTATGTGTGGCACCACTATTGCTTTGAATGTTTTTATGAACTAGTGGTGGCATATGACATGTTTATGTGCTTGCAATCCTAGTGTCAACTCTAGAAAATGAGCTATTGATGTGTATTCTAACATGGTGCAAGATAACCCTTATGTATATGAGGTGTGAAAAAGCTTGTCCTTGGTTCAAACTTGAATACATGGAAAGGCAAGTGATCTAGATGAGACCACATGTGATACTTTGATTGACTTAATTTCTCTCATTTACACCTTTTTGGTGATTGTTGACAAAGGGGGAGAAATAAGTCACAAAGATGTTGTAAAAGATCACACAAATAGGGGGAGCAAGCTCATAGACTATTTGTGCATTTGTATGTGCATGATCATAATGTGATGTTGCATTGGAAATTTAAATTCAATATACATGATTGCTTGGTGTATGCTAGTTTTTGAAAATTGATTGTTGTATTGACCAACTAGCATGCATAGGTTGTATCTAGACAAAGCTCACATTTTAGCCTATAATGTTGATCTCATGGGGTATGTTGAGTTTTTGATGAATGTCTAGATACATGATGCTAAGGACTCCGATGGTTTCACGCTTCAAAGGTCCAAATTCTAGAACCTTAGCATCTCCTTGGTATTAGTATCTCCTCCCAAAGGTTTCTATCTTTACATATGTGTAAACTTGAACCAAACACATGGAAGCACATATGTAGGGGGAGCTACTACTACCAAACCGAACCTTGAAATGATTGTCCATTCCTTGACTTTTGTTCAAAACTCTAATGGGCAAGCAATTCAAGTTAAATTGAATTTATTTCTTATCTTTGTGAGTTGGTTGTCATCAATTACCAAAAAGGGGGAGATTGAAATCTCATGTTTGGTTTTGGAAATTGATGACGACACTTGTGGACTAATCCTTGCTCTAAGTGTATGACTTTAGAAAGGATTAGAAGGATGACAAGGAGCATGATGATCATGAACATGGACAATGGTGGTGGACATGATGGATCGTCAAGCTCGATGATCGGCTTGAGAGGAACCCGGGAGATCAAGGCAAAGGTATACTTGATAGGGTTTTCCTTTCGGTGATCAAGACACGATAGAGCGTGTGATCACATTATAGGATAGATAGCCGACTATCAAGAGGGGATGCCGCGACAATCCTTGCATGAAGTGCTTCTAGGTCCAATTGACTTGCATATTGCATTTAGGACATGAGAGCACTAACTTCGATCTTGCCTAACATCTCGACGTGCTAACATTGGTGATAACGTGATCATCTTGGACGTGTTGGCAACCCATGGCAAGAGGCGAAGCAAGTTGGAAGCAAAGAGCAAAGAAAAGAAAGAAGATGCCGAAAAAAGAGGCGACCGGACGCACGAGGTGCCGGCCGACGCGATCGACCGACGCTCCGGCCAAGGCCCGGCAGAGAGCTCGCAGCCTAAAAACACCGGACGCTGCGGATCGGACGCCGGGCCGGACGCTTCCGGTGCTGACGGACCCCCGCGGACCGACGCTTCGGGTTACCGTTAGCTCGGGGCCCGATGGCCTTGTCGGTAGCGACCGGAAGCAAGGACCGGACGCTGGATCGACCGCGTGCGCGTCCGGTCGGGCGTCCGGCCACCCCCGCCAGAGAGCCCATTTTGAAGTCCAACGGCTCTATCTCGTGAGGGGGTCTATATATATTGGTTTGGCCGGTATTGGGACCTCTCTCTTGCACATTTGAACACTCCTACACACTTGTGAGCTTGTGAGACTCCTCTCCACTCATCTCTTCACTCTAACTTCGAATCTTGAGTGAGTTTGAGAGTGATAGAAGTGCATTGCTTGATTAGTCTTGCATCTAGAGGCACTTCATCCTTGGAGAAGCCGCGGGATTCTTGTTTTCTTGGGAATTTGCTTGGTTCCCTAGCGGCTTGGAGCAAGAGGCGGTGTTGAGCTCAAGTGGAGCTTGTTTGAGGCCACACCGGTGGTGATTGTGAGGGTCGTTCCTTACCCCCGCGGGAGATTCGCGAAAGGAGCACTAGTGGATTGCTCGTGGCTTGTTGGACCCTCTCTTGTGTTTGTTGCTTGAGCTCCCATTGGGGATTTGACACCGGTCATTTGCTTAGCAACATCAAGTGAGTGTGTCGCCACAACGAGGACTTAGCGTGCCGGCAAGCACGTGAACCTCGGTAAAAAAATCATCGTGTCTATTGTCTTGAGCTCGTTGGAGATTTCTCATTGCACACGGTGATTGGGTTCATCCTCTACACTCCGCGGTGGTATTGTATTCTAGCACTCCTTTGCATTACTTTGGTAGTATTCTTGTTAGGGTGCTTAGTTGAGTAGTTGCTTAGCCTTGTTAGCTCCTAGTGGTAGAACTAGTTAGAATTACTTGTCCACCTAGGAGTAACTTAGCAACCTAGCCTTGGTGTGTGACTAGAGATATTAGTCTTGCTAAGAATTGTTAGGAGGCTTGCATAGTTAGCTCGAAGCATTTGCATTTGTGCTACGCCGTCTTATTTACTAACCGCCTTGTTTAGTGGTGTTTGTAGAAATTTTAATAGGCTATTCACCCCCCCCTCTAGCCATTAGGACCTTTCAAATGTACGACCAACTGTTTACGCACAAACACAGCCTTCACGACTCAAGGAAACACCAAACTCATAATGTATTTGAAGAGAAAAAGAGTAAATAAAAAACGGTGATGTTAAGAGTTGAATTCGGTCGCGGTGCCACAGAAAAAAAGAGTAAATAAAAAAATTTAGAGATGCGAGGAGTTGAACCCCGAACCTTGAATGTTGCATATTTTCATACTCCACCAATTGAGCTACATCCCGATTTTGTTTACACTTTTAGTATAATTAATTTTTCAACCAACAGTTTGTGTAGCTAAAAAAAATAAACCAACCTTTTTTTGCGACAAAAACAGCTTCACGACCAAAAAAGAAACACGAAAATCATGATGTATTTGAAGAGAAAAAGAGTAAATAAAAAAATTGGTGATGTTAAGATTTGAATTCTGGTCATGCAATGAAAAAAGAGTAAATAAAAACAATTTGGAGATGAAGAAGTTGAACCCCGAACCTTAAATCTTGTATATTTTCATACTCTACCAATCGAGCTACATCCCCGATTTTATTTACACTTTTAGTATAATTAATTTTTAAACCAACCGTTTGTGTAGCTGAAATGTACAGCCAAATCTTTGCGCAGACAAAAATAGCTTTCACGACTCTAGAAAACACCAAAATCATGATGTATTTGAAGAGAAAAAGAGTACATAAAAAAATTGGTGATGTTAAGAGTTGAATTCGGTCATCTGAGAGAAAAAAAGAGTTAATAAAATTTTTTTTTGGAGATGCGAGGAGTTGAACCCCGAACCTTGAATGTTGCATATTTTCATACTCTACCAATTGAGCTACATCCCCAATTTTTGTTACAATTTTAGTATTATTAATTTTTAAACCAACGGTTTGTGTATTTGAAATGTATAATACCAACCTTTTGCACGTAAAAAACAGATTCACGACTCAAGGAAACACCAAAATCATGATATATTTGACGAGAAAAAGAGTAAATAAATATATTGGTGATGTTAAGAGTTGAATTCGGTCATGCACAGAAAAAAGCGTAAATAAAAAAAATTTGGAGATGCGAAGAGTTGAACCCCGAACCTTGAATCTTTCATATTTTCATACTCTACCAATTGAGCTACATCCCCAATTTTGGTTACACTTTTTTATTATAATTATTTTTTAAACCAACAGTTTTGTATTTGAAATGTACAAAATTAACTGTTTGCGCACAAACACAGCTTCACGACTCTAGGAAACACCAAAATCATGATGTATTTGAAGAGAAAAAGAATAAATAATTTTTTTTTGGAGATGCGAGGAGTTGAACCCCGAACCTTGAATGTTGCATATTTTCATATTCTACCAATTGAGCTACATCCTCAATTTTGGTTACACTTTTAGAATAGTTAATTTTTAAACCAACGGTTTGTGTAGCTTGAAATGTACTGACCAACTATTTGCACAGAAAAAAATGATTCACGACTCAAGGAAATACCAAAATCATGATATATTTGATGAAAAAAGAGTAAATAAAAATATTGATGATGTTAAGAGTTGAATTTCATGCACGTAAAAAAAAAAAAGAGTAAATAAAAAAAAATTGGAGATGCGAGGAGTTGAACCCCGAACCTTGAATCTTGCATATTTTCATACTCTACCAATTGAGCTACATCCCCAATTTTGGTTACACTTTTAGTAGAATTATTTTTTAAACCAACGGTTTGTGTAAGCTGAAATGTGCAACTAACTGTTTTGCGCACAAACAAACTTCACGACTCAAGGAAACACCAAAATCATAATGTATTTGAAGAGAAAAAGAGTAAATAAAAAAATTGGTGATGTTAAGAGTTGAATTGGTCGTAAGCACAAAAAAAAGAGTAAATAAAAAAAATTTAGAGATGCGAGGAGTTGAACCCCGAACCTTGAATGTTGCATATTTTCATACTCCACCAATTGAGCTACATCCCCGATTTTGTTTACACTTTTACTATAATTAATTTTTCAACCAACAATTTGTGTAACTAAAATGTACAAATAACTGTTTTGCGCACAAAAATAGCTTCACGACTCAAAGAAACACGAAAATCATGATGTATTTGAAGAGAAAAAGAGTAAATAAAAAAATTGGTGATGTTAAGATTTGAATTCGGTCATGCACGAAAAAAAAGAGTAAATAAAAACAATTTGGAGATGAAGGAGTTGAACCCGAACCTTGAATCTTGTATATTTTCATACTCTACCAATCGAGCTACATCCCCGATTTTTGTTTACATTTTTAGTATAATTAATTTTTAAACCAACCGTTTGTGTGTATTGAAATGTACACCCAAATCTTTGCGCACAAAAATAGCTTCACGACTCTAGGAAACACCAAAATCATGATGTATTTGAAGAGAAAAAGAGTACATAAAAAAATTGGTGATGTTAAGAGTTGAATTCGGTCATACAGAGAAAAAAAGAGTTAATAAAATTTTTTTGGAGATGCGAGGAGTTGAACCCCCAACCTTGAATGTTGCATATTTTCATACTCTACCAATTGAGCTACATCCCAAATTTTGGTTACACTTTTAGTATTATTAATTTTTAAACCAACGGTTTGTGTAGCTGAAATGTAAACCCAACTGTTTTGCACTGAAAAACAATTCACGACTCAAGGAAACACCAAAATCATGATATATTTGACGAGAAAAAGAGTAAATAAAAATATTGGTGATGTTAAGAGTTGAATTTGGGTCATGCACGAAAAAAAAGAGTAAATAAAAAAATTTGGAGATGCGAAGAGTTGAACCCCGAACCTTGAATCTTTCATATTTTCATACTCTACCAATTGAGCTACATCCCCAATTTTGGTTACACTTTTTTAGTAGAATTATTTTTTAAACCAACAGTTTGTGTAGCTGAAATATATCCTAGCAACTTTTGCGCACAAAACACTGCTTCACGACTCAAGGAAACATCAAAATCATAATGTATTTGAAGAGAAAGAGAGTAAATAAAAAAATTGATGATATTAAGAGTTGAATTTGGTTCGTTAAGTACGAAAAAAGAGTAAATAAAAAAATTTAGAGATGCGAGGAGTTGAACCACTAACCTTGAATCTTGCATATTTTCATACTCCACCAATTGAGCTACATTCCCGATTTTGTTTACAATTTTAGTATAATTAATTTTTCAACCAACGGTTTGTGTAGCTGAAATGTACAACCAACCTGTTTATGACAAAAAAAACTTTCACGACTCAAAGAAACACGAAAAATCATGATGTATTTGAAGAGAAAAAGAGTAAATAAAAAAATTGGTGATGTTAAGATTTGAATTCGGTCATGCACGTAAAAAAAAGAGTAAATAAAAACAATTTGGAGATGCGAGGAGTTGAACGTCGAACCTTGAATCTTGCATATTTTCATGCTCTACCAATTGAGCTACATCACCGATTTTGTTTACACTTTTAGTATAATTAATTTTTAAACCAACAGTTTTTGTAGCTGAAATGTACAGACCAACTATTTGCGCACAAAAAAACAGCTACATGACTCAAGGAAACACCAAAATCTTAATATATTTGAAGAGAAAAAGAGTAAATAAAAAAATTGGTGATGTTAATAGTTGAATTCGGTCATGCACGTAAAAAAGAGTAAATAAAAAATTAGAGATGCGAGGAGTTGAACACGGAACCTTGAATCTTGCATATTTTCATACTCTACCAAGTGAGCTACATCCTCGATTTTGTTTACACTTTTAGTATAATTAATTTTTCAACCAACGGTTTGTGTAATGAAATGTACTGACCTAACTGCTTTTGCGTATAAAACCAGCTTTCGACTCAATGAAACACCAAAATCACGATATATTTGACGAGAAAAGGAGTAAATAAAAATATTGGTGATGTTAAGAGTTGAATTCGGTCATGCAATAAAAAAAAAAAAAGAGTAAATAAAAAAATTGGAGATGCGAGGAGTTGAACCCCGAACCTTGAATCTTGCATATTTTCATACTCTACCAATTGAGCTACATCCCCAATTTTGGTTACACTTTTAGTGTAATTAGTTTTAAACCAACGGTTTGTGTAGTCAAAGCTGAAATGTACGGCTAAAATGTTTGCGCACAAAAACAACTTCACGACTCTAGGAAACACCAAAATCATGATGTGTCACGACCCGGAAATAGGGCCCGGGGAGGGCGGGCCCCGGCAGCCCAGGCGCCGGCGCGGCCAAGCCGGGCTCGCCCATACGCCGTCCCCTCCCTTCCGCGGATTTTTTCAAAGAACTAATCGAGGAGAAAAAAGGAGGAAAATATCTAGGATTATCTTTAGGTGTTTTGGTGTGCAAGGGGCTATCTCATCTATAAGGGAGACCCTTATTAGAAAATAAATAAATATGACATGCTTGTAAAAGGTATTCCAATCTATAAGGAAACCTTTAGAGAGATTGCTTGAGATACAAGTCCCAATAGCCGGGCTATATAAGTAAGGGATCTGTAATCTTTTCAGGGCAACAAGCAAATAAAGAATTTTATCCCAATTTTTTCTCCCTCTCCTCCCCGCGCCCCCGCCCCCGCCGATCGCCCGCCACGCCGCCGGCGATCGGCAGCCTTGTAGCAGCAGCGTCGTGCGCGCCGCTGCCAGCGCAGCGCCCGCCGCCGCCGCCACCCCACCATCATCGCCTCCACCTCTTCTTCCTTCCCCAATCCATCAAACCCGCGTCGGATTCCGGCCCAATCTAGCTGGAACCCGGCGAATACCGGTATCCGGAGACCACTACGATCCACCCACCACCATGGACACCGAATCCAAGACGCCGCTAAAGAACTTGGGCGACGAGGTCGCCAAGATCAACGGTTAGGATGGACAAGATCGACGATAGGCTCTCTATCTTCTCGGGGAGAGGATCAAAGCAACGCCAAACACCGCCAACAACTCCGTGAAGCCGAGATCGAGATGAGGGCAATGTTCGAGACGAGGAGTAAATAAAAAAATTGGTGATCTTAAGAGTTGAATTCGGTCATGCACGTAAAAAGAGTAAATAAAAAAATTTGGAGATGCGAGGAGTTGAACCCCGAACCTTGAATCTTGCAAATTTTCATACTCTACCAATTGAGCTACATCCCCAATTTTGGTTACACTTTTAGTATAATTATTTTTCAAATCAACTTTTTTGTGTAGCTGAAATGTAATAAATTAAACCGTTTGCGCACAAAAACAGCTTCACGATCAGAAACACGAAAATCACGATGTATTTGAAGAGAAAAAGAGTAAATCAAAAAATTGGTGATGTTAAGAGTTGAATTCGGTCATGCACGAAAAAAAAAGAGTAAATAAAAAAAATTTTGGAGATGCGAGGTGAAGCCCGAACCTTGAATCTTGCAATTTTGGTTACACTTTTTAGTATAATTAATTTTTAATCCAACAGGTTTTGTGTAGCTGAAATATACAGCCAATTTGTTTTGCGCACAAAAAACAACTTCACGACTCAAGAAAACACCAAAATCATAATAATATATTTAAAGAAAAAGAGTAAATAAAAAAATTGGTTATGTTAGAAGTTAAAATTAGGTCATGCACAAAAAAAGAGTGAATAAAAAAATTAGAGATGCGAGGAGTTGAACCCCGAACCTTGAATCTTACATATTTTCATACTCTACCAATTGAGCTACATCCCCAATTTTGAATATACTTTTAGTATAATTAATTTTAAACCAACAGTTTGTGTAGCTGAAATGTACACCTAACCTGTTTTGCACTGAGAAAAAACAGATTCACGACTCAAGAAAACACCAAAATCATGAAGTATTTGAAGAGAAAAAGAGTAAATAAAAAAATTGGTGATGTTAAGAGTTGAAATTGGTCATGTACTGTAAAAAAAAAAAGAGTAAATAAAAATTTTTTTTGGAGATGCGAGGAGTTGAACCCCGAACCTTGAATCTTGCATATTTTCATACTCTACCAATTGAGCTACATCCCCAATTATGGTTACACTTTTAGTATAATTATTTTTTAAACCAACAGTTTGTGTAGCTGAAATGTACAACCAACTGTTTGCATAGAAAAACAGATTCATGACTCAAGAAAACACCAAAATCATGATATATTTGACGAGAAAAAGAGTAAATAAAAAAATTGGTGATGTTAAGAGTTGAATTTGGTCATGCACAAAAAAAAAGAGTAAATAAAAAATTGGAGATGCAAGGAGTTGAACCCCAAACCTTGAATCTTGCATATTTTCATACTCTATCAATTGAGCTACATCCCCAATTTTGGTTACACTTTTAGTATAATTAATTTTAAACCAACAGTTTGTGTAGCTGAAATGTATGTACCAACAGTTTGCGCACCAAAAACAGCTAGACAACTCAAAGAAACACGAAAATCATGATGTATTTGAAGAGAAAAAAGAGTAAATAAAAAAATTGGTGATGTTAAGAGTTGAATTCGGATTCGTCCACGAAAAAAAGAGTAAATAAAAAAATGAGCTCTTTTCCTATACTTGGAATTTCCTCCCATTTCCTCCCATTTCTTCGTTACTTTTTTTATTTTGTAAAAAGGGTACCTTAGTCATTTTGCTCCTTCCCACTCCAACCCCGACCCCATCCCCAGCCCGACACGTTTCAGCCTCGACGCCATCGCCTCGCCCCGCTCCAGCTCCTACTCGTCCTCCCCGCCCGCACCCCCTCCCCGAGCCAAATCCGCCTCCGCCGCCGCCGCCGCCCGCCATCGCCGTCGACCCGTCCCGCACCTCCGGACCGAACCCGACCCCAGCCCGGCCGCCATCGCCGTCGACGTGCCCTGAATCCGCCGCCGCCCGGGCTCATCTCCCGCGCTGAAGCTCGCACAAGGCGGCGCCCGCTTTGCACCGGGCGCAGCCCCCGCTGTCGTCGCCGACGTGCCGCGACGGCCTCCCCTCGCCTCGTCCCCACGCCGCCCCGTGCCCCCCGCCGGTCGCCCCGTGCTCTCCGTGCACTTGCCATGGAGAACTTTGTGATCCGGATCCGATCGCCAAATCGCGGCAGGTAAGGTTCACGCCCTTTGCGCTTGTTTTGAATTTTCGGTGGGAATCGTAATATTATTGTAGTATATTCATCATGTGGGTTTGGTAATGGTGTACTTTGATTAGTATGCTATATAGTCAGTGTTGATTCAGTGGCATGAACAGATTGGATCTGTTGATATGCTGTTTAATTCAGAAGTTTTCCATGGATCATACCTACTGAACATGGAGATCTAGAGCAATCGTACTTAGCTGCTTCAACTTCAAATAAAGTTGTTCTCATGTACCTTTAGAGCCTTAGATACTAAGTGCATGCTCTGGATTTGCAAATCATTTTATCTCTGAATCAAGCCAGAGCTGACAAACGTTCTAGACAAAATACTGAAATGACTTGAGGTCACTACACCATAACACTTAACCAACAACCGACTGCAGTTGCTAAAAGTTTTAATTAGCATTGGACGGTGGGTTGCTAAAACTTTATCACAGACTGTCCGTTGCTAATATCGAATACGGCGATGGATGGTCCGTTGCAATACATATTTTGCTTGGGCGTCGAGCAATCCGTCGCTGAATATGTGTGACAGAGTTGGATCATCCGTGGGTAAAGAAATTTTCCATCGGCGCGGTCTATTTGGGCCCTTCGGGCAGTAAATTTGGCCCAAATAACCTAAACCCTAGCAATCCCACCGGACCGCCGCTCCTCCATATGCTCCGGTTCCCTGTCAAACACTCCCCACACGCGCATTGCCAGCCCCGCCGCCCCCTCCCCCCGTCGCCTGGCCGCCCCCGCCGGCTACTTGCCACACCGCCCGGAGCCCCGTTGGCCGCCCCCGCCGGCTACTTGCCACGCCGCCCGGAGCCACGCTGGCTGCCCCCGCCGGAGCACACACCACCGGCGCCCTGCTTCGCTGACTGCCACGGGGGCGCTTCTGCGGGCACGTGCGGTCCTCCACCGGTCGCCCCGTAACACGGTGGCCCCTTCTTCGAGCACGCACATCGCTCCTCCAATCACCCCCACGCAGTGCTCCTCAGATCTGCAGCGTATGTTACCCCCACACCTACATCCTTCAATTTTTCTCCACTCCCAACTCTAATCCCGTACGTGTAATCCTGGGTGCTTTGAGCCACACAGGTCACGCATAAGCAGGGAGGGTGCGTCATGCGGCCATAGCAGGGCAGGCTACGATGGGGAGCGTGCGTGATGCGGCCATAGCAGGGTAGGCTACGACGCGCAGGACCGCAGCACCAGGAAAGCAGCAGGCGACCATCCCCTTCTAGGTAATTTTATTTTATTATAGTATCTGAGTTTGGCTCTGGGTCTGAAGTAGTCCTGGCAGTACGAGATCAAGACGGAAATTAGGCTCTCAGACTTGTTTGTAATAGAGTTGTTTTAATACGTGCACTGAAATGGACTATCGGTTTGTTAAATGCCACAAATTCAGCGACGCCTTGCATACGATTGAAGGGTCAGGTTACCCACATCCTTTTCCCCCGTAGGATTAACTTCTAGTAGTACTCAATTGTTCAATTCTCTAGGCACAAAAATGAAAAGATGTTGACTATACCTAACTCCTAAGTGATACTGTGTAGTTCACTTAATTGTTTGATTTGCTATATGTCTCAGCAAGGTAGACTGTAAGGAAATCAAAACTCATTCAATATCACTTCTGGTTATGGTGGCTGATTTCTATATGTACTCCTTGAGAGCATGCTCATCTCTTCAGTGAGCGCGACTGACAAATTGCTCTTATGTTTTCTTTTGTTTCTTTTCCAGTACAGAGGTACAGAAAGAAGAAGACCTTACAGATCAATTTTCCCATATGCTTACACATCAAACAAAACAAATAGCCATGCTGGTGCAATTGTTTCTACGTCGACTACAGATGGATTCTTTGTAGCTGTCAGGTAAGAACAGTTCCTTTAACACACACACTGGCAAGTAAGATAGATGGTAATAGAGAATTTCTGTTATAGGTGAATTTCTCAGCAACAGTGCATATACAACCATACATGTATAGGTGAATTTCTGTTATCTATATAGCACACATATATATCCACTAGTGTCATTGGCTAGTTGGTTATTTTGGTCAGGACATGTAGGACAAGTTTAGCTGTCTGATCCATCCAACATATTGAGGACCAAAAATTCAGACTCTGCACCATTGGTTGGTGAGATTGGTGACGCCCATGGCCATGGTGAGTTAGTACAATTGTACTCCAGATCCATTGGTGTGGTCTTCACCAGCGTGGGTGCAATGCAAGAGTGAACATGGAGGCCTTTTGCATCCAAGCCGAACAGGATTTGCTTCTGTTTGGAATTTTGGATAGATCAATGTATTGTCCCAAGTGCAGAGGCTATGTCTAGGAATAGGTGCAGATTAGCATTCCTTTAATATAGCCCTACTTGGAAGTTAAAACCAATTGCTTGTACAAACTAAACCTGATTGCCATGTCAACTTTAGGTGCAGCAGTTCGGTCCTTATACAGCCAACAGTGCAGTAGTGTTTGCTACCATTGTTTACTATTTTTTTTTCTTCTTGACTTACTAGAAATGATCCTGTACTGGAAAAAAAAGATCTATATGGCATGGACTGTATTTGTGAGGCTCAGTTCTATAGTGAACTATGAACGTGCATATGCTCTGTCATGTATTTTCCGAAATAACATCAGGTAGATGCTCCTCTGTATTGCATTTTTTATTCAGATTGCTAAGCCATGCAAAATATGTTGGTAAATAAACCACCAAGTAGCAGCTAGTCTATTGTGTATATTCTTCCCAAGATAACTGAACCAAGCTGCTAAATATGTGCTCTGATAATCTCTCAACTAGCTTAACTCATGCACATACTAATTTTGCGATCAGAAACCTTGCCATGTCTTTTGTGACTTTGGACATTTTTGTCTACCAGTTGAAGTACTTTGCAAAATTGATGAAGTTAGCGCAAATGGAGTTGATGTGTCAAATCTTGACATATCAAATGGAGTAATGAATTCTTTTTATTCTAAACCTGACAATTTGTTCTGTGCAGTTGTAACTTTCTGTATATATTTAGTGACACTTGCTATACGTAACAAGGTTAACCATGTACTCAGTTCTGAATTAGGATGCTTGTTTGCTTGTGCTGCAGGAGCTGCAACTCCGTTCTCACATTCTCACTTGCATCTGTACCAATCGTGCAAAGCTGAAGTTTCTTGATACATCATGTAGTGTGAGCTATGCAATCTGTAAGTTTTGTAGAAAGCATGGACCAACACTAGTTTGCTGCAATCTGTAGTAGTAGTAGTAATAACCTGTAGCAGCAGTATACTTATTGTAATAACATAGCACAAGCAAGCTTTCCATTTGCAAACTGCAATCTGTAATAGTAGACTAGTAGTAATAACATAGCACAAACATGCAATCTGTAGTTGTAGTCTAGAAGTAATAACATAGAACTGGAGTTCAAATCGTAATGTAAATCTTAAGTAATAACCATAGTAGCCACGCCCTTATGCTGAAATCATGACTTTAGTTGATGCTGTAAAGATGTCGGTTGCTTGGCCATTTAATTGAGTAACGTCCACTTGATTCTATTTTTTTTTTTAATATGTGGTCTACAGTTTCTAACTATGATACTTGTGACAGCTGAAGGTCTGCAGTCATCAACCAAGAGGATAATAATGCTTTTTGGATGATGACTTTTGATCAACAGGATAACAATACTTGTTGTACGACTTGATGACTTAGCTAGATTTGTATTCAGCTATATATGCTTGTTTGTTTCCATGATGTCTTAGCTAGATTTTGTATTCAGCTACTATTTGCTTGTATGGGTTGCCTTGATGGCAAGAAGCTTAAGCTAGTGACATGATTATACATGTACTCATTTGATATGAATGAATGAGAGTATGATTCCATTTGTGTATTATTCAATATTGTATTTGTTTTGAATGTGATCTAGTTTTAAATATATGTGGATTATTTTTTTTTCACCTATTCAATTGAGCTCAATGGATTGTCAGTTGCTATAAGTCCAATATTGCGATGGACCATCCGTTGCTAAAAGCTCTAACTGGCTATCCGTTGCTAAAGCTTTATCGTTGGATGGTCCGTGGCTAAAGAAGGGTCCGTCGCTGTATATATTTAACCACGGCTTCATTAGCATCTGCAGGGGTCCGTCGCTGTAAGTTTTAGCTACGGACTGAAAGTCGCTGTACCTCCCATATAGCAACGGATTGCAAGTCGCTGATTAAGGGTTGTGGTGTAGTGGGTATCCCTCAGCTACTGAATCTTTGAATAGATTGCAACATAAAAAGCAGAGGACACAAATCGAAACAAAATTAGTTATAGAGCCCATAGCTACTGAATGCTCTGGATTTGCAAATGTCCACAGCTTTAATTTGTTTCCATTTGCATTACTGTTGATAAACCAAAAAGCATGTAAAAGTATGATTGTGTTATCTATAGATTCTATTTATGCTCATTGTGGATGAACTTTAGCATGCTGTTTTACATCTTTACATATATTCAGTGTGGAACATTAAGTGGCAACAAATTGTTCTATCAGGTTCCCTCGTGTTCCTCGGATATACAATCAAGAGCAGACTGATGCATGGAGAAAGGTGGTTGATGTTGTTCATGCCGAGGGGGCAATTTTTTTCTGCCAACTATGGCATGTAGGCCAAGCTTCTCACCAAGGTATGTTAATAGTATGTGCTAATTGCCATGGAACCAATGTATTTACTTTGTCAGTTAGTAGCACAACAAATGATTAGTGGTTCATATATGATTACTTTGTCAGCTAGTAGCACAACATATGATTACTTTGTCAGCTAGTAGCACAACCGACGGCCCCGTGATTCACCATTGGTGGTGCTTGTTGTTCTCTTTTAGCTGCTGATCAGATAAAGAAACAGTCCAGAAACTTTAATTTCTCCAAGTATTGATTTTAGCCATCAAATTCAGACTAGAAAGCATTAGCAAATGTGTGCAGTAGCCTTTCTGAATGCAATAGCCTTTCTGAATTTGACTTGTAGTATTTCAGTAGTGATGCTATCTCCTACTTCGCTTCGGTTCTGTTGGTGCTGATGCTTAAGTACATCAGTGTTTGTGTAATCACTAACTTGAGAACAACACCAGATGATATTCACTCTATTCTACCATCAGTTACCTTACTGGTGCTTCCTTGCTAGTTGCTACACAGTAGTGACTAGTCCTTGTACTCAGGTAAACAAAAACAACACCAGTATCCAGTCATAGCTACTAATCTAGTTAAGGAAAGCACAAACCCAAGGCCGACAATCTTTAGTTCAGTTTTTTTATATACTGGTTGCTTCCCTGATACAGATTCTGGTGGTTGTTCTTTGTACTCTGTATCTGATATGGCTCAAGAGTTCAATAAATGGTTTGTCAGGCTTCTTCTACAGTTCTTTGTACTCTGTATCTTCCAAGTTGGTGGTTTAATCATCTGAACATATATATGTACTTCTGGATGCACGTGACCTTATATAATCTATTATTTACTTGTGGATGTTGCACAGTGCATAGCCGCTTGGGAGCTTGGATGCTGAGCACTATCTGCAGGTGTTCGGTGTAAAGGAGGAAGTCTGATTGACTAGTTCAGGATGCTTGAATAATCACGCTGCGTAGTTGCACTATTTTCTTCTGATTATGGTCGTCTAATCTTATAGTTAACTGGAAACTGATTTGTGTTTACCGGCTATCAACTTATCATTTTAGCCATCTTTATTGCTTGATGTTTTTAATAAAATAAAAAAGCAACAAGGAAAATAGCAAAGTAACCATTTTCGGTCTTCCTAGGTTCAAACACATGATCTTTTGTAATTTCAGCTTGTATTTCTGCACGTGCGGCGGTGCGGGTGGTAGCTAGCTTTTTCTATTTTTGCACGTCTATTAATAGACTCAGATGGGAGGCAGAGCGTTCTTTTCGCAAACCAGGCGGTGCAACGGCAATGAACAAACGAAAAAAATCCCACGGATTAGTAGTCCATGCAACGAACAAAAAACTCCCGCGGTCAAAAATCCCTATGCAAAAACAAAGAATAGCAAATATCAAGACTAGGTGAGGAATTGAACCAGCAACCTCCAACATCGTGAGCCTCAAGACCAGACCACTAGAACCAATAGGACTAGACAACTTTGTTGTTAAAGTGCACCCTTCTCCTTATTTATTAGGGAAATATGGAAAAATTACCCCTAATTAACGACTCCTTGGTACACACAATCATGTCCTCAACGACCTATGATCCCTAACCGGAGGGAGTATAGTCATGTGAGAATGTGGTGATATACATCCTTCACAACCATGAACATAGAGCCATGTGAGTCGGTGAGAGACATGGTTGTGATGGATCCATAGTGTCACTTTGTCCAAATCATTTGAAAAATTAATGACATGTTAATGGCGACAAACTATGATGTTGTATGCATTTGTACAATTTTTTTGAACATTTTTACCTATTATTGTGATTATTTTATGGTAAATTGAACGAAAAATGAATAAAAACCCTATGCTATGTAGAAAAATCTAAAAACTTGTATGGACCACTCATTTTGGTGTACGATCATGACATAAAATTTTCAAATGATTTAGAGAATATGGTGATACACATCCTTCACAACCATGAAGATGTCTCACATAGAGCCATGTGAGTTAGTGAGAGAGGTTCATGGTTGTGATGGATCCATAGTGTCACTTTGTCCAAATCATTTGAAAAATAATGACATGGTAATGGCTACAAACTATGATGTTGTGTGCATTTATACAATTTTTTGCACATTTTTACCTATTATTGTGATTATTTTATGGTAAATTGAAGAAAAAATGAAAAAAAAACTATGCTACGTAGAAAAATCTAAAAACTTGTATGGACCACTCATTTTGGTGTACCATCATGACATAAAATTTTCAAATGATTTAGAGATTGTGGTGATACACATCCTTCACAACCAAGAACAAGTCTCATATGTAATCATGGTGTAAGTGAGAGATGTTCATGGTTGTGATGGATGCATAGTTGCACATAGTTCAAATCCTTTAAAATTTTAATGACATGGTTGTACCCATATATTTAAATTAAACAAATATTAAAATGGCAAAAAAAAAAAAAATTAAAATAGAGAAAGGGAAATATAAACAAATAACAAAAAATCTTGTAAAAAAAAAAAAAAATTGTCCCTTTGTGGGTCGAAACCGGTCTTAAGGTTTATATGCTACATGTGCCTTACCATTGCGCTATTGACTTGACTTCTTCATTTATTTGCCAACGCTGTGCGTTTAAACGAAAGAGTGGAGGATCGGGAACCGCCTGCACCCCACCGTTCCCATGGTCCAGAGATGTAATGGGCTGGGCCACATCGGTTTTCGTAAGCCACTTCGCTTTTGGTCGACCGTAGTGGGAAAATAGAGCGCAGACTACATATGCACATTCTTAGTCCCACCTCGCCTATCTAGGAATGAGAAATACAGCTTAAATACCCAGCCATACTCATTCTAGAGAACTTGTCTCTATTCTTGTACAATACTAGCGCTGGTCAGTTGGACTGCTTGGGTCTGTGCTGCTGGCATGGTCCGGTCTCCCTACATGGTCAGTCCAGACCTAGCCTGCAGTGCTGGACCATGGCGCCACTTTTTTTTTTGCAACTTTTGTTTTTGTAAGATCATTGAAACATATTGGATTTCAGAATGAGATCAATGAAATTTTTTCAGTAATCATTACAATGCGCATGGTTTCCATGGCTTTTCATCATAACATAAGATAATAGAAATTTATTCGCTAATCATCGCAATGCTTATGGATTTCCATGGCATAACATAACCATCCTTATTCTCTACATCGTGTTCCCAACACCAATCCATCTTTTACATTTTCTTCAGACTTGTAAGTGCAGCTGCAGCGCTTGATGAAGGTCTAGCTGTAGTCCAAGTGCAGCTGCAGCGCTTGATGAAGGTCTAGCTTTAGGTTTTCAAGCCTCACTGGCCTCACTGGCTTCTGCACGAGCAAGCAGCATCAGCACAAATATAGCTATCACAGACCACAGACTTGTAACTCTGGAGAGTTTTTAAGTTGTCCAGACACCGTCGGCTAATATCCTAACACTCCTGCACCTCTCACTGTCCAGGGCGCTGTCCCTTGCTCGCATTCAGTTAAGTACATATGATTCATCATGGTCCAAGTCGATGCCACTCTAGTTCTCACATAGAACCCTATTTAGCAAATGTTTTTTCATATGTCAGATAACGACATAAGTAATGGAGGTAACTGTTGGAAGCATAATTGGATCACTGATAACAGCATAAGTAGGTAACACTTACAGAACAAAGCACGAGTGAAAAGCATATGTGTGTTCAACAAGCAATAAACTAGAATAAAAAAATAAAGAAGATACACACTATGTAAATGACAATCACTCTTAATTTTTCTAGAAACCATGTTACAGCAGGCACAAAGGAAATCAATCATCTGAAATGACATAAATATCACAAATTTGCACTGCCTCTTAAGGGAGTGCTTTGAGAGCCAAAGTATGACTCACCATCATGCCTCGTCAAGAGTCCTGGAGTGTCTGAAACCTGAAGAAGGATGTCTTTATTCAGTTATGATAAAAAGCAAAGGAAGCAAAATGGGTGTCAAGTCTAATGGTTCTATGATCATGGTAAGCAGAAAGGGAATTGTTTGAACCTGAAAACGTTCGTGATTGGATATAATGTGACCCATTAGAATGCCTCTTATTGTGAATGGGTAGTTGCAGACCTGCAGACATACAGTAGGATGACAGGTATTTAGCAATCTGCAAACTGTATATCATAGATCATAGATAATACTATTGCAGTGTCTAGTGCATGGATCATACCTAATTTCATACTCACAACCTGTCCTAGACCCCTAAAATCGATCAAGGAATGTAAGTTTTACTGCAACCAAAGGGAAATACACCCGTCACCAATTGCCAAGTTCAGTCGCAATGAACGAGATTCCAACAAGAATATGAAGTTGTAGATAGATGTAGCCAAATTAATAGCAGCCTTCCTTCAACTCGGACGATCTTGATGCTCGTTGCGAGACCACCTCGCGGCCTCGGCCCCCCAGCATGGGCACCGAGGCCCCGCTTTGGAACCTGCCGCTCCCGCATGGCGTACACCTCCCCGGAGCATCCGCTGCCGAGCCTGCCGGGGCTTCCGGGCGGGGAGCGGGTGAAGCTTCCCATCGTGGGGTCGGACGGCGCCAAGTGTCGATCGGGAGCTGCCATGCCGCGATCGGCCCGTGGCGCACGGCGACGACGAGAACCGGGCGAAGTCGAAATGGTGGCCGGCGCGAGGCCTCCTTCCCTCCGGCCGCCACCACGTTTCTCCTCTCTTGACTTCTCTCCTCGCCATCCACCGCTCCCACCATCTCCCCAAAGACCTCTCCACGGCGCGGCCTACCCGGCACCTCCACGGCGGCGGCGCGCCTCCACAACCACCACGGCCATGGGGCGGCGCGGCCATGGAGTGGCGAGGGCAACCACGGCGGCGTCGCGGCCCTTCCCAAAGACACCTCCACGACGGCGGCGGCCGGATCCGGGTGGTTGTACCCAGCAAAGTGCACGGTGGTGGCGTGAGGAACCCTAGAGGCATTTTTTGTTAAAAATAATAAGAAGAAGAACAACATATTAGCTAACTATAGTGAACGAATCATGATCTCAAAACTATACTACTCAAAACATAAATTTGAAGTTACCATTTTACCCTTCATCAAAATAAAGAACTCCTAAAAATGCAATTAGATGCGGTCTTAATCCCCACATTTGTGGAGGAAACGGAGGAAATTTTTTCCCCTTGGCCCACCGACCATAGACACATCATTTTCCTCCCGTTTCCTCCAACTTTGTTTCCCTCCCGTTTCCTCATGCCTTCGTTGTCGCCGGATCAATCGCTTCTCGGCCGATGTGAGCCATCGAATTTTTCTCAATTATTGTAAAAAATTTTAAAAAAAATTTGGAGATGCGAGGAGTTGAACCCCGAACCTTGAATCTTGCATATTTTCATACTCTACCAATTGAGCTACATCCCCAATTTTGTTTACACTTTTAGTATAATTATTTTTTAAATCAACCTGCTTGTGTAGCTGAAATGTACTTAACAACTGAATATCATATTGTATTTGAAGGGTAAAAAGAGAAAATAAAAAAATTGGTGATGTTAATAGTTGAATTAGGTCATGCAAAAAAAAAAAGAGTAAATAAAAAATTTTGGAGATGCGAGGAGGTGAACCCCAGAACCTTGAATCTTGCATATTTTCATAATCTACCAATTGAGCTACATCCCCAATTTTGGTTACACTTATAGTATAATTATTTTTTAAATCAACCTGTTTGTGTAGCTGAAATGTACGGAATAAACCGAAAATCATAATGTATTTGAAGAGAAAACGAGTAAATAAAAAAATTGGTGATGTTAATAGTTGAATTCGGTCATGCATAGAAAAAAAAAGAGTAAATAAAAAAATTTTGGAGATGCGAGGAGTTGAACCCCGAACCTTGAATCCTCGCATATTTTCATACTCTACCAATTGAGCTACATCCCCAATTTTGTTTACACATTTAGTATAATTAATTTTTCAACCAACAGTTTGTGTAGTCTGGAATGTACATCCAACTGTTTACGCACAAAAACAGCTTCACCACTCAAGGAAAGGAGTAAATAAAAAAAAAATTGGTGATCTTAAGAGTTGAATTCGGTCATGCACGAAAAAAGAGTAAATAAAAAATTTGGAGATGCGAGGAGTTGAACCCCGAACCTTGAATCTCGCATATTTTAAGTACTCTACCAATTGAGCTACATCCCCAATTTTGGTTACACTTTTAGTATAATTATTTTTTTAAATCAACATTTTGTGTAGCTGAAATGTACGAGACAACCGAAAATCATAATGTATTTGAAGAGAAAACGAAAAATAAAAAAATTGGTGATGTTAATAGTTGAATTCGGTCATGCACGTAAAAAAGAGTAAATAAAAAAATTTGGAGATGCGAGGAGGTGAACCCCGAACCTTGAATCTTGCAATTTTGTTTACACTTTTAGTATAATTAATTTTTCAACCAACAGTTTGTGTAGCTGGAATGTACGACCAACCATTTTGCGCACAAAAACAGACTTTCACGACTCAAGGAAACACCAAAATCATGATATATTTGACGAGAAAAGGAGTAAATAAAAAAAAATTGGTGTTTGTTAAGAGTTGAATTCGGTCATGCATAGAAAAAAGAGTAAATAAAATTTTTTTGGAGATGCGAGGAGTTGAACCCCGAACCTTGAATCTTGCATATTTTCATACTCTACCAATTGAGCTACATCCCCAATTTTGGTTACACTTTTTAGAATAATTATTTTTAAATCAACTGTTTGTGTAGCTGAAATGTACAACCAACCTGTTTTGACAAAAAAACAGCTTCACGACTCTAGGAAACACGAAAATCACGATGTATTTGAAGAGAAAAAGAGTAAATAAAAAAATTGATGATGTTAAGAGTTGAATTCGGTCATGAAAAAAAAATTTGGAGATGCGAGAAGTTGAACCTCGAACCTTGAATCTTGCATATTTTCATACTCTACCAATTGAGCTACATCCCCAATTTTGGTTACACTTTTTAGTATAATTAATTTTTAAACCAACAGTTTGTGTAGCTGAAATATACAACCAACTGTTTTGCACAAAAAACAACTTCACAACTCAAGGAAACACCAAAAATCATAATGTATTTAAAGAGAAAAAGAGTAAATAAAAAAATTGGTTATGTTAGGAGTTAAATTCGGTCTTGCACGTAAAAAAAAGAGTAAATAAAAAAATTAGAGATGCGAGGAGTTGAACCCCGAACCTTGAATCTTGCATATTTTTCATACTCTAGCAATTGAGCTACATCCCCAATTTTGAATACACTTTTAGTATAATTAATTTTAAACCAACAGTTTGTGTAGCTGAAATGTACATACCAACCTGTTTGCACATAAAAACAGATTCACGACTCAAGGAAACACCAAAATCATGAAGTATTTGAAGAGAAAAAGAGTAAATAAAAAAATTAGTGATGTTAAGAGTTGAATTCGGTCATGCAATGTAAAAAAAAGAGTAAATAAAAAAATTTTGGAGATGCGAGGAGTTGAACCCGAACCTTGAATCTTGCATATTTTCATACTCTACCAATTGAGCTACATCCCCAATTATGGTTACACTTTTAGTATAATTATTTTTTAAACCAACAGTTTGTGTAGCTGAAATGTACGACCAACTGTTTGCATAGAAAAAACAGATTCATGACTCAAGAAAACACCAAAATCATGATATATTTGACGAGAAAAAGTGTAAATAAAAAAATTGGTGATGTTAAGAGTTGAATTGGTCATGCACAAAAAAAAAAAAAGAGTAAATAAAAAAATTTGAGATGCGAGGAGTTGAACCCCGAACCTTGAATCTTGCATATTTTCATACTCTACCAATTGAGCTACATCCCCAATTTTGGTTACACTTTTAGTATAATTAATTTTAAACCAACAGTTTGTGTAGCTAAAATGTACGACCAACGGTTTGCGCACCAAAAACAGCTAGACAACTCAAAGAAACACGAAAATCATGATGTATTTGAAGAGAAAAAAGAGTAAATAAAAAAATTGGTGATGTTAAGAGTTGAATTCGGTTAGTCCACGAGAAAAAATAGTAAATAAAAAAAAATTTTGGAGATTCAAGGAGTTGAACCCCGAACCCCTGAATCTTGCATATTTTCATACTCTACCAATTGAGCTACATCCCCAATTTTGGTTACACTTTTAGTATAATTAATTTTTAAACCAACAGTTTGTGTAGCTGAAATGTACAACTAAGCTGTTTTAAGACAAAAACAGCTTCACGACTCAAGAAAACACCAAAATCATAATGTATTTGAAAGAAAAAGAGTAAATAAAAAAAAATTTGCTATGTTAGGAGTTAAATTCGGTCATGCATAGAAAAAAAGAGTAAATAAAAAAATTGAAGATGCGAGGAGCTGAAACTTGAACCTTGAATGCTACATATTTCATACTCTACCAATTGAGCTACATCCCGATTTTGTTTACACTTTTAGTATAATTAATTTTTCAACCAACAGTTTGTGTAGCTGAAATGTACAACCAACCTGCTTAAGACAAAAACTTGACTTCACGACTCAAGGAAACACCAAAATCATGATATATTTGATGAGAAAAAGAGTAAATAAAAAAATTGGTGATGTTAAGAGTTGAATTCGGTTATGCACGTAAAAAAAAAAGAGTAAATAAAAATATTGAAGATGCGAGGAGTTGAACCCCGAACCTTGAATCTTGCATATTTTCATACTCTACCAATTGAGCTACATCCCCAATTTTGGTTACACTTTCAAGTATAATTAATTTTAAACCAACAGTTTGTGTAATAAATGAAATGTACGACCAACGGTTTGTGCACCAAAAACAGCTTGACAACTCAAAGAAACACGAAAATCATGATGTATTTGAAGAGAAAAAAGAGTAAAATAAAAAATTGGTGATGTTAAGAGTTGAATTCGGTCATGAAAAAAATTTGGAGATGCGAGGAGTTGAACCCCGAACCTTGAATCTTGCATATTTTCATACTCTACCAATTGAGCTACATCCCCAATTTTGGTTACACTTTTAGTATAATTAATTTTAAACCAATAGTTTGTGTAGGCGAAATATACGACCAACTGTTTAAGACAAAAAAACAGACTTCACGACTCAAGCAAACACCAAAATCATAATGTATTTAAAGAGAAAAAAGAGTAAATAAAAAAAATTGGTTATGTTAGGAGTTAAATTCGGTCATGCACGAGAAAAAAGTAAATAAAAAAAAATTAGAGATGCGAGGAGTTGAACCCCGAACCTTGAATCTTGCATATTTTCATACTCTAGCAATTGGGCTACATCCCCAATTTTGAATACACTTTTAGTATAATTAATTTTAAACCAACAGTTTGTGTAGCTGAAATGTATAGCCAATTGTTTGCTGAGAAAAAACAGATTCACGACTCAAGGAAACACCAAAATCATGATATATTTGACGAGAAAAAGAGTAAATAAAAAATTGGTGATGTTAAGAGTTGAATTCGGTAATGCACGAAAAAAAAAGAGTAAATAAAAATTTGGAGATGCGAGGAGTTGAACCCCGAACCTTAAATCTTACATATTTTCATACTCTACCAATTCAGCAACATCCCAAATTTTAGTTACACTTTTTAGTATAATTAATTTTTAAACCAACAGTTTGTGTATTTGAAATGTACAACCAACTGTTTGCGCACTAAAACAAACGACTTCACGACTCAAGGAAACACCAAAATCATAATGTATTTGAAGAGAAAAAAGAGTAAATAAAAAAATTTGCTATGTTAGGAGTTAAATTCGGTCATGCATAGAAAAAGAGTAAATAAAAAATTGAAGATCCGAGGAGTTGAAACTTGAACCTTGAATCCTACATATTTCATACTCTACCAATTGAGCTATATCCCCAATTTTGTTTACACTTTTAGTATAATTAATTTTTCAACCAACAGTTTGTGTAGCTGAAATGTACAGCCAACTGTTTTGCGCACAAAAACAGCTTCACGACTCAAGAAAACACCAAAATCATGATATATTTGACGAGAAAAAGAGTAAATAAAAAAATTGGTGATGGTAAGAGTTGAATTCGGTCATGCACGTAAAAACAGAGTAAATAAAAAAATTGAAGATGCGAGGAGTTGAACCCCGAACCTTGAATCTTGCATATTTTCATACTCTACCAATTGAGCTACATCCCCAATTTTGGTTACACTTTTAGTATAATTAATTTTTAAACCAACAGTTTGTGTAGCTGAAATGTACGACCAGCGGTTTTGCGCACCAAAAACAGCTTGACAACTCAAAGAAACACGAAAATCATGATGTATTTGAAGAGAAAAAGAGTAAATAAAAAAATTGGTGATGTTAAGAGTTGAATTCGGTCATGAAAAAAATTTGGAGATGCGAGGAGTTGAACCCGAACCTTGAATCTTGCATATTTTCATACTCTACCAATTGAGCTACATCCCCAATTTTGGTTACACTTTTAGTATAATTAATTTTTAAACCAACAGTTTGTGTAGCTGAAATATACAGACCAAGCTGTTTTGCGCACAAAAACAGCTTCACGACTCAAGGAAACACCAAAATCATAATGTATTTAAAGAGAAAAAGAGTAAATAAAAAAAATTGGTTATGTTAGGAGTTAAATTAGGTCATGCACGAGAAAAAGAGTAAATAAAAAATTAGAGATGCGAGGAGTTGAACCCCGAACCTTGAATCTTGCATATTTTCATACTCTAGCAATTGAGCTACATCCCCAATTTTGAATACACTTTTAGTATAATTAATTTTAAACCAACAGTTTGTGTAGCTGAAATGTACAGCCAACTGCTTGTTTTACGTAAAAAAGCAATTCACGACTCAAGAAAACACCAAAATCATGATATATTTGACGAGAAAAAGAGTAAATAAAAAAATTGGTGATGTTAAGAGTTGAATTCGGTAATACAAGAAAAAAAAGAGTAAATAAAAAATTTGGAGATGCGAGGAGTTGAACCCCGAACCTTAAATCTTACATATTTTCATACTCTACCAATTGAGCTACATCCCAAATTTTAGTTACACTTTTAGTATAATTAATTTTTAAACCAACAGTTTGTGTAGCTGAAATGTACAGCCAACTGTTTTGCGCGAATGATGATCGCCGGGAAGCCTAGCGTCAATCGCGAGGACATCGAAGGTGGACGTTAACGTTAAGCGCCTTGAGCGGCGTCGGTCGGTGCTCCCGCACCGAGCTTGATGTTGCTAGCGATGTTGTGGGGCTCTTGGTCGATCAACATAGCAAGGTGAACCATGAAGAAGTCCCGGGGTAGCGATGAGGTCGATTATGTAGAGCTTCGGTGTGGGTGTTATTTACCCTCATGTCATTGTCGATGGAGTTGGCAAGTCAGAGCTCGTTGAAGACCTCGTAGGAGACGGGGGCTTCAAATTGTGGGGCGAGGTGGATTGCCCTGGTGAATGTGTGGGGAGCCTCCAGTTGCGTCGCATCTCAATGCTTGTAGCGAAGCCCGTTGGAGAACTTGAGAGCGTAGTCATATTGGGCGTCGATGTCGTAGCCCTCGGGGCGTCCCGGCTGTCATATCCAAGTCATCCATGGTTTTGTATCCGTCGGTACCGTCAGTTGCCGTGTGTGACGAACGTGGCGGCGGGGCGTCGAGGAGACAAGCGAGGTGGACCGCTGTGTCCCTCATGCCGGGCGCCTCCTGCCCCCGCGTGGCCCGTAGCATGTGACATGCGCGGATGTAGTTGTTGGGGCATCATCTAGTCGTGTTGGCACGAGCTCGCCCGATTGGGTCGCCATCGATGGGCAGCCTGAGGTCGCGGGGGAGACACCGTGTGGAGGTATCCCAGGTCTAAAGTGGCCCCTTGCTGGCCATGCAAAGGAACCAGAGAAGTACCGCTATTGTCAGGCGGATAGCGGCATACCTTCTGTTTTTCTCGGGGGCCGATGTTCCGTTGTCTTAGTGCTGATGGGGGCCTTCTGCACAAGGATTGGCACCATCTACGCCGGAGCTTGTGCCCTGTGTTACCATGAAGCCGACCGCTGGGAGTGGGGGTGCCGGCGATGCAGTAGTCGGTGTCGGCCGCGATAGGATCCATAGCTCTCTTGTCGACGTTCTCCACCATCGTGGATTTTCGAGGAACTTCCACCGGATAAAGCGGGTTGATCTCGTCGTCGGAGTTCGGCAAGTGGACGACCTTGTCTACGGTGGCGCTCGCGTAGGCGTCGTTGTCCTCTCCTTTGTTGTAGTGCAAACTAATAAGATGTAACTATTAATTTGAATTTCCATCACATAATTATTATTAAATGATTCCTACTATGTTAATAAAATACTCCCTGTATCTCATTAAATTATATGTCCTTTTGACATTTTTGCTCATTCAATATATTAAACCGGCCCGGCCCATTCACCACCCTCACGACCTTCCTCGCCTCCCGCTGCAGCAGCTAGCTAGCTTGCCTGCCCATACATTCGGTGAAGTGAAGGTTGGCACCCCAATGGCTGAAGATGAACCCATCCATCACTTATAGTAGGGTTTTTTTTTTTTTTCTGGCAACCGCTCGCCACAAGTGTATGCACAGATCGCCATCAAGTTACTATGATCTAGTATAGTACCAGCATTAGATGTCGTGTTATTGAGACTTGGATGCGGAAGTGTATATATTTGGCAGAGATGGTCTATGTTTTTTTTTCTGCTTATTTTCCAACAATTATTGTCCGTTTCTTGTTTTTTTGTTGCACAACCAAAATACATGAACTAAACAAGTCCAAACCTTCTGCCATCCCGATCCGAAAGAAATACCCTAGTTTTAAATAGCCGGCTAAAGGGTTTAGCGGCAGGGCTGCTATTATAGGCTATAGCTGGCTATAGTTGCCATTTAGCGGGCTATAGCCGGCTAAATATCATACCTTCTACCCTTCCTAGTAGCTATAGCGCTATTTAAAAACTAGGAGAAATACCCAAAACTCATAAACAAAGTAATATATAAAATATAAAAAATGGAGATGTGAGGGGTTCAGCTATAGCCCGCTATTTAAAACTAGGAGAAATACCCAAAACTCAAAAACAAAGTAATATAAAAAAATGGAGTTGTGAGGAGTTGAACCCCAAACCTTTAAGCATGCAATCCTTAATGCTCTACCAGTTGAGCTACATCCCCAAGTTTCATTTAATTTTGCAACACAATACTTTTTATTCGACTAATAGTATGTATAGTAATATTAATTGAAGGTGCTTTCCCATACCAAGACAGCAGCTAGCCAGCCAATATATGAGGTGAACGGTGAAGTGAACCCGGCCATCCATCACTTTTACTTATAGTAGTTTTTGCAACGGCTCGCCATAAGTGTACTGTTGTACACACATATCCCCAGAAGATGCCGTGTTATCGAGACACTGATGCCAATGTATATATTTGGCAGATATATACATATAAAGGACTAGAGGAGCATGCAGTTGGTGCTTGTTCAACCAATAAAGGCGAAAACTTCATCTATAAGGTTGCTTCGACCTAGGTGTACACGATTTTTTTGTATGTATTTAACCCGTGTTGAGATAAATAAAAAAATTGAGTGATGTACATTGAGCCATTGAACTCTTATGGTCGAGTCAGGAAACTCCCTACACTAAAAAAAAAAAAAATCTTATGTTCTCTAACAACTTTCGAAATCGACAAAGTCACAACGCCTTAGAGCAATGTAAGAATTGAAGATCTTATTTGTTGAGTATACAATAATATATAAAATTTAAAAAGAATACAATTGAAGATGCGAGGAATTGTACCCTGTACTCTTAACTATTTTTTTTTTAGATAATGGATATTAAATCTGGCCTCTACATCTAGAGATGTACACAGCCAAAAGTTACAAAAAAGAAAAAAAAAACAAAAAGAGAAAAGCCATAGTCTTATACATCGACTAGGACAGTACAGCAAAACGATATAAATGCTTTGACCCTCTATTTGATCAACGAGAGGGAGTCCTTGGCTTGCTCTTCACGCCGCAGCTGAGTCTAGAATGTCGTACTGCAGGGGCTCAGGAAGGTTTTCTCAAGGAAGGAAATTATAGCGACGCCTCCATGCTGGGCTTATAGCATTCTACCAATTGAGGAGCTACATCCCCATGATCTTTTTTTTTCCAATATAATCAGTATCATTTTTATAGTGGCACTTATAATCCTAAGGGATAGCGAGGGATAGCGAGAGTAGTGCTTTCTGATGTGCATTGCAGGTTGCGCATATGTCTCTGACTCTCTGCTACAATTAAAAAGAAGGCTGTTTTTTTTTCTCATTGATTAAGAAGATTAAGAAGGAGGTGATACATATATATGAGAATATTTTCGGAAATTAGTAGCAATACAGACTCCTTATCACCAAACATCAATATCATTTTTATTCTATCCGCGGAATCAAATGAAGCGGTAGATAGATACTGACAACATGCATGTCACTCTCTCAGAAGATGAGAGAAGTGAGATCGATGAGGCTTCACGTACGCCTGCCTACTTTTGCGCAGAAGACGACGTGGTAGTTGCTGTCGCCGTCGCACAGCTCGCGGACCTTGTTCTTGCCGTCAGGGCAGCCGGGGTCCCTGCACTGGATCGAGTGTTCCTCGCTGTCGCACCAGAAGTCGATGGGCAGGTTGAAGCCGTCGACCACAGAGAGATTGTAGTAGTCTACCGCGTCGTCGATGGTGAACTCGGCCAGGGTCGTCGGTGGCTTGCCGGAGATCTGGCATCGCAGGGAGCCCAGACAGTCGCCGGAGGCGCACCATCCACGGCCACTGGCATCGAAGCGGCAACCGGTGCGGCCCCAGACCCTGCCATCTGTTGCCGTGGCTCCCGCCGACGCCGTGAATTGCCATGTCTGGCCGGGCTCCAGCTGCGTGCCACCTCCCTCCGGGATGGCCGCTGGCCACACCGTGAAGGGGCAGAGGTTGGTGACCACGAACGTGCCGGCGCTGGCCTTGCCGGCTGTGGTGACCACCACCAGCGCTAGCAGGAGGAAGAGGGAGTGGGCAGCAGCTGGCCTCCAGCTCCTGGAACCACCGGCGGCCATCGCTTGGTCTTGAGATGTGGTGCTGCTTGTTGCTTGTGTACGAATAGTACGACGATGGACTTGTATATCAAGCGACGCCTAGCCTGCTTATATAGAAGGAACTCCGGGTCAGGGCACGTGAGATTACAAGGATGCCCTCTCTCAGGTTGGAAGACTAGCGAACTGTTAATAATTCTGATGAAGCTAAGCATAGTAGCTTAGTAATAAGCACTCATTCCTGACACAGATCTTAGCAGGTTGATTCAGACTGATTTTTAGCTGCACAGATCTTTCGCAAATTTATACTATTGTGGAAGATTACCGGGCCTCAAACGGCCGGTTCCAAGGGTCTAACTGAGAACAGGACGTGATCGAGATACAATTGGGCTGATGCGTGTGATGTGATCTGATCTCGACCTACAAGTTATTGCATTCACTATTGGACAACCTGGCAAGTTGCTTAATAAGCTCTTCAGTCGTCAATCTAGGATCAGCGTGGTTGATCCAGACGCAAGGTTGCTTCTGATGGAAATTCTGCCAACACCAGCTAGGCAGCTATATATATCTGAGTCTTGCCTGCCCATATATGCATGTGGTGAAGGTGCCCGGTGCAGTGGTTTGCAATGGTGCGGCTAGCAACAAGTGTAGACACGGAACGCCATCACCTAGTAACAATATTAGATGCCCATCACCTAGTACCAATATTAGATGCCGTGTGTTAGTGAGATTCGAATGCCAATGTAATAAGAAACCAGACATGAGAGCATGCATGCAGTTGCTGTTTTCTTCGAATATATATTGATCCATGGAATGTTGTTTCTCCCTAATATTTTGTTACAACTTTCTTCAAAAAAAATATTTTGTTACAAGCCCACCTACCGCTACACGGATCGCCATCACCTAGTAACAATATTATATGCTCAAGCTGCTGCTTTGGAGCTGGATAGTTTGAGAGATATTGTCAGTGAATTTTTTCTATCAGAGGACCATGATTCGAGAGTCTTTTGCTGGGTAATAGCAAGTTTGCTGCAGCCAAGCTTTACAAGTTGGCTTTCAGCCACGTCCAAGCTCCTCTATCAAGTTGGTTTGCAAATCTAAAGTAATTCCAAGGGTCAAATTCTTTGCCTGGCATGTCTTGATGGATAGATTAAACACGAAGAATGTGCTGTACAGAAGAAATTTTAATGTACAACCTGATAGTTGATGTGTGCTATGCCCTCATAGGGAAGAGGAGATGGTTGCTCATTTGTTTTTGAAGGACCGAAAACGCGACTAGACGGGGTGAATAGGAGCCTTAAAATTTTCTTTCGAAAACTTGAACTTGTAGCTCTCACGCCTCCTCAAACTCAAACCAACCAAACCACGGATGATCAATTGATCACGACCTAGATTGCTAGGTGGATGCCCTAGAAGATGTTTTAGAGGCACAGCGGATCAACCGGAGAAGTCCAAAGCGTGATGAACAATCATGCGGACAAAAACAACAACATTTACGGACGTAATGCGGGTTGAAACCGGGACGTGTCTGGTATGAAATCAGCATAGAATCACTCCATGAGAAAAAACAAAAATCCCATCAAATTAAATTGAAAAATCATGAAATTTTAACTGTAGCATCTAGACACCGTGGACAACATCTCCACAAAATTTTGGCCCCAAACTCGAAGTTTTGGAATACCGGACGTTGTAGGCACAAAAATCCTACTCCTTGCGCCGCTCACACCGACAAGCCGGAATAGGCGGCTTTACTCGGCTGCCCAAGCGTCTTGAGGCGTGCAGTCAATTTGACCTGTTAATTGACAAGGAAGTAAACGCGTGAGATCTGAAACATGCCTGGTGAGACCAAGACAGTTCCGCATGTATGGCTCTAAGGCGGATGAAAAGACATATAGCTATGAGAGCTATCCGTCAATAGATAATGAATGCATTCGGTAAGACTAGACTCTAAACCGCATGATACGGCTTGCCGGACTTAACCGTTCTAAACCCTCTTCGCCCTAACAGCTATCCACCGCATGATACACTTTGCAACAAGCTAATCCACCGCATGATACGGCTTGTCGACTAGACTCTAACGATAGGTAGACTTACACATGCAAGATACAAGTAAACACATAATCAGCCCGGCAAGCTTGCGAATCCGTGGTCCATGAAGAAGAAACTCACACGTAAAACCTTAGCCCGCCGCACGACTCATGACTAAACGCAAGAAGAACCCGCAACACGTGACAACTTAGATTGATCTAAGCTCGGCTATGAAAGCACGAGATAGATCTAATGACAAGCTAATGATAAACATTGGAAGAATTGATGACATCTAGATCTAACAAAGAATAAAGCCGAGCTACATCAATCTAAATTGGGCAAAAGTGTGTGCAATTATAATTAAATGAATAAATAAATAAGAAACATGCACCACTTAGTAACTTTATGAATTCATTAGATTGCCAAGTCTAATGAAGCCGATAACTAGCTCTTAGCGAGATCTTAGCCCACCGGATGGCTCATGATCGACAAAAGAACCCTCTTGCCCCCGATAGCTTAAATCCGCCCTGACGATACTAAGCGTGAACAAGACTTCTTGCAATAATCTAAATCCGCCGACGATACTAGACATGGTGCAAGGTTGCCGGTACTTACGGAGGTCGACGGGTCGATGAATCCTCTCGCATGATAGATCGACGACACGATTGACTCGAAGGGTGGCCGGAGCCAAGGCACGGAGCCGGGTTGGTTGTATTTGATTTGGTAGATAGTTTTACAGTTCTTAGGGGTCTTATATTTATACCCCGGGCTTTGACGAGTCCTAACTAATTACGAATAAACATAACGAAAATATCAAGCTAAGATACATTGTCCTCCAAGTCTTCTCGGAGTCGTGAAACTGCACGTGACGTGGGCCCTTGTCCTCGAATATCTTCCTTGACGCTCCACGCTTGCCGAACCATCTCATGCTCAGCTCCTTCTCGGATTTAGGCTCCTAGCCGAATACGGCTTCAACGAACACTGGCTGTCGCTGTTGCCTTTGCTAGCCGAATGACCCCTTACCGAACTATCGTGTACCGGCCCATCTGTCATCCAGGCTCTACCAAATTTTGGTGTTAACATATGCCCCCTCAATTTTGGAGTAAATGATATCCTTTTGCTCCGAAATTGACCACAATCTTGCTAAAACTCGGGCCAAGCCTTTAAGCGTGCTAAAAAATTACCGAGGCCCATTTTCTAGAAGTTTCCCATGGCACTGTGTAACTCCTTGGGACTCGTGCCACCAGAATTTCCACCAATGTGAATCGGCAAGATGGTCGCTTCCACTTCTCAAGATAAGCACCGAATAAATCTTTTACCTCCTCGCGGCCACCCCAAATTGGTCTCTTGGCCCTTTTCTGTATATAAATATAGACAAGCCCTTTAGTTGATAGCATCAATCCAAATCTCGCTCATACCTCCAGACTCGCCTTCCTTCCTCTCCTTCGAGATCTGAAGTATTCGGCTAACCCTAGCCTTCGGCAATGGAGTAAGTTTTTCTTTCCTGTGCGCTTTTGATGCCTTCCTTACACCAAATCTGACCTTCCTTTTCAACGACTTCTCAAGTCCCCGTGATGCTGAGATTGCGAAAGACTTCACCGTCGGCCGCAAAACGGGCGCTAGAGGCGCTTCAGGGGTAGAGCGGGAGGCACATGAGCAAACCATTGAAGATATAGAAGACGTGAAAGAGGAATATGACAAGCTCGATGAAGCCCAAGAGCGCTATGTGCGGGAATAACAAATGTAAGCTTCATTGTAACCTCGATGGATTTCTCCTTCACGATCCATTAATTTTCCCGAAATAACTCTCCCTTGTAGGTGTGGCAAAGGAGGTTCAACCGTCGATTGAAGCGACCGGACAAGTGATCGGCAACGGACACGCCAAGGCCCCGACCGTATCGCAGAGGATGAATCTTTGCATTCTGGCCGTCTCAAGGCTGTTCTCGACACTCTTTTCAACTAGGAGAGTTGTAAAAACAATGTGTGATCTTGTATGGCAACTAGGCCTACCTTATCAATGAATTCATGTTTGTCCCTTTTGTCATGATGTTTGTCATTTATCTCTCGGATGAACTCTCCCAGTCTTCTACAAGTTTTCCGATCATAGCACGGCATTATCTTGCAAATAATGCATTTATTTGTGTGTTTTTTGTTCTAAAGGCAACATATCATTCATATCTTTGGCCATTTCCATCCTTTGGAATATTTTTTACGCTAAAGGCTTATGTTCTCATACATCGGCTATATCGATGTTTCAATCTTGTCTTTTCAAGCCCCAACCTCGACGCTAGGATAGTATTTTTTTCAAGAATCTTCCGTTGATTGCTGATCTGAACTCTTGTCCTTGTAGAGATATCAAGATATATGCATTTCCAGGTACACATCTTAATACCCGAAAAGGACCTTCCCAATTAGGAGACCATTTGCCGAATGCCCTATCTTTAGTCCCAAGTGGTAATAACGCTTTCCAAACAAGGTCTCCTTCGGCAAATTCTTTAACTCTAACCTTCTTATTGTAGTATTTGGCGACACGCATCTTATTTTTCTCGATGTTTTCCGGCGCTCTTAGGACGGTTTGATGCAGATCTTCCAATCCATCTATCATAAGATTCTTATATTCTTCTTTCGCCAAATCTTCATGTAATGTAACCCGTCTCGGATCCCGATTGCATCTCCCATGGCAATCTTGCATGGTGTCCATATACTAATTCATAAGGAGATGTCTTAGTAGATCCATGACACGCCATCCGGTAAGCCCATAATGCTTCATTAAGAACCAAATGCCATCTTCTGGGCTTCTCCTCGATCTTTTTCTGGATGATTTTAATCATAATTTTATTAGAAGCCTCAGCTTGACCATTGGCTTGTGCATAATAAGGGGATGAGTTATATAACTTGATTCCCATTTCCTCAAAGCAAAACCACAAAACTCGCTCAGAGATAAACCGACTTCCTTGATCGGGGTTGTTATGGTTTCGGGAATTCCAAACCCGTGAATTATGTGCTCTTTTACAAACTCAACCATATTTCTCGATGTGACCTTTTTCAATGGGATAGCTTCAACCCACTTAGTAAAATAATCAAGTGGCCAATAGTACAAACTTATGGCCTTTGCTTGATGGAGGGTGGATCCGGCCAATTAAATCTATACCCCATCCTCCGAATGGCCAAGGTTTAACAATGGGGTTTAATCTTCGATGCGGGAGCTCTTTGAATATTACCGAACCTTTGACAATCTTGACATCCTTTGTAATACTCAAAACAATCCTCAAGCATAGTTGGCCAAAAGTACCCCGTCCCTCCTCGATTACCCACTTCATTCGGTAGGCCGATTGGTGTGCACCACATAATCCTTCATGTACTTCATACATTACTTTCTTAGCTTCTTTTTGACTCAAACATTTAAGCGTTACCCCATCCGGAGACTTGTAATATAACTGATCATCAAGAAGCACGAACTTAATAGCTTTGTACCTAAGTTTTCGAGAAACTTTCTTCGAAGGATTTTTTAGGTATTCGGTAATTTCGGTTCTCCAATCATCGTCGGTCCGACCGGGTACCTTGATCCCCACAAAGCGCACACAAAAATCGCAGAACGAGAACTTCTTGATTGTTCTTATATCAGGAAGCACTTTGGGCTAGTTTATTAGCCTCTCCATTTTGCTCCCTCGGAATATGATGAAAGATCACAATATTGAAAGTTCTCGTATTTTCTCGACATTCTTCATAATAATTTCTTAGAATGTCATTGTCACACCGAAATTTTGCATAATTTTTTAAATAGTTAAATTGATTTAAGTATGCAATTTTTGTGTGGCATTGAATTTAGTAAATAAATAAATTTTATTAAATTAAAAATTTATCATGAGGTAGAAACTTGTTTTGGCACTCATCTTTGGAGCATCTATTTTTGTGTGATGCTTGTTTTTTCGTTTGAATCAAATTCGATTTGAAATCCTTTTGAAAAGCAAGTTCAAATAATTGAAAAGGCCATCTTCTTATTTCTTTTTCCTCCTTGGCAATCCAGCCCGGTTGCCTTCTCCTTGCCTCGGCCCGGTAGAATTCCGGCCGAGCGGTCTCCTCCCCTTTCCCCTTGGCCCGTTCGGTTTTGGGGCGGCCCAAACCGTCAGCCCGGCGGCGGCGGCCGGCCTCCTTCTCTCTTGTCTTGTGACGGGGTGGGTCCCACCACCCCTTCCCTCTTCCCTCGGATCGGATCGACCGAGGGCATGACCGAGCCGACTCAACGCCGACCGGCCTTGGCGTGCGCGGCGTCCTCGCCTCCCCCGCGCCGAGTCCTTATATACATATAAGCGTAGCCTCGAGTCCCGCAACCCCTAATCCCATCACACGGCGGCCGCGCCGCTAGGCTGGAGCGCGCCAGAAAATCGCAATCGCCGCCATCGTTTTTCCGTAGTCGAGCTCAATTCCGAGCCTCGTCGCGTCTCCTTTCGCTCCTAGGTAAGCTCTAGGGTCTCGCTTCATCAAGCGCACGCCTGGAACTCTCTAACCCGAGCTTTATGGTCTGCGTGTTGCATCGCCACGGAGCGGCCCGGCCGTCCGCCGCATCGAGCCGTGCCTCATCAACAAGCCCTAATCGACCCGAGTTCGCGGTGCGTAAGTTCGCCTCGATCTCCTCTTTTCTATTGAGCCAATCCGCGCCGAAAACCGTGCCCTAGAACGGCGGAACGTCGTCTCCGGCGAGAGCGCCCCGCTTGGCCGCCGCGCCGCCGTCCCCTCCGTCTCCGGGCCGCTTAGCGCCCGGCCGAACCTCAATCTAATCCGGGCCGCCCAAATAAAATCCGGACGGCCGCAGATCGCCGATACCCTTTCGCCCGTTACATTTACAAGTTAGACCCCCGATGTCTAGGGTTAATTAGTTAAGAGCCCTTGGCGGTTTTTCCGTGTTACGCTATGCCTTCGGGAAAGCGTCTTTTCATCTTAACCGCACGGTTTACGTTTTCTCCTCGGAAAGCGTATTCCCCGGAAGTTAACGGCTTACGCTTTCAGTTATTTACAAGTTTGCCATCCAGATTCAAACCTTCATATCTTTTCCGTTTTAACTCCCGATTTGAGTCGTTAAATACTCGTTAGAATCGTAATTTCGTAATCTACATGTTAGTATCACTTTTAGTCAGGTTTGTGAACTTTTAATTTTCGAATTAATATTAGTTAATTATTTTATTACTAGAAAGCTTGTAAAATTCATAACTACGCCCGTTCTAGCTCGATTTTTGTGATCTTTATATCGATATGATCGTAGCGGCGAGTAGAATAGTTTTATGAGCTTTTCAAACTGTTTTTGTACTGTTTGGTGTACTGTTATCTTATTATGCTCTTGTTTGCCTTGTGTTTGATTTCGCATCGATGTTTTGCGTGTTCTTTGCGTGGAGGATTAATATAGTCGGGATCGGTTCGAGAGTGATCAAGAGGACTTCTACGAGCAAAGACCAGCAGCATCAAGAGCCCAATAATCAAAGGCAAGTATAGCTTGGGATCATCCTTGATGCCCTATTCACCTTAATTATTAATTCATGATGCATGTGTCCTCCTTTGACCGCCACTAAGGATTTACCTAGACTTGATTCCTTGTTCCTTGACACCTATATGGGTTTGTGCATTGGGTAGTAATTGCTAGCGCTCAACCAACTAAACTTTACTTTGTTGTATGACTTTAATTTGGAGTAGTTGATGATGCCTTGGTACATAGGGCTAAAAGAGCTTGGAAGTTGTTGGTGGTGAAGCTCTTAGCTCTCCATAAGGACTTAGTCCATTCGTGGATATCCGGGATATACAAAGATGACAGCTATGGGGGTCACGTGGCTCGACTTTGGTTGTTCAAGGGGTCTACCTAGCTTTGTTGGTGGTTTGCCGTAATTGGGAGAAACGGGGTGTGAAGCTCTTGTTGGCCACTTTAATATTGTTAGGAGGGTTTTTGAACGGCCTTATATGGTCTTCATTTGGTTAGGGACTTGCAATCCTACTCTGATGGAAACCATGACCCGTAGTGAAAGTGTACACCTCTCAAAGCCAGAAGTTAACTAAAGCCGACATGTCACCGTGTTGTGGTTATGAACGGCCTTGGAACACTAATGGATAGAATTGTGTGCATGCCATGTTGATGATATTAAATTGATGATATTCCGGTTCGTTGTGAATAATGGGTTTGGGATTCCTTTCTTTGCTTAAGCTTAAAATTTGACCAACACTAAAAGCAACCGCAGATTAAGGCAATTGTCGCCTTTTTGAGCCTTCATAACCCCCGGCTATGCTTTTGCGGAGTTCGACATGGACTCACCCTTGCTATTTCACCCCACCTCGGGGAGGAAGTTAGGCTTGTGATCAACCGGTCGGTTGTCCCTCGTGGAGCCTACATCAGGAAGATTGAAGAGTCTTTCCGTATGCGCTAGCTGAGGTTATTTGTTTTTATATTCGTTATATTCTAAGCATTGTGAATTGATACTTCCAGTAATTTGTGAACTATATGTGGGAATTGACTTCCAGGGCTCACATATAGCTTCATCTGGTTTTGTTCTTAAAACCGGTGTTATTCTGATCATTTCTCGCATTCATATTCGCCGATCAGTTGCTTGATCACTAATTCAGAATCTCCAAAGATTTCAACCGCAACGGCTTCCATTTCAACAAGAAGTTGGAGTCCTCTCGAGTAAAGCTTCATATTGCGCTTCGATTGTTAGTAACAGTAGCATCAATAGGAATAGCAAACTCAAAAGATGCCCCTTTGGGTGAGATCGTGATAACACCTGCGCCTCCTCCTTTTCACAAGATGATCCATCAAAGAACAAAGCCCAAGGTGTAATACCAATCATGTCGGCAGAAGGGTTACGATGTTGAGTAACAAAATCGGCAATGATTTGTCCTTTAACAACTTTTGCCGATTCGTACTTCAAATCAAACTCGGATAATGCCAACACCCATTTACCGATTCTTCCCTTTAAAATCGGCATTGACAACATGTGTTTAATCACATCAAACTTAGAAACTATTGTACATTCGGCATTCAATAAATAGTGCCGAAATTTAGTACATGAGAAGTAAACACATAGACACAACTTCTCTATAGCCGAATACCGTGTTTAGGATCCAAAAGTTTTAAATTTTGAGATAAGCTACAACTCGCTCTTTTCCATCTTCTTCTTGCATAAGGGCCGATCCTATGGTCAAATTATCGGCCGCCACGTACAACTTGAAAGGTTTATCTAGCTTTGGAGGGACCGGGGCGGTGGCGTCTTCATATATTCCTTTATTTCATCCAAGGCCTTTCGGTGTACGTCACTCCATATAAACTTGAGCTTTCTTGAGTTTCAACAAAGGGGAAAAACGGCAAGACCCTTTTCGATAGATTGGAGATGAATCTTCTCACGAAATTGATTTTGCCAAGTAATGATTGTAACTCTGTAAGATCAAAATTAGGAGGAGAAATATTCTCTATGGCTTCCATGCTCTTTTTCCCTACTTCAATTCCCCTTTGTGAACCAAGAATCCTAAGAATTCACCTACTGCGTGACCCCAAAGGCACATTTGTTTGGATTCATCTTTAATCCATGTTTTCTAGTGCATTCTAATGTCTTTTTCAAGTAAGCGGATGCTTCTTGTAACTCTTCGACTTGACAAACCACATCATCAATATAGACCCTCGACTATTTTGCCGATCAACTCATGGAAAATATAATTCATAGCTCTCGATAAGTTGCACCGGCATTTTTTCAATCCGAATGTCATAACAATCCATTCGAACAAACCAATATGGCCGGGACACCGAAAAGCGAGTTTTTGATATATCCTCAACGGCCATAAAAAGATCCGATTGTATCCAAAGATTCCCATCCATGAAGCTAATAATCTCGCACTGGCAGCTAAAGATCTACTAACAGTATCAAGAATCGGCATGGGATATCCATCCATAGGAGTGGCTTTGTTAAGATCTCTCGAAATCTATACAAACCCTCATCTTCCCATTTTTCTTGTAAATGGGAACTATCTTTGGAAATCCACTCGCATACCGCGGCCGAATGAAATTTGCTTCTAGTAGCCTTTCAATCTCCTTTTTTCACGTCGGCCAATACCTTCTCTTCATAAATCTTTCGAGGAGGTTGTTTGTAGGGTTGGAATCCTTCTTTGATTGGTAATTGATGTTCAACAATTGAGCAATCCAGCCCGTGCATCTCTCAATAATCCCAAGCAAAACAATCCTTGAATTCCTTGAGGAGATCTATTAGTTCTTTCCTAAACTCTGGATCTAGTTGAGCACTGATATAAGTCGGTCTTGGTTTGTCACCATTGCCAATATCTATCTCTTCCAATTTATCAGCCGACTTAAAACCATGCCTAAGCTTTCCTTTGTTACCATCAATTGGGTTTCCCATTAAAACCATCATGAATGCCGACCGCTTGGATCGGGTTTGTTGATCCCGTGACGAGGACCTTCTTTCAACTCTTTTCCTCGGAGATAGGGTGACTGATACACATAGGGCCGATTCTTGGGCTTAATCCCAAATTGGTGTTGCATCATATCGGCCATCCTCGCTAGGAGTATATCCACATTTGAATTTTGTGGTCCATGAAATTGTCCTCGACCGGCCCAAATGGCCTATATCCGTGGATTTGGCATAGCATGAATAGTGGAGTAATCGGTGAACTCAGATAACCCGGGGCCAAAGGGATTTCTCTCGCAACCCATCGCCATTGGAGCTATTGAATAGGTGTTGTATCTTTGGAGGATTCTGTGTGCTCGAACGCCGCTTCTCCATGTGTCTTGGCTCCGGATCCCTCCGGTTTTTTCTCGGTGTCTTGTTCTCTCCCCGATTCTTGATTTGTAGCTCCCTTCTTTGGTGGTGGCTTTGGCACATGTATATATCTTGGCCCTGAAAGCTCACCAAGCCGAGCCTCAAAGTTTTGATCAAACTCGGGTCCAAAGCTAGCCTTCATGATATCGCGGAAAGTGTTGAAGAACGCCGTGTTATGATTGGTCATTGCTCTCCCAACTTGGCAAATGCGCAACAATCTCTTCCATCCGACCAATTTCTTCGGGACTTGGTTAATCATCTTCCTTTCCCCCCTCTTCTCGTCGTGTCAAACTTGTTGAGCATATTCCTTATCACGGGGCATCACTACTTTTGGAAGATCTGTCTTCGAATGATTGTACCGCTCTTGTTCTTGGAGAAGCATGACATGCACTTTTGCAAGAAGGTCTGCGCACATATCTCTCACCGCGGGCCTCGTGTCGGAGGCGTGTCATCCATCCGAGTGAATGACATTGCTCTTGTCGACGTTGTCGCATCGTGGTCTTGACCATGAGTTGTCCCACCGAGCGCGTGCCAAAAAAAGTGTGTAGGCACAAAATCCTACTCCTTGCGCCGCGCACACCGACAAGCCGGAATAGCTGGCTTTACTCGGCGCGCTCGAGCGTCTTGAGGCGTGCCGATCAATTTGACCTGTTAATTGACAAGGAGGTAAACGTGAGATCCGGAACATCCTGGTGAGACCAAGGCAGTTTCGCATGTATGGCTCTAAGGCGGATGAAAAGACATATAGCTATGAGAGCTATCGTCCAACAGATAATGAATGCATTCGTAAGCATGTATAAAGATGTAACGTAATACTTGATTTGCCGAATGATCATAGAAGACATGTTTGAACAAGTAAAGTCGATCATCATGATATGACATCATAAAGCTCTATTGCATGGATCGAATTAATTGACAACATGGAACGAGAGCGGTGTAACTTATAAATATAAACCTAATTTAAATGACACATGCATAGGTTTCATCCAACTAGTCTGGCCGCGACGTCTAGTTTTTCTAAACTCGTCAAGCTTAAACCCTTGCAAGCTAATCCACCGCATGATACCACTTGCTACGGATATAAACCACTTACCACAACTAGATCAATCCACCGCATGATACAATCTAACCATGATAAGCTAAAAGCACGCATACATCTAAATAGATCTATAAATACTCATTACTCGTTGAAAGCGTATGCATAGACAAGTAAAGTACATATGCAAAAACCTAATCTAAAGTAAAGCGGAGATTCGTCCCGATCAGTCCTAACAAAGAATCCACCGCATGATACATCGCAACAAGCTAATCCACCGCATGATACGGCTTGCCGGACTTAACCATTCTAAACCCTCTTCGCCCTAACAGCTATCCACCGCATGATACTTCGCAACAAGCTAATCCACCGCGATGATACGGCTTTGCCGGACTAGACTCTAACGATAGGTAGACTTACACATGCAAGATACAAGTAAACACATAAGCGTATTCGGCAAGCTTGCCAAATCCAGGTCCATGAAGAAGAAACTCACACGTAAAACCTTAGCTGCCGCCGCACGACTCATGACTAAACGCGCAAGAACCCGCAACACGTGACAACTTAGATTGATGTAAGCTCAGCTATGAAAGCAATGATAGATCTAATGACAAGCTAATGATAAACATTGGAAGAATTGATGACATCTAGATCTAACAAAGAATAAAGCCGAGCTACATCAATCTAAATTGGGCAAAAAGTGTGTGCAATTATAATTAAATGAATAAATAAATAAGAAACATGCACCACTTGGTAACTTAATGAATTCATTAGATTGCCAAGCCGATAACTAGCTCTTAGCCGGATCTTAGCCCACCGGATGGCTCATGATCGACAAAAAAGAACCCTCTTGCTTTTGATAGCTTAAATCCGCCGGCGATACTAAGCGTGAACAAGACTTCTTGCAATAATCTAAATCCCGACGATACTAGACATGGTGCAAGGTTGCGGTATTTTACGGAGGTCGACGGGTCGATGAATCCTCTCGCAGATAGATCGACGACACGCCCGGACTCGAAGGGTGGGCGAGCCAAGGCACGGAGCCGGGTTGGTTGTATTTGATTTGGTAGATAGTTTTACATTCTTGCCGGGGTCTTATATTTATACCACAGGCTTTGACGAGTCCTAACTAATCACGAATAAACATAACGAAAATATCAAGCTAAGATACATTGTCCTCCAAGTCTTCGAGTCGTGAAACCGCACGTGACGTGGGCCCTTGTCCTCGAATATCTTCCTTGACGCCCACGCTTGCGAACCATCTCATGCTCGGCTCCTTCTCGGATTCGGGCTCCTAGCCGAATAATGGCGCTTCGAACGCTCTGGCGTCATTTGTTGCCTTTGCTAGCCGAATGACCCCTTATCGAACTATCGTGTACCGGCCCATCCGTCATCCGAGGCTCTACCAAATTTTGGTGTTACGTGCAGGGCGTGTCCGGTATGGTCGGGCCGAGATAGAGAAACCGCCGAACTCAAAAATGCCTCAAGTCAAAATCCGATCGGAACTTCCTCAATACTTGATCTTTGGTCATGATTTTTAAGCCACGGGATCACGACATGTAGGTGACAAGATTCCCCAAGAAATTACGCAAAAAGATCAAGTAAATCACCGGGAATTCCAAATCTCCCCTCACACCGAAAAACCACAAACTCCAACACAAAATCGCCCAAATCCCACACAAGAGGTTTTCGATGATTTCCTTGATTGAAACTCTCCGGTTCTTGGTCAAGATCGAATTGGGACAAAAAAAAGAATCGCACCAAATGGACTAGAAACGAAGAAATCGAATGGGGATCAAGAGGGAAAGGATGAACTAAGAAGAACACGTAACAAAGCAAAATCACAAAGAAAAACTCGGATTACCGCGATCCATCGATTCAAAAATCCCAGAGAGCATACACACACTAAGGGGTGTGCATCCTACTTAACAATCGTTCACAAAGTGTATGGACCTCTCACAAAGCAAGGGAACTACTTTGGGAGGGAGACCCTAATAGAAAGCGCAAACCGGAGTGGCAACCTAAGATGGAGGGCTACCCTCTCTATTTATAGTGTTGGTTCGAATGACCATCCTACCCCAACCGATACAATTGTCAAAACCACTTAGGTAGGGGCATAATGGTCAAACTTGGATATCTTCGATCCGACGGCTACCGCGCTTTCGGCAGCGGTAGCTTCGACCGACGCGAACTCTCCGATGTCGCCATGTGTCGTCCTTCCCACCACCGGAACATCTGCCGGTTTTTGAGGCCCAAACCCACGAAAACCCGCCAACGATGGTTTTGAGGCCTAAACCACCAAACTTCGGCGCCCGTGGTTTTGAGGCCCAAAACCACGAAATCGCCACCGCCGGTGGTTTTGAGGTCCAAACCACCAAACCTCCGACGCATGCCACCGGTCTTGACTACCCGAAGTCGCCAAGTCATCCGAGCCGCCCTTCGCTTGCACGCTCGCCATCTTGACAAGATCGACACGGTCCCGCCACGTCCTCTTGCATTCATCGATGTCCTAGATGTTAGCCACCCAGCGATCTAGTCCCTCGGTCCAAGTGCATCAGCCCAGACGTCCTACTAGCTTATTTTGCATCTCGCCGTCGCCTACCATCTCTCGAGCTCCACACTGCATAACACAAACCAAGAGATATGTCTTCGACACACTCCACGTGTGCCGGTGAACATAACCGAAGCATAAAGAATAAAGGAAAATAGAAGTAAAATGTTGACTATTGACAATCACTAAATCACACAACTAAACACATTTGACCTAAATCTACCATGTGTTCGCAATTTTTTTTATTGTCATTTTGTGAAAGCTTGTTGTAGCAAACTGGGTATTTAGTGGGCACATGATGACAATCTTCATAAGATGATCGAGATCACTGGGAGTCAAGCTGGTCTTCCTCTTTTCATGGAAATATTTCTTATTGCTGCTTGGGAGATTTGGAAAGTTCGCAATAGACGGTTTTCGATGGTGTCCAAGCTACTTTTGCCAGTTGGCTTCACAACTTCAAGGAAGAGGCTGCTCTTCAAGCTCATCGTCTTGGTGATGATGTCAGGCTCCCTGTTCCCTTCTTTCTCTTGTTTTAAGTGTTCTCTGAAGGCCACCGCTAAAGGCCACGTGCTTGTACCTGTTTTTGTTTCTTATATAAAGTTTGATCATCGTGGGGATCTCCCCACGATATTTTATGTCAAAAAACAATATTAGATGCCCATCACGCAGTAACAATATTAGATGCCGTGTGTTAGTGCCATTCCAATGCTAATGTAATATATATTTGGCAGACTTGAGAGTTGCTGTTTTCTTCGAATATTGTTGCTCCATGGAGTGTGTGATTTCTCCCTAATATTTCGATCTTATTGTTGCTCCAGCACAATCACTGCCAGTTATCCTGGAGCCAGGACTGGTTGCTTGTCATTATTGCCGGGACATCACTGTTGGGTCAAACCACCACTCGACAATGCTATATTATTGCCGTTTTAAGCTATAAGAAACCACTACTCAAGAAAGAAACCAGCGATAGGTACGATATCATTGCTGTCTCATGGTGAGACCCGGAATCGTTATGCTCGTTATGCATTATTGAGACAAAAAAATAAATAAATAAATAAAATTCGAGAGGCAAAAGAGCAAACAAATAAAATTGGAGATGCGAAAAGTTGAGCCTCGTACCTTGAATAATTCATATTTTCTTGCTCTACCAATTGAGCTGCATCCCCAAATTTTTTATAATTTACCAACACAGTGAATATATATTAATTATTTTACTTGCACTGGCCGTATAATTGGTAATGCAAAAAGTGGCTTACTTGTGCACCACCAATATCGCTTTCATTTCAGCGGTACAAAATGCTTTCTTCCAATGGTACATTAATCCTTTCTTCGATATTCGCATGTACTAAGAGCATCCCTGAAGCAATTATACGTTCCTAAAAAAAAAAAAAATAACACCAAATGTTCTATTTTTTTGAATCAACTAAACAAACGTACTAAATAGCATCTCCAAGAGAATAGGCAAAATTTAGATATATAATCTGACTCTCCAAAATAATTTAGACTTTCTAAATAGAAATTGACTCTTTATTTTAAGTTACATCCCCAGTCTTTAATTTATTTATTTTCCAATGTGATGTTGTTATTCTTTATAGTCCATATAGTAATGTTAATATAATAAATATGAGTACTAACGAATACTATACGGCTTTCACTGCTGGGGTTGAGTTGTACGACGCGTACGTGCATGGAGAAGTACAGTACGTCTTTGAGGTGTCCTAGTCCAACCATTGTCGAAACTTGATTACTAGAAACATCGTTTAATTCTCTATGTCAACCTGAAGGCACATAAGGCCGTCACCATGCACGCATGCATCTATCTCTCCATTGATCATGGGCACAACGTCACGAGGTAGTCGTTGCCAGGCTTCAGGTTGACATAGAGACTCATTTCATTATTTTAATTCGAGAATCTAATGAATCTTGCAAAGCTTTATCCACATGCATGATTTTGATTCTAGGAATTGAGGGACCTTAGCCAAAATCTTGGTGTCTACATATCTGATGTGAAAAATGATGATAAGTTCTCTAAAATGTTGCTGAGCTTTCTTAAAGAATGGTGGAGACTAGAAATAATGTAAGACGTTCATTAGTTTATCGACTAAAGAAGCTTGTACTAGTGTTTCCGGTTGCAAACTGCTACGGTTGGGATGATTTTTCTCGGCGTGGAGATTGTGAAGACAGATTCTTTTAATCGCATTGGTGATAAATTTATGAATAATTGCTTTATTTGCTATATATGTGGAGAAAGAGAAGATGATGAAAGTCACAAATAACGCCATAGTTCATCGCTTCATGAAAATGCAAGGACTCAGATTTCAAGATGAAGATTAAAGGTTTAATTGATTATATTTAATAAAATTTGTTCTTTATTTGGTTGAAAAAATGAAATTTGAACCACAAGTCATTCATTTTATTTTTTAGGCCATCAAATTGTCGAAGATGTTCTGGACTTGATGTTAAACGATGTATTTTGCCAAAGCGATCAGGAGATCGAGATGCGGACCAGATCAGAAAATTAAAGAAAATATTTATTTAATTAAAATGAGCAGCTTTGGGATCTGTATAACTGAACGATTTGGTATATTCAGATGTATAGACAGAATGTTGGGCATTATATCTAGATTCTCCATAAATGTGAGTAATTTTGGATGATTCATGGGATTTTATTGACCAACAGTTTATTTGATTCAGACTACTTCAGTTATACTAGCTTGTAGTTCATTAGTAAAATTGGAATTATAATTTATAGTATGGCCACTACTCGAATTGAATGCCTTATATAGCTTATTTTTTTCCTCTAAGTTTCTAACAGATCTATTAAAACCAGAGACATTATTTGCATATGTTCCTAACAGAATTTTGTCAGTCATTATCTAAAAAAAAGACAGAATTTTGTCAGTAAAACTGGAATTATAATTTATATGGCCAGTGCTCAAATCGAATGCTACCATGTTGCTCGATCCTCTAAGTTTCTCATCTATATTACTATAAATAAAAAAAATTTAGTGAGGTCCATTGAGACATTGAACTCTTGTCGTCATGTCTGGAAACTCCCTACAATCAACCAATAAAAAAAAATCTTATATTATCTAACTTTCAAAATCGACAAAGTCACGACACCAAGGGTTGAAGATCTTATTTATTGAGAGAAATATAGTAATATATAAAATTAAAAAAAGAATACATTGGAGATGCGAGGAATCGAACCCCGTACCGCTAACTACGCTAAGCTTAGCGCTCTACCAATTGAGCTACATCCCCAATTCTAATCATTTTTCCAATATAACTTGTGTCATTTCTGTAATGGCACTTAAACAACGGAAAATAAAACGATCTTTCTTGTGAATACAGAATCATTTTTAAGAAACTGAAATACAAGACTGAACCAAACATGCATTTGGCCGTCTAGATAGACAGAGTAGTGCTTTCTGATTGTATTTACCGTCATGGTTTTTTTAGATTAATGGTGGCTGTTTTTTCAACCATTACGGAGCTAAGGCCATAGTAATTGGCGTTTTGATGCCTGTCATGGTTAATTTGGAAAAAACAAGCCCTAGATCCATCCCTAAACGAGCCTAGATTTGGGCCTGGCTCTGTATCCCTGCATGCTGCCACCGTAGCTCACCCACTCCGATATGGTGCCGCCGCTGCGGCCCCTACTGCTGCTCAACGGATCCGGCTGCCCCGGCATGAGCCACCACATCTGGCCCCTCCACCTCCCTGCCGGTGAGAAAGAAGCGGAAGGCTGCCGACGCCTCTACTGCCGGAGGGTGCCTCCCTTCCGGGTCTGCGCCGTAGTGGAAGAAGAAAGAGAGGTACCGCCGTCGGCTCGGCTTATCGTCGCCCGCCAGGAAGAGCGGGGCACGCTGCATGTGGTGAGACAGGCGCCGGATCTGCCCGCATGTGTCGCCTTTGGTCTGCGTGTGCCGCACTGTCTCCGCCTGCATGTGCCACCTCTGGTGTCGCTGCTCCATGCGCCAGCAGATCAAGGGCAGAGATTTGCATGCTTTAACCGCACTATGAACCGTTATCGGGTCTAGCCTAGGCCCACTAGGCCTTGCGAATATTAACCATGACAAGCTTTATAAGTGGCCCGCCTCGGTTAATGGGCCTATTTTATGTGGCGGGGCATTTATAAATAACCATCATGGTTAATTGATTATGAGGCGTTTTTTTTTGTAACCGACTCCGTTAATTAAGAAAACTACCACGATTAATTGAGGTACTAACCGTGGTGGTTTTAGGTTAAGAATTCCTAAACCCTTTTGTCACAGCCCATCACAGCAGGCCCAATAGGGGCCATGCGTGCACGCAAGGGGAGGCATTAAGCAACATTTATTTAGAGAATAAAATAGGAATAAAATAGAAAATAGAATTAGAGATTTCTTTAGATATAAGTCTTCCCTGGATTATAAATAAAAGGGACTTGTAATTAGTTAGAATCAATTAGAAAAAATAATTAAGGGGTAACCTCAAAGCTCAGGTCTTCTGCTTCCTAACCATAGCTCCCCCACGCCGCCGCCATCACCACTTGCGATGCCGCGCCAAGTGTTGTCGCCGGCGGCCGTCATCGCCGACCCTCCCAAGGTGGCTATGACACGTGGTACTCGGAGAGACCAGCCCTATCCACCCACCACCGCCGCCGTCAAGATCTGATGGCCACTCCGCTGTCGTCTTACCCGGAGATGATCGTGGAGGCCATCTACGCGCTTGGATCCGAGAACGTCGCCGACAAGGATGCGATCTCCAACCAAATCAAGGTGACGAAACACAACAACCTCCCCGGTTACCACAGTACCCCTCTTCATGGGCCACCTCGCCCACATGAAGTCCACAGATGAACTTCGACGACCTCCTCGACAACGCCCTACCATAGGCGCCACCGATGACACCGACGCCCCCATGGGCATAGGCACCGCCATCCTCTCCATCGACAACGAACTGGTGGCCACGCCAGTAGCAACGCCGCAGCAAGCGTCCATGTTGTGCAATGTGCACACCAACACGGTCACCGGCGACCCACGACTACGCCGCTTTTTTGCAGCGCGACATTTGAGACAACAACGACACTCTCACGGGTGTCGCCCACGTGAACCCCGCCCACGATCACCCGTCTTTGCAAGCAATGAGCACAGCTTCGCCAAAGGATGCCCCCAATCGCCGCAGCTCGGATCGAGAAGGCCACCCGGCGTCCACCACTGCTTTCGACGAAAAGCCTACCAAACTAGACCAATGTCACGAGCCTCCAACAATGGTGCAAATAAGTTCCTACACTACCCGGCAAAGTCATCTCGACATTGGGAACACCGGTCACCGGGAACACCAACGCTATCTTGAGCACCGAACAACATCGCTGACGTCGCCACGATGCCGCCCGGCGTCAACTGGCGAAAGCACAACAACCGGTCCCCAAGGATAAGCTGACGCGCGCCCTCAATTGCACCACAAACTTAAAGTCGGCGCGCCGACCCGACAAGAGATGGGACACTCGTGGTGATAAGGGGTCGTCGGCCTTGTGTTTCAAGGGTCCGGAGGATGTTGTGCGGGCGTTGTGGGAACTTTGGAGGATGGATCAAGCTTCGCAAAGGCCAGCGGTGGTTGTCAACAGCGAAGTTTGCATCCAATGTCAACGGGCTCAAGGCGTGGACCTGACTTATGGTCGTTCAATAACAACTTCTTCGCCCGAGCGGCGTCGACGGCGTTTGAGCGTCTGCGGTGGTCGCATCAACGCCGCTGTGAGGTATAGCTTCTTTCGGCCATGGGTTCGACTACAACATCTGGAGTTGGCGTTCTTCGCGATCGAATTTCTGGTTTTGCATGTTGGTTTTATGCGGTTGTCCTCCTTATCTTTTTACAGTGTTTTCTGTATTTGTACTCTTCAATTCCTCTTGAATGATCATGCATGCTTACAGGATTAGATATTCCCCTCCCAATGAAACTCTAGTTTTATTCGGTAAACACAGGTCGTCGTTACGTGATTCCTTCATTATTGTTTGTTTCTACATTTTTTTTGTTCCGCAACTAAATCACGCAAACTAAAGCATGCATGTGTCATCACGATCCGAAAGAAACACACTCAAAAACTCTGAGGAACAAAATAAGAATTAATAAACAAAAAAAAAGGTTTGGAGATTTTACATCACGATCTGAAAGAAAACACGAAAATTCAGAGGAACAAAATAACAGTACATAAACAAAAAAAACTCAGAGGAACAAAATAATAACAAAATAGGGTTTGGAGATGCAAGAAGTTGAACCCCGTTCCTTTATGCAAGGAATTCTTATGTAATCCTTAATACTATGCAGTTGAGCTACACCAACAACTTACATTTAGTTTTCTAGTATAATAGAATTGGGCCATACAAAGGGTATTACCGGACTACTAAGCGCCCAGCGTCGCTCCCCTAGGGGCGACTTCGGCAGGAACCACCGCCCGCCCGCCCGGGGCACCTCCCTCACGAAGCCCGTCCTCGCCGCTGCTCGAGGGGTCGCCCGGCATGGCAGCGCAGCCCTCCCGTGATGGCGGCGGCGGGGCTCTCGCTCCAAATCCCTACTCCCCGCGCCCACACCCCACCAAGCGCCCCAAACCCGTCGCCGCCGAAGTTCCTCCGCCCGAAGCTGCGTCCCGGCTGCCGTCGCCCCTCACCCTTGGCGGTCACGGCAGCCCACGGTGGCGACCAAGCGAGGCACGCCCCCGATGCCCTCCTCCCCCCTCCATCCTCTCCATCAGAGCTCCTTTTTTTTCCATGGTGGTCCATGGCGAGTGGCCCGGGGACGGCCCGATCTGCACGCTCTATGGTCGATCCGCACGCCCACCAGCCGGACCAGCGCACGTGGTGCCGTTTGGTCCGACCTCGCGGCTCGACAACCTCGGCCCGTTCATGGCGGGCGAGGGTCCGGGTCTCCAGCCGGGGCCGGACCACGCCGCCCCGCACGGATCCGGCGGTAGGGCAATCGATGGGCGTGGCGGTGGCCACAGCCGCGGCGGCAGGTCGGTCCTGCAGAAATCACCGGCCCTCGCCGTGTCGATTGTCAGCCGATCCGCTGGGTGCTCTTTTTCGGATCCGCCCGCGCGTGTGCGCCGCTGAGGAGGGCACCCCGGATCCCGCCGCCGGCGCGCCCTCGTGTTCCGCCGGGAGGTGCTCATCCGCCTCCCGATCCCTCGCGCGCCGCCGAGGGGGCCCGTGCGTCAGGTCGCTGAAGTTGCAGCCCACCGTCCCTTGCTGCTGCTCTCTTCATGTCCAGTCTTGGCGCTCTCATTCGTCCGGGCGAAGTCCGATCGGCTCGCGGCGTGTGGCGGCGGCGGCGCTGTCGGTCGTGCCTCCCGTCGCCGCGGGCGAATCCGTCGGCTCCGTGATGTGTGGGAGGCGGCGGCTGTCGGTCTTGGCGCCTCCCGCGTCCGCGGCGAGTCCGGACGCTCCGCGATGTGTGGAGGCGCCGGCGCGGTCGCGGCGCCTCGCGTCGTCGCGGGCGAGTCCGATCGGCTTCGGCGATGTGTGGAGCGGCCCGGCAAATGGTGGCGACCAGCACGGCGAGACCTCAGACAGCAGCGCTCGATGTGGCCTCTTCCAAAGGTTCCGCGAAAGCTTAGCCGGATCTCTCCGGGGCGATGGCGGTAATCTCCTTCTTGAAGGCGTCATTGAAGAACCTCGTGCCGCTCCCTCGCGACCACCCTCGATCAACTCCAAATCACGAAGACTCGAGGGGCGAAAGCCTTGCTAAACTCGGTGTTTGCTTGGCCGACGATGGTGGCGCCTTCACGTCATCCACCTCCCCCGGAGGCATCGTTGGAGAGTTCGTGTGTTCTGGTGTTGTATTTTCTTTCTATCTTTCTTGTTGTTCGTGTTTGTATGGTTTTCGTCCGGTTTTCCGGGATTAACCGGACGGCAGGGTTTCCTCCCGTTCCCTAAAAGCGAGACTTTTTTTTGAAAACAAGTAGGTGGGGAAACTCTCCCCGAATTAGCTTTCAAAAAAAAAAAAAGTATAATAGAATTTCTTTTATTCGATAAAGAGTCTATAATCCAAGTCATCAGGTTTGGCGGGCATGTTCACCAGGTTGCAGCAGAAAAAAAAACGTAAAAACGGTATCTCAATCGAAAACTGATTCCACACGTAATTTGCATGGTTTCCTTGAGATCATATGAGTTCAAAAGAGAAATACGGATTTCGGCTTAGACTATCACAATAGGCACAACTCGTTTTCAGAAACAAATGACATCTTGAGTTTTCTATATTGTATTCCTCGTTTTTCCTGAAACATGCCATGAAGTTGATATCCAATCTGATCTTCTTTTTTTTTTGGCTTCAATGGAAATCATCTTAGCACTGAGTTGGAATGGTGAAGCATTCAAACATTAAAAAACAAGAGTAAATAAAAAAAAAAAAACTGGAGATCGAGGAGTTGAACCCCGAACCTTGATTCAGCATAATAATCATACTCTACCAATTGAGCTACATCCCCATAATTTATTTATTTTTAAAATATAACCTATTTTAATTATTTTACATGGGTCAAATAATAATTGATAATGCAACAGCTCTACTTTTGCCAATGAATATGGCTTTCAGTTGACGAGGAGCAAATAAAGTTGACATATATGCATGCTTGGAAACTATTGTACGGTGCTGTTAATAATGCGGCGACCATAGCGCCCGACCCGAAACCATGGCGCGTCCGCACGCCAGTCGAAGCCAATAGGAGCTCGACAGCCCAACAAGTTTTCCCATGCTAACCAATCCCCGCCTAGGCCAATGCAAACCGCAATCCCGTCCGGACAAGCGAGACATGCGCGGCGCAACTCGACGCATCTCCGTCGGCGCGCGCTGCGCGGTGGAAGGTTCCACCACTGTTTCGTCACGGTGCCTTGCCGGTCTCCTCCGCTGCTTGATTACACCGCCGTTTCAACGACGCCATTGTGCCACACCGATCTCCTCTGCCACCCGATTACGTTGTGGCACCCACGGGTCTGATCACCCTACTGAATTGCACAGCCGAAACTAAACTAAACCAAACCAAACCTTCACTCGCTACGAGGATTGATTTTACGCGTGGTGTTCGATTTTTTATTTTTCGTGACGGCCATTTGAGAAACCGCCACGGAAAATAGGTGGCTCGCACCTCCTCCCGATCCGGTTAGGAGAAAAACCGCCACGGTTAATCGATTAACCGTGGCGGGCATTGTAAAATAACCGTCACGGTTAATCCTATTAAACCGTGGACGGACATTGTAATAAATAACCGCCCGGTAAATGGGTTAACCGTGGCGGGTTTTAAAAAGCCCGCCTACGTTAAGCAACCAGCCCCTCACGATTAGGAAAGCCCAAATGGGCCGTTAACATGTTCACGTATTATATATAGCACCACAAACCCTAACTCACATCACTCCGTCACTCTCTCACCCCTCCCCACGGCCAGACCTCCAGCACTTTTCGAGAGCCCGATGCCTCACTCCACCAGCGACATCTCCCTCCCTCTTCACTCCACCCGCCACGGCACCCTCTCCCGGCGGCGGTGCTTCAACGGCGCGGCTTCCCCTCCTTCAACGCCCGGCCGGCGGCGGCTTCCCCTTCAACGCCCGGCGGCCAGATCGGATCCGGGCGGGCGGCGGGCGGCTGGCCCGACGGCTTCCCCTCCCCTTCAACGCCGGCGGCGCTGCGAGGCCGATCCGACGGCGGCGGCGGCGGCCCGGCGGCTTTCCCTCCCCTTCGGCTCCGGCGTGCGCGGAGCCTTATCCGGCGGCGGGCGGTGGCTTCGGCGGGGCTTCCCAAGAGCGGGCACGACTTCGCCCCCATGCATGCATGCCGGACTTGGCGCGCGAGGGGACGAGCCATCCATGCGCAGTCGAGCGGCGGGGAAACCCTAACGGGCCCGCTGGTCGGGCGCAGGGCCCGTTAGGTTTCGTGATTGATTTTTTTTTTTTTTTTTTTTAATTTATTTACCATGGCGGGCATTGTAAGAAGACCGCCCACGGTTAATCTCTATTTTCCGTGGCGGGCATTGTTAAATAACCGCCACGGTTAATCGATTTTGTGTGGCGGACATTTTTCGCCCACGGTTAATCGCTCGATTAGTGACCCTAGCGTGGTGGCGGTTTTAATGTCCGCCACAAAAAATCAAAAAGTCCGCCATGGAAAATCAATCCTGTAGTAGTGCTTGTGCCATGCCGATATTATGACGTAAACTTCAAAAAACTAAAAAACAAAGTAATATAAAAATGAAGATGTGGGAGTTGAACCCTAGACCTTTGAGCATGCAATCCTTAATGTTCTACCAGTTGAGCTACATCCCCAATCTTTCATTTATTCTCCAATACAGTCTTGTTATTATTCCATTAATAGTCCATATAGTAATATTATAATATAATAAATATGAGTACTAACGAATATCGCCGGAGGTGGTGGCGCAAGCTTCTTTGCCCTAGATGGGCTCGGGGGCCCTGTTCAAGTTTTTTATTTTTTATTTTTTGAAAACATTTACCGTGACGATCACTTGTAATATGCCCGATGATGGTTAAGGCACTATAGCCCGCCATGGTAAATCCATGATTTACCGCGTGACCTTTCACGTATGCCCGCCACGCAAAGTCAAAATCGCCCGATCACGCAAAATCATTTGGTTACAACTTACCAGATCTAGCTACTTTCTAAAGGTAGAAACCTCACTAGAGATAGTGTCAACATTAGGGGAAAAAAAGAGGCGGTACACACATCGGTGGAAATCAACCAAAATGTTATTTTCTCCAAAATCCACTATTGTCGTCTCAAGTACACACTACTACATAAGCTTTCTATAGGGGTTTGGTTTGCCTCCTAGGGGTCGGTTTTGCCGGCCGCCCCAACCGCCACCCCCTACGTTATTTCGTAAGTCGCAAGTTGTGCATTTTTTCGCGTTAAATCGCAAGGCTATTCTGTGACGGTGGGATTTGAACCGCGACCTCGTGCTCACGTAGCGACCCTCCCCACCTTAACAAGGCTTACACACTCATATGTGTCCATATCCCATTCCGCGCCCCCACATATTATACAAATCCGAGTGTAAATTGACTATTTGAGGCCCTAAATGGATTCAAATTAAAAGTGGTCAACTACAAAGTTTCATAACTTTTCGAGATCTACATTTCATATGTTGGAAGTTTTTTCCATCCGAGGTCGTTTTTACGAAATTTGAATTTCAAATTTGAGACATTTAAACACCGACTTTTGCATGACTAGATGAAATCAAAGTAAAAGTGGTTAACTACAAAGTTTCATAACTTTTCGAGATCTACATTTCATATGTAGGAAGTTTTTACATCCGAGGTCGTTTTACAATTTTTTAATTTTTAGTGTCTCGTTTCAAAATTCGGGATCCCACTGTAGGGGCGCCTCAATATAGAGCTGCCCCTACTGTGGACCGCATTAAGGGCGGCTGGCTCGTATGGTGTCCACAGTAGGGGCGGTTCATCTCACTATAGGGGCGGCTTGAAAAATGAACCGCCCCTAATGTAAACGGCTGGCGTTCTTATAGTAAGCTATTGTAGTAGTGACACTCTTCCACAAATATGAATACACAAAATAGCCAAAAAGATTGCACAAAAGTGATTTGTTTTATACCATATAAACATTAGAAAATAGAGAATAGAGGATCCAAAACCGGTCCCGGGAAGAAAGCAGAAAACGTAGGTCTCCTGTTTAGCAACGATCCAATGTAAAGGTAGGATAACAGAAACAGCAAAAATATGGTGTCATTTTAGCAACCTCTCATACCCAATCTCTGGAAGAGTAATAATAAATATTCATGTGATGGATGTCATTGCTACAAATTAACTAGCAAATAATCTCCTTGCCTGGACAAAATTTTGCACATCAAACAAAAGACCACATTGAGAAGCGGTTTATTAATAAATAACTACCATGCAAAGGAACACATGTCAAATATCAGCTGACTTAACAGTTAGCTAGTAGTCCACATAATACTATGAATGAACAAGAACTGCTTGCAGCGAGGATCAACACTTCATGGATCAATGATCAAATCAATACTTCTTTTGTATTTCTCTCGGTATAAACATTTAGCCAGCGTTTCTCGAAGCTCCTTTCAAAGCAACACCCAAATTAGGCCTGTTCCATAGTAGAATCTTTTTCCTGCAACTTCATGCGATCAAAACTAATCTTCTCTAACTGAACCTGCATAATAAGCAAAAGCATTAGGTGTATTTATATAGCTCATCACAGTACACAAACTGCAATTGTGCTGATCATCCTTCTTGCAACAGAACCCAAAAAATGAACTCTACTGATAGTGGAAGCATATGCATAGTGTAGCCCAGAGACAAAAGTTGCATAACCCCTTCATATAGTAGTGCAGGTAATGTAGACAAAGCTACAATTGACTGTTGTCCATGCAAATAAAGATGTTATGTTCCACTGACCCTAGAATCAATTCTTTATTTTGTGCCAGCGAATGCAATCAACAGAATATAAACGTTCTTGCACCCCATGTAGGTACATGATGTTTTCCTGATACTAGACCGCAACCGGAAGCAAAGGTGATAGAAGATGGTTTATGGAAACTGAGTCTGCCTGAGATAAGTGGAAACAACAGCTCAGAGTGCTGGCATAAAGTGTCACTGATCGACAAGTACCTTTTATGTTGTAGTATGCTTTATTAACAGCTAAAAGTAGGACATTGAGCTTTTACTTTGTGTTGATCGGAAACGAAGTTTTGAGGAGGGGAAAACTGGAGAGGATTTATGAGTTTGCTGTCGAATTACTATAGTTAGATAAAAAATAAGAGCCCATATTGTGAACTGGTGTATGCTGTCAGACAAAAAGTCAAAGAGCAGTTTCCAAATAACCTAATCCTAAATTTCTGATAGCGGTCACTTCAATATTATCAATAAAAAAAAGATTATAAGAACAAATTCGGCGGGAGAAATAATAAGTGGAGTTTCTGGTTATAGCTGGAGGCAGAGAACTTATTAAAAAAGATTGATGAAATAAATAAAACTATGGGAGAAACTCTTCGTATATATAATGTCTGATCAAAAATATGTAAGATTGAAGTTTGCAACCAAACAAAGTGCCTTTACCTTACACAGAACCTGAGCTTTAGGTGAAGCTCTTCTGCACTTTAGTAGCTCATTGAGTTGGTCGTCCTGTGAAGCTGGGCAAGCATCCACAGACAATGTACGAAGAAGACTTGCTTTGGAGAGAATAAACTCTATGAAAGACATTGGAAGGCACCCTTTATAACTAGTTATTTCTACAACTTGAAGATTAGCAAACATGCCAGCAGTCCACTGTGCATTTAAGAACACATGATTTACATCAGTCCTGTAATCCGTCCACCGAACCTTCACCAAAAATATATATTATTAAAAAGAAAAAATCTGTTAGTATTAGCAAGATGACCTCCAAAAGTTGTAATGACGAATATCCAGAAGGCATCCTTCAATATTACCTCTATTTTCAGTTTTTCAAGGTTAGAGAGCTCCTTAGTAAGCAAAACATTAATGAAATGCGGCGCATATCATCCAAGCCTGAAGATAGTTCTAGGCTCTTCAAGTTGGAAAATGTGAAAGGAATTGCATCCATCTGAAAATCACATCGCTGGGAGAGGCGAAAAGGATGAGATTTGTAAAACCAATGCAATAAAAAACAGACCACAAGTGTGGGATAGAATTTTATAGCATTGTGTTGAAGCAAAGGGAGCACACACAGAGAAGCCAATTTCAAGGAAGCAGCGTGTGGATGCCGAATGGTATGGTTCCATCGAACTTGTTTCCTTTATTAAGGTAGGCAGGTTTTCAGATTACTGATTTAGTCGAGCAAATTAAACCAAGTTTACTACTTGTATAGATGATCCCAAGGGTAGTAAAATATATAGACAGGTGATTTTTGTATCACAATATTCACTAGCTCGGTCCATGCATGATGTATGGCATATAAATAAAATAGGGTGGTAATATATAGGAGCAATTAAACAACATACCGGTAGTTTGAAACTGAGGTCCTCGACATGAGAAACACCAGCAAGAAACTTGAGGAAATCAGCAGGTCCACCCTTATGGCATGGTGGCCCATCGATGCATGCAAATTTGAGGCGTGGCAGCTCCCCGAATTGCCAATAATCAACGTAAGGCGAAATAAGTCCCAGAGTGTGGAGATTAGGCGCTTCAATCATGCGGTCGGTAAGGCTGGGGTACACTTCCTCAAGGAAGAGAACACGAAGAATGGGTGAAGCTTGAATCATGGCCTGAAATTGATGGCTCTTCTTGTCGTCTATTGCAAACGTGACATACGAGAGGTATAGCTCCTTGAGCATGGGGAAGCCAGGCTGAGGCCAAGGCTGAGGGAGTTGTGGAATGCAGCAGTGCTCCAGGGTGAGCGACACAAGACGGTCGCAGGACAAGATGGAGGACTGGAGGTCGAGGGCTCTTCCTCTATGCTTCTTGAAGATGGAGATGGACTCCACGCTGCGGCGGGAGAGTGTGATGAGCCAGTCGTTGACGTGGGAGGCGGTTGCGTCGTCGTCATCCTCGTCGCCGTCGATGTGGCAGGCGAACCGAGAGATGCTGGGACCTGCGTAGTGGAGGAGTACGCGATCTACGACCGAAGCGGGCGTGCCGTCGGGGAAGCAGAGGGCGAGCCCGGGGAGGGTCTCCCAGCGGCGGCGCCAGGCTCGGGGAGATCGCGGACGTGCGCACGGCGTCGTGGAGGTCGAGGCGCGTCAGGATCTCGTCCTGCAGGTGCACCGGCAGGGGAGGACAGAAGGTCCACCGGCGGCGGCGGATCCATCATCTCCCTGCCTTTGGCGTGGGCCGTCAATAGCGACAATCGGGAGAACGAGGCTTTCAGCCTTCGCGACGCCCTGGTTTAAACCCTATTTTTTTTCAGAGCTGAAGGGATCGGGAGAGATATATGAGTTAGGTTAGGACTGCAAATGTGCTCAATCGGACTGATGGCCTGTGATCCTCTAATATAAATCGGTCCGTATCTCAATAGAAAACTGATTCCACCCGTAATTTGCATGGTTTCCTTGAGATCATATGAGTTCAAGAGAGAAATACGGATTTTGGCTTAGACTATCACAATAGGCACAACTCGATTTCAAAATCGAAAGACATCAAAAATGAGTTTTCTATATTTTATTCCTCATTTTTTCATGAAACATGCCATGAAATTGTTAAGATTGTTATCCAATCTGATCTTTTTTTTTTTTGGCTTCAATGGAAATCATCTTAGCACTGAGTTGGAATGGTGAAGCATTCAGACATTAAAAAAAAAAAGAGTAAATAACAAAAACTAGAATCAGCATAATAATCATACTCTACCAATTGAGCTACATCCCCACATTTTATTTATTTTTAAAATATAACCTATTTTAATTATTTTATATGGGTCAAATAATAATTGATAATGCAAAAGCTGTACTTTTTGCCAATGAATATGGCATTCTGTTGACGAGGAGCAAATAAAGTTGACATATATGCATGCATGGAAACTATTGTACGGTGCTGTTAATAATGCGGCGACAATAGCGCGTGGACGTCCCGAAACCATGGCGCATCCGCACGCTAGTCGAAGCCAATAGGAGCTCGACACCCCAACATGTTTTCCCATGCTAACCAATCCCCCGCCTAGGCCAATGCAAACCGCAATCCCGTCCGGACAAGCGAGACATGCGCGGCGCAATTCGACGCATCTCCGTCGCCGCGCGCGGCGCGGTTCCACCGCTGTTTCGTAGTGGTGCCTTGCCGGTCTCCTCCGCCGCGTGATTACACAGCCGTTTCGACGACGTCGTTTTGCCATTGCACCATGCCAATCTCCTCTGCTGCACGATTACGTTGCAACACCCACGGGTCTCCTCCGCGGCTTGGCACAATTCCGCCGCCGCTTCGCCATGGAGCCACCGCAATAGAAACAGTGGGCGGCTCGCCCCGAAAACATGCTCTTGAAACATGCATATGGAGTCATTGCAACATGTGCTGAACAACGAGATTGACTTCGCCGTGGATCGACTTTTGAAACATGCAACATCAGGGAAATAAACACATGGGCATGAAACATTTACTTGTGGAACATGCAGATAAAATCATTTGCAACATAAATATGAAAACACATGAAACACCCGAAAACATGCTCTTGAAACATACGTATGGAGCCATTGCAAGCATGTGCAAAACACCAAGATCGACTTCGCGAGGGATCGACTTTTGAAACATGCAACATCGTGCAAAAACGGTGGCATGAAACTTCCGATTTACTTGTGAGACAACCAAATAAATCTTGCAACATAATTATGAAAACAAATGAAACACTTGAAAACATGCTTTTGAAACATGCATATGGAGCCATTGCATCATGTGCAAAACAATGAGATCGACTTTGAAACATCCAGAGGAACACATTTGCAACATAAGTCCTAAAACCAACGAAACACTTGAAACATGTGTTTCAAACATACAAGAATATTTACTTTCGAATCATTCAGCAAAAACAACTAAAACATCTACAGTTGAACACACAAGTCGCAAAACACCTGAAGACAAAATGTCATCGATGGAGCAACACAAAGGTGGAGGAGCGTGCACGCCGCCGCCCGAGACCGGGGTGGGGTGTCCACTCCAACCACAGGCGGAGGCGAGCTCGTAGGGAGCGGAGGAGGTGTACAAGTCGGGGAGAAAACGCTCATGCCGATGTAGAGCAGCAAGGGGGCGGCGATAAACCCGTCGCCGGAGTCGACGAGGAGGAGGTTTAATTTATGATCAATTCGATGTCTCCAAAATTAGAAGCTTGTCAAGGATTAAAACTTCAAAAAACCATTTACTAACTAATTCATTTAATTTTTTAGTTGGATTAATTCATTCATTTAATGGAATGGGAAACCAAAGCAGAATGCAAATCATAGTGTACATTTTATTTTTTTTTTGAGGAAACAAATCTATATCTCAGATTTAGATTTGGCAGCACAGCCCAGGTTGAGTTCTGAAGGCTGATGCGTTAATTTGGCAGTCCAGCCCAGCCCAGCCCAACTTGAACCCCCAACCACAGGATCGCAACCTGGCCTTTTGTAGTTTGGTGTCTGCATATATTGCTTGTTTGTTTGTGTTTACTGTGATGAGGTATACAAATTAACATTATGCTCTTCCTTATGCAGGTTCAGTCAGAGGGGATTGGTTTCGATCGCATGAAGTTTGCAGAAAAAAAGGCTCAACTAAGGAATTAACAGGCTTGATTTTGTGTGTTGCTTGGAAAGGATGTTCCAGAATCACTGGCTAAATGTTTCTACCTTGAGAAATATAAAAGAAAGTGTTAAGTTGATCATTGATCCATGAAGCTGCTTCCTGTTAAGGCCTCGTTCGGTTGCGATTGGAATGGCCCGGAACGGCCTTGATTCCGAGTGGAACGAAGTGGCCCGTTTTTCAAATCTGGTCCGGCCTGAATCGCTGTTCGTTTCCGCCGGCCCGGATTGGAAACGGGCCCGGTTCGGCCTCTTTCCCGGCCTTCCTGGCCCGGAACGAAACCACACCTCGGACCCTCAGGATCCATTCCTCGCGTGCGTGCGGGCGATGCCAAGAAAGCCGCAGCGTGCGGGCGGCTGGCGGCTGGCAGGCGACGCAAGAAGGTGGTGCGGGGCGCGAGAAGACGGTGCGGCGGCCCGGCGGCACACCGACGGCGACGGCGACCGCGACCTCCTCCCATCTGCCGCCTTCTCTCCGGTACCATCCGACCTCCTCTTCTCTACTCTAGGGTTCTTGGGATTGGGATTGGGTACTCGACGCCGGCGGCCGTGGGTTTCACGTCGACCGCGACGGACGGGAGGGACGACGCTGTATCGCGGCGTCCAAGTGCCTGCACGAGGAACTGCAGGAGTGCGAACTTGAAGCAGCAGCAGGATGAAGAGAAGGACTCGTAGATCAGGCCAAATAGACGTGTGTGATTAGTAGCGGAACAAGCTGTACTTCTTATCTTGTTCGTGATTGCTGCTTCTTTTGCAAAATCTTTATCTGGTTCTTCAGTCTTCACCGTCTTGCAAAAGCCCATGTTTCAGTTCTGCAGAAAAATAAAAGATGTGCTATGTGCATATATTGTGACTTTTTCTATGTATAATGCAAGCTGTGTCAAGATCTCTTAGCTAACTGCATTGGATCGAAGAAATAATGGTAGGGGCTGTTGAAGGTACAAAGTCTTATAATCGACAGCTTGATTGCTGAGAACAAGAGTTGCTAGGAGTATACACACACTTGCACGGTCTATATACTGCTAGTAGGAGTACTAGTACTGTTTGTTTCGAGTTTGGGATTTTGGGATGCATTATTATGTCTTTATGCATGCATGCATATATCTGCAGCTGTAACCTGGTGCTTGAAATTCTGCTAATTTCGTTATGCAATGGGAGAATCGTGCACATTTGAGTTCCTAAACTGAGCATCTGTTTGTTAGCAAATGAGTTCCACTTTGTCTGTCAGGAGCAAAAGGAATAGACTGTCCATCATTCACATTCAGTATGTGTGATGACTGAACCTACAAACATAATAATCCTCCTGCGTAGTTCTAGTTCTAATGCTGAATATGTTTGCTCATACGGCATATGAGAAACAGAACTCTTGCCTGAGTCTATCTAGTCCAGTCATCTTCTGTTAAGAAGAACATCAGCATGCCCTGCATTGCCTCTTTATGTTACCAGTCAAGGTCACTTATTTTATTGGACCTTTCATGCTTAGGGAATCATATGTAGTCTTTTAATGAGAATGCATGAACTAGCGTAATAAATCATCCTTAGTTCTAGAAATGAAAATTGCACAGAAATACATCTCTACTACTTTGCAAATAGACCAGTAATGTTCTGTTTTGGCACATGCTATTTTGGACCACATGTAGACTATGCTTTGCAAATAGGAGTATGTGTGTGTTTGTGAGTTCGGCTGCCCTTTTTGTTTTGGACAAAGTTTGTCTTTGGATATTGACTTCTTGTACTTGTGCTTTTACTCAGATTGTACCAGCACTTCCTAGGGTCGGTGAAGACGAGCCGCCTCCTTCTTGGGACCCTGTTTTGACACCAAAAGGTACTTTTCTCCCTCTTATTGCCCTCTTCTATATTGCTGCCCTGTTCATCAATAAATATATGATTGCCCTGTTCTTTTGTTATATAGTAAACCAATGAGTATGACTTTGAGAGACCGTGTCATCAATAAATCAGTAGCTAGCTCCTGATTATGTCTTTATTTACAGCTACCATGTCTTTGTTTAGTGAGTGGATTGATGTTGGAGCTTGATAGCTGAGGCTGTTTTGTTTTCAACTAGTAATAACTAATAACTGCTTGCTACATATGGCCTTGGTGTGTTGAGAACATGAAACTTGTGATCGTGTTGCTACTTCTGAAGAACTTGAAACTTGTGATCTTACTATGAATTGTACAGTAGGCTGCTGTTCAAGCGTATATAGTAATCATGACTAGAGAGACACTGAATTTTAATTGTCAAAATTGAATTGAGTGGCAGTATCCTATTCTTTTGCCATTTGACGTTTAATTCGCCATGTACTTTGTTACTCCCTTTGACTGAAGTAGGAGGGATCTGGACATGTGTACTTTGCCAAGAGGGACCAGACCAAACCATACCATTGCTAGCTCTAGTTTTCCTGCATTTGTATTATCATATTCAGTCTCATCTTACATCTATTTTTTTACAGGAACGCGATGTTGCAAGCTCTATGGAGGCGTTGCATATGAGAGCAGCTTTTTGTTCGAATAAAGAGTAGTTAGGTTCAGTGCATTATCAAGTTTTGGCCTTTCAGTTTAAGAGCTTACAAAATGCTGAAAGTATTAGGTAGAGAAACTCTATTGCTCAACTCAAGAGCAGTTAGGTTCGAAATTTAAACAAGTGGATGTGGGACTAGTAGCTGCTATTGTGGTTCAGACGTTCTATTGTGGTTCAGATTTTTGTTTAAAAGTTAAATTTATTGAACATCTTGTAAGGTCATCAGTAAACTAAACGCTATATGTCCTGGATATGGGATTAGTAGCTGCTGGTATTTTTTGTGTAGTACAACTCATGCTGAACTCCTTTTTTTCATTCCCTGTGCTGCCGAATGCTGAACTCATGCGCTTTCCTACACCAGCAGAACCTGACGAATAGCAATCCTGCCTGTGCCTATCCGAACAGCAGGTGGAGGAAGGTTCCAAGCAAGGAATAGTTCCAGGCAGGGTAGAAAGCTGACAGTGGATCCACATGGCTTGACTCCTTCCTGGGCTGGAATGATTCAGCGTCCGATTCAATTTTTGACAACCGAACGAGCCCTAAAACAGCTGTCATTTGACAATTGTTCCTTTGTGTCGTAGTTGTTTCTTAAATCCTCTCAATGTTCTGTTATTTGAGCAGCAAAATTATGTCGATGTTAGGACCTTTTCTCGTTGACGCTAGTTTTGTTCCATTTTCATATTTGTCCTGTCGGTGCATTTTTTTCTTTACAAAAAAATATTCTGAATTCCAATACTCAACTACATCAGCGAGGAATTATGAATTCCATTACTCAACCAAATCATTTTTTTTTTTTTTTTTTTTGAGAAAATCAACCAAATCAGCTTATAATGTACTGACACCGTGATCTGAACGCTGAAGTCCAGTCCAGCCCAGGTTGGGTTCTAAACGCTGAAGCGTTAATCTGGCAGCCCAGCCCAGCCCAAATTGAGTGACGAGGTCACATCTCTTCCAGCCTCCCCTGCGCCGCCGCCACCGCCACCGCTGCCGATGGATCCGCCACCGGTGGACCTGCTGTCCTCTTTGCCGGAGCACCTGCAGGATGAAATCCTGACGCGCCTCGACCTCCGCGACGCCGTGCGCACCTCAGCGCTCTCCCGCGCCTGGCGCCGCCGCTGGGAGACCATCCCCGGGCTCGCCCTCTCCTTCCCTGACGGCACGCCCCCATCCGCCGTCGACCGCGTACTCCTCCGCTACGCAGGTCCCAGCGTCTCCCGGTTCGTCTCCTACGTCGACGGTGTCGAGGAAGATGACAACGCATCCGCCTCCCACGTCAACTACTGGATCATGGCGCTCTCCCGCCGTAGCGTGGAGTCCATCTCCATCCTCACCCGGCGTGGAGGATACTTCACCGCCTACTCCATCTTCTTCTGCGACCGTCTCGTGTCCCTCAGCCTGGAGGGGTGCACCATTCCATTTCTCCCTCAGCCTTTTGCAGGATTTGTCGGCTTCCCTGTGCTCAAGGACTTGTACCTCAGGTTTGTCGACTTTGATGGCGAATCGGAGAGCCACTTTGAAGGCGAATGGGAGAGCCAATTGGGGACCATGATTCGTGCTTCACCCATGCTTGGTGTCCTCTTCCTTGATGATGTGCACCCCAGTGCCAACTGTGTGATTGAGGCGCCCAATCTCCACACTCTGGGACTAATTTCTTGCAATGAGATTTATTGGGAATTTGGGGACCTACCGTGCCTCCAATATGCATCCCTCAATGTTTCAGAGTCTACTCTGGGTCAACCTGGAGATTACCTCGCTGGTGTTTCCCAAGTTCAGGAGCTCATTTTCAATCTACCGGTACATTGTTTAATTGCTCTTATATATTACCCACATCCGTTTCATCATACTATAAGGTGTTTTGGCTTTTCTACACATAACCAGTTTTTGAAATGCACTTATATTTACACTATGTTCCTGAAACGTCTTGTAATTTGAATGTCCCAACTTTGTTTTTTGTTTGTTTCTTTGTTTGGCATAAATCATGCATGGATTGAATGCCAGGAGCTGAAGTGAGTGAATATTATTGTGACACAATAATCATCAGACTATTTTACTAAATTTCCATACATGTTCATGAATACATCATTGACTTAATAAAGTTGTACACTTGGTTTGCTCGAGAAAATAAATAATCTGAAACCCTGCCTCAGTAACGTAGCAGATTTGATAATCCTGATACCATTCCGCATGCAAGCTGCTTCCATTGACTTACCTTTCGCGTGCTCCCTTGCTTCAACACAATGCTATAATTAAAACTTGTGTTCAGTTTTAATTTCTTTGATTTTATCATCTCATTCTTTTTTTCCCCTCCCAGCTATGTCATTATAAGATGATGGATCCAATTCTTCCTTTCACCTTTTACAACTTGAAGAGCATGGAATTATTGATAGACTTCTATGACATGGAGGAAGTTATATTAATGTTTTGCTTACTAAGGAGCTCTCCCAACCTTGAAAAACTTAAAATAGAGGTATTACTTAAGGTTTCCTTTTGGATATTCGTCATTACAGTTTTTGAAAATCATCTTGCTAATACCAACTGTTTTCTCATTTTGCTCTAATTGGTTAGCTTCAACAATCAAAAACGGTTGCCAATCGGAAGTTCCTAAAGGCACAGTGGACTGAGGGAATGTGTGCCAATCTAAAAATTGTGCAAATAACTAGTTGTGAAGGGTGGCTTCCATTGTATTTTATCAAGCTTATTCTCTCCAAAGCAAGCCTTCTTCATACATTGTCTGTGGATGCATGCCCAGTTTCTCAGGATGACCGACTCAATGAGTTACTCAACTGTACAAGAGCTTCACCTCAAGCTCAGATTTTGTTTAAGGTACGTTGACGAAAAAGTTTCGCCTTTAATTTTTGTATATTTTGTTATTATTTTGAAGTTCTACCTTGAGCTATACCTTTAAAGAAGGACTTGAAACACATATCCCAACTCCTCGAATCACGTCTCGATCTTCTCTCTTGGTCCTGTTTCTTTTCTGTGTACATGATTAGTTCCCTTAGAAGGAGCTAACCACATATGTTTCTGACAATTCTTCCCCTGAGAACCAACACAATTTCAAATATAAAAGAATCAAGGTTTATTTTAATAAATAGCACCTTTGTAGCACCGTTATGTAGATAACAAGCCCAGTGAACATTCTATCAGCTAAATCAACTTATATTAAGTCATTCGTTTCAATCCTCATATATAAAAAGGAAACTCCACCTGTTAGATCCCTCCAAATTTATTCTTATAATCTCTCTAATAGTATTGAAGCGGCCACTATCAGCAATTCAACGTTTGTCATTTTTATTGCTCTTCGTCCTCTTTTTGACTGACACCATACACCATGGGCCCTGTGTTTTTCTAACTAACAATTTGACAGCAAACCTGTAATCCTCTATTTCCCTCAATGTCCTACCTTTAGCGGGTAATAAGGTATGCAGCAAAAAGGCAATTGCCAGCGATACTTTAAGCCAGTGCTATGTTCTAGTGCTTTCACTTCTATCTGGTTAAGGAATTCGCATCAAGACTCGGTTTCGTAAACCATCACCTGCTATCACCCTCTGCTTCCATCCTGTACCTACTACACAAGAGGAAGCACATTCATATTCTTGTTGATTGCATATTTTAGCATTGTCTGGCACAGACAAAAAAAAAAACTCAATCAGAGGTCAATTAAACCTAACATTTTTGCAAGGACTCGGTCAACTCTTTTGGTTGATATTCTGCAATGGCAGGGTTGTCTACACTACCTACACGCTGCTCTACTATTTGATATTCTGAAAATTATTTCCATGAAGGCGCCTAATGGCTGTGCAATGTTTGCCTCGTCTATACTTCTAGTAGAGTTCATTTTTTTTTGAATTTTTTTTAGAGTTCATTTTTTGGCATACACCTTTCATGTGTTTCTATTAGAAAAAAGGATGATCAACACAATTGTAGTTTGATCTCTGCGTATATTGCTTGTTTGCTTTATGTCTACTGTGATGTGCTATACTAATTTTCATTATGCTTTTTCCTTATGCAGGTTCAGTTAGAAGGGATTCGTTTCGATGGCATGAAGTTTGCAGAAAAAAGACTCAACTAAGGAACAGGCTTAATTTTGCGTGTTGCTTTGAAAGGGTCTTCCAGAATCACTAGCTAAATGTTTCTACCTGGAGAAATATATAAAGAAATGTTGAGCTGAAGATTATCTTTTCACACTGCTGCTAGTGAAAACAGTTCTGCCCTATTAGGGCCTGCTTCCTATTAAATCAGCCGTCATTTGACATTTGTTCCTTTGCTTAGTATTTATTTCTTAAACCTTCTCAGCCAGCAAAATATTGTTGATGAAAGGAGATTATTGGCTATGTTTGGTATGCCATCGATCACTTGCATGTGTGTTGTTCCTCTTTTTCAAGATTGGTATGGTTCGTTGTTAAAATGACACCATGTCGTGAAAGGGCATTTAGCCTAGTGGGTTACAAGAGCCTCAGACAGGTTGTCTGATTTGAATGATCACATCTTGTTCATGACAAGCAAATGGTGTGAGTTTGTCAAATTGAACAAAAAACATCAGTTGTGATTTTGCCCAAATTTCCTCACCAAGTTCCACTTCTGGATGATAAGATCGAACCTGTTGTGTTTGTGAAGTGGCCATCTGTAATCCCAAGTAAAAATACATATCAGCAGCCAATCATCATTTGCTCTGCTAATTTGCTACATGCTTCATGCTTGTGATTTGGCTAGTTTTTTTACCCTGTCGTGCTTGTTGCTTTTCAAAAAAAAAAAAAAAAAAAAAAAAATAAATTAAAAAAAATGGTGAAGCATTTATGCGCCTTGTTTATTTACCATTCCCTGAGGTGTTCCTAACTAGATACCATTCCTTGACTGAATGCAAACTCTGCCAGAACTGAAACCCTCCCTCTTTTTTGTTCTACTAGGAAACATGCCCGTGCGTTGCAACGGCAAAAGAAAAACTACATGTTCATTTGAAACAACGACGTAATTAAATAGTTACATATGTATGTATGTTTTATTCTTCTTATATATTTGAAATCTAAAGGATAATCATGACATTTTTTTTGTAATATATAAGCTCGAGACATTATAGTCAACTTAGATATGAGAAACAAAAATCATATAAGAAGTGAAACTCGTAATAATTGGTTTGACATAATCTTTGCTCCTTTACCCGGTCGGTCATCAGCTATTTTCATTGATTCACATATCCTCTAAGGCCAAGAACTGCTTTGGCACTTGCAGAATTGTTGAAAAATTGATTCACCGATACATAACTTGCTAACTTTCAAATCAGGATGCTAGTGCAACAAAAGCATTCTAGTAGTATCTAGTATCTCAGCCACAGACCATTATTTTGGCTAAATCCATGGTGCTACCCTCTTTCGCAGCTTCACTTTCAATCACCGTCTCATCTTCATTTTTGGTTTTGTCACATCCAATCAAGATCCCTGCACCAACAATTTCTTGCCACAGCACCTCCCTGCTCTTCTTGCCTACATTTTCTTGAGCGCCAACGATAGTGCTACCAGCTTGGACATTCAGAGATGATGAACTTCTGAACTTGTTCAGCTCGGCGAGATCAGGATTGAAAGCCTGAAAACAGGATATTCCAATGACACTTTTTCAACCGAGCTCTCGAATGTATATATAAATATATAATAAATAGGAAAAATGTGAATGAATTTGTATCGAACTTACCTTGTTTTTTCCCAATCTGAGCTGGTGTTCCAATCCAAGCTATTTTCTTTTCAATTGGTTTCTGATTCTGACTCTAGGCCTGGTTGGCTGTCTCCTCTGTGACAGCACCTCCGCCGCCGTAGGAGCCTAGCCCCCGTGCGCCGTACTGCCGCCGGTGGCTTTCCGGCCAGCTGCCGCTCGGCCAAGACGCTACCCGCGCCCGCGCAGAGCCTCCTCTAGACCAGCGCGTTGTCCGCCGCATTCGCCGCCGGCGGCAACCTCCGTTCTTCCTTGCCTGGAGCTCATCGTCCCTGTTGAGGTCGCGGCTCCGTTCCTGCCTTGGATGAGAGGAGCGGCAACCTCGTCCTGCGAACAGACATGAGGAGGAGTAGCGCTGAACGACGTGAGAAGCGGCGTCACGGGGCACGAGCGACGGCGGCGCCGAACGAAGCATGGATTGTGGCGCAGGAGGGAATGCATGCGGCGGCGGCGTGAGGCAAATGTCGTGAGCGAGTGGGCCGGATCCAAGCGAGTGGACGGGCCACGTTGAATGGGCTGGACGACGGAAGGCAAAAAAGGAACCAGGCAAGCAAGTCGTATTTTCTCCTTTAAAAAAAGCAAGTCGTATTTTCTCCTGAAAAAAAAGCGAGTCGTATTTGGATTTGGACAAGGAATAATTGGTATCTGTATGTTTCGTCCAATAGTTATCGTACAGCAGAAAAAAAAAAAGGCAGAAGAAAAAAGGCGGTACTCAAATTTTTCTCTCTTTATTAGTAGGTATATAGAGATATTTTTTAATTTATCCTGCCACTTGCCGGTGCATTTTTTTTTTGCAAAAGAATTTTGAATTCCATTACTCAACTACGAGGAATTCTGAATTCTATTACTCCACCAGTCCAGTCCAGCCCAGCCCAGCCCAAGTTGAGCCCCATCCAAGCTCTCCCGCGCCTGGCGCCGCCGCAAGTGGTCGGTAGACAGAGGAGGGGTCCTGAATTGAAAAAGGACAAACACATCTTGTTCACAACTGATGCAGGCTTCGACCAGGCCTATTTCCCACTATTATTGTTCGTTTCTTTTTTATTTGGTTGCACAACCGAAATACACGAACTAAAACCGAACCAAACTGTTATTAAAAAAAAAAAAAAACCCGAACCAAACCTTGTGACGCTTGTGCCATCCCGATATGAAACAAACACCAAAAACTCAAAACAAAGTAATATATTAAAAAAGATATTACAAAAATGGAGATGTGAGGAGTTGAACCCCAATCCTTTAAGCATGCAATCCATAATGCTCTACCAGTTGAGCTACATCCCCAATTTTATTTTATTTACCAATACAATACTTTTTATTCAATTAATAGTGTATACAATAACATTAGCACACAATAATAAATATGAGTACTAACGAATATACGGGCTTTCACTGGGGTTGAGTTGTACGACGCGTACGTGTTTGATTTACATGGAGAAGTACGTCATTGAGGTGTGTCCTATAGTCCAACCATTGTCGTCGAAACTTGATATAACTTGGTTTATTTCTTTCAGTCAATGCAACCCTTCGAGATTCATGCATGCATGATGGAGACGGACAACATTCCCATTACGAGACACTGTCGTGCGAAGCAAGCTAGTTTGTATTTCTGAAGGTAGAGGTGGTCACCATCGATCATCATTGGCGGCAGGAGACAACGTGCAGGTAGCCGCTGCTGCCGGTCTTGCGTGGAGGACGACGTCGGTGGCGCCGCGTGCAAAAGATCTAGTCCACGGCCACGTTATACCCATACACCATAGACACTAGTACACAGAATATTTTGCGTGACACCCCCAAAATGGAACTCGTGGTGGGTACACATTTTGCCCGCCACAGTTATTGCCCCAATTAACGGTAGCGGACTTTTTCATTTTCCATGACGGACAACTTTGCCCACCACGGAAAATCAATTTACCATGGTGGGCCTTTATAACAGGCCCGCCATGGAAAAAATACTTATATTTCCGGAGGCGAGCAGCTTACAAAGGCCCCGCCATGCAAAATATACGAGGCCCACAACAAAAGCCCCCGGGTTCAGCCCGGTCTCTCAACCGATCCCACTCCCTGTCGCCACGCCCGGCCTCCCGTCTCTCCCGTCACGCGACGCCACACTCCCGCATCCCGGCGTGCCCCCACACACACACACACACTACTGGCGGAGGCCGCCAGGCCCATCTCGCCGCCCCCCCCCCTCCTCTCCTCTTCCCCTCCCGGCATGGTGCCCACCCCTCCCGGGCGGCCCAGCTCCACGGCGGGGCCTCCATGGCGACGAGACGCCAAGCTCAGCGCGTAAGGCTCCATGGTGGGCTCGGCGGCGCAAGGAGGCGGCGGCGGGGGAGGCTCCACGGCAAGCTTCGGTGTCGCAAGGAGGTGGCGCCGGTGGGCCTCCCATGACGTTCGAGGTGCGACGGCACCAACGCAAATTCGGCTTCCATGGCGCGGATCCGCCGATCCGACTTCCCGTTGTGGATCCGGTCTCGCCGAGATTGGGGAGAGCGGATCCGGCGATCGCCAACCTCTAGCGCCGGATCCATCGTGGATGCGCCCGGATCCGCAGCGGCGGGTTTCGATCACGGGCGGATCCGGGGCGCTGGTGGATCCGACAACGGCGGGATCCGGCGGTGCAGCCCGCATCCCGACCCGGCTAGGTGCGTGCTGTAGGTTTTCGGGTTAGGTTTCTTTTTATTATTATTTAATTCATTTATCGTGGCGGACAACAAACGCCCTCCACCGTTAATTTGTGAATTACCGTGACCCTGCCACGGTGACGGTCGTCTTTGCCTGCCATGGAAAATCAAAATCGCCCGTCACCAGAAAGTTTTATTCTAGTGGCGAGAGGTGCCAGTGTGCCACCATCGCTTGCAACCACGACGCAGATTGCGAACTCTGCCATCGTCAGTCCGTGGATCCCCTAGAAGCACGCAGCCCAGTCCCTGGTCTCGCACGTAGCGTTGACATTTCTAGGGATGATTTCTAGAAATCAATGATTTGTAAGCGTGATCGGGTATTTATAGGGATGGCCGCCTCTATAAATATTTTATCAGAAATCCCAAATCTATGTCAAAAATAGCAATAATAAAAATATTTTATGACATTTAGGCATCTGCAACTTTCATTTAGCCATTTCTCCATCCAAGTTGGTTTGAAAGTTTTGAATTAAAAAATGTGAGAAATTCAAACATAATTTTTCTTGGATAAATGATTTCAAATGAATTTGTTGCCAACTACAAAGTTGTCTAACATTTTGAGATCTATAGCTTTCCTTTCAGTCATTTCTCTGTTGAGGTTGTTTAGAAAATTCAAAATTTAAATGTGAGAAACTCAAATGTAATTTTCCGTAGATAGATGATTTAAAATGAAAAGGTTGTCAACTGTACAACTTTTCAGAATCTACAACTTTTGTTTTGGTAGTTTTGACATCTGAGGTTGTTTGAAAAAAAATCAAATTTCAATATGTAATTTAATTTACTTTTCAACACCTATTTCAGTTGTATCTACAAATTGAACTACACATCGATTTTATGGTGGCTGGATCTAGAACCACCTCTAAAATCAGGGCTACTAGTAGATGCGGCTGAAAATACCACTACTACTGAAGCCGACTTTTTAGTCTCGAGGCCAAAATGGCGTTTACTCCCGGTTGAAATTTACCCGGGAGTAAATGTATCTTTACTCCCGGTTCTAATTCCCGCCGGGAGTAAAGCGCCCCGTGCGCCCCGCCCGGTCAAGTACCTCTAATCCCGGTCGGGCGACAACCGGGAGTAAAGCTCGAGCTTTACTCCCGGGTTTAGCCACCGACCGGGAATAATATTCCCTCCTATAAATACACCCGCCCGTCTTGAATTTTCAACGCATTTTCTTCCCACAAAAACTGCTCAACCCCCTTTACTCCGGGTTCCCCAACCAAACCGGGGAATAAAGGTTCGGCAATTCACTCCCCCTCATTTTCATCATTTATTTCATGTTTTTGCACTTTATATAAATATAGTTGTTTATGTAATTTTCTTTTGATTAGAAAAATGAGGAAGTTAACTTAATTTACCAAATTGTGTAAATCATTAATTTGTAGGCTAAATTAGAAATCAATTTAATTTAATGACATGTGTAGGAAACATGGCATGGTGCGTAGTGCATGTTGGCGCGTACCGAGGGATCTATCGAACCTGGCCGGATTGCCATGCTCAGGTCCATCGCTACCACGGAAATTGTTACAAAAATACAACTCGGAAGCTGAAGCTTTGGCGGCCTACCATGGTGCAAATATTCCAAATAACAATGACGAAGGTGTAGCAATGGAGATTCATGAGATGCCGGCGAAAAATATTAGTTTCTTAGGTTCATTGCTTCGCGTGCCCCTACGAAGGATGTTCTGTTTTAATTAATGTCTTGTTCTTCTTTTCTCGCTTTAGTGGAGTTTGTTGTATCTTGAGGCAAACAAAAGCCGTAGGCTACCGTCTGAAATAATAAAATGTACTATTCATGCATGTTGTGTATTTACTCAAATGTATGTGGTGTTTACTTTTTTTCATACGATGATTATGTTAAAAATTACAGATGAAGCGAAATTGGATGTACAACGAGATCGACGCGACGATGAGTAGGCGTGGGGTGCATGAGTTCCTATGTGCGGCCCAAGCAAACAAGCGAAACGGTTTTATGTGCTGCCCATGTGCCTTGTGCGAGGAATAAGAGAGAGTTTTCCAAATCACATATCCTTCATTTACACTGTATAAGTCGGGATTCATGCCCAACTATGTTTGTTGGACCAAGCACGGAGAGACCGGTGTCCCAATGGAAGAAGGTGAAGACGAAGGAGGGGCGACGACAATGTTATTCTTTGAATATGCTGAATTTGGTGATGTCATAGAAAATATTGCAATGGAGGAAGATGCGAGGAGGCACCGGTGCGGCCAGGAGATGAGCCTACCGATGGCGGCTTGATCGGGCTATTCGTGAAGCACAGAATGAATGCGAAAAAAGAAAAGGAGAAGAAGAAGTTTGAGCGCATGCTAGAGGACCACAAGAAGTTGTTGTACCCAAGGCGTGATTCAGCGAGAAAAAGTTGGGTACCACACTAGAATTGCTGCGGTGGAAGGCGAAGAATGGTGTTTCGATAATGCGTTTAGCCCGATTATTGACTATCCAAAAGAAGATGCTTCCGAAGGACAATGAGTTGCCCGCCACCATGTACGAAGCAAAAGAAGGTTGTATGTCCTTTGGGATTAACAATCATCAAAAGATTCATGCATGTCCTAATGATTGTTTTCTCGTACTATGGCGAGGATAACGAGAAGTTGGATGAATGTCGACATGTCATGCATCACGGTATAAGATCAAGGCGAGACGATCCCGGTGATGTTGAGGGCTTAAAGGCCTAGGTTGAAAATCCCCCGCTAAGGTTATGTGGTACGCTCCGATAATACCACGCCCAAAACGTTTGTTCGTAAAACAAGGACCATGCAAAGTTGATGCGATGGCATAAAGAAGACCGTAAGATAGGCGGCAAGTTGAGACACCCTGGCGATGGGTCACGGTGGAGAGCAATCGATTCGTAATTCAAGGATTTTGCGGATGATGCAAGAAACGTGAGGTTTGCCTTAAGCACGGATGGTTTTAACCCCTTCGGGGGATCGAACATTAGCCATAGCACCCGGCTTCGTTACTCTGTCTATCTACAATCTTCCCCCCGGATATGCATGAAGCGGAAATTCATTATGATGCCGATACTCATCCAAGGCCCGGCGGCTGGAAACGACATCGATGTGTACCGAGGCCACTAGTTGACGAGCTTCTTCTTTTGTGGAATAAACCAGGTGTACGTATGTGGGATGAGTACAAACGGGGAACACTTTGACTTGCGCGCTCCGTTGTTTGTAACAATCAACGATTGGCCGGCTCTAAGTAATATATCGGGACAGTCAAACAAGGGATATAATGCTTGCACGCTTTTTTTCACGGATTGTAAGGGTATTTTTTGAAAAACTGTCAAAAGGTCGGGGTACCCGGCTACCGTCGATTTCTTCCCAAGAGTCACGTGTTAAGAAAGAAAGGCAAACATTTCAACGGTACCGCGAGACCACAATGCCAAGCCTCGCAACCGGACCTGGTCGGGATGTCTTGGAGATGGTCAACGATGTCAAAGTAGTGTTTGGGAAGGGACCGGCAAAGATACCATTTCCAAACGACGATGAAGGTCACGCACCCATGTGGAAGAAGAAGTCAATATTTTGGGAGCTACCCTATTGGCAAGTCCTAGAGGTTCGCGGTGCAATTGACGTGATGCACCTAACAAAGAATCTTTGTGTCAACCTCGCTAGGCTTCATGGGTGTGTACGGGAAGCATAAGGACACACGAAGCTTGACGGACGATGATGGACGCCAATACTTAGGCCTTGCTAGCTTTAGTCTTACCAAAGAAGAGAAGGAAAGCATGTTTGAATGCCTAAACAAACATCAAGGTACCATCCGGATTCTCCTCAAATATAAAGCGATTAATAAATGTGCCGGAGAAGAAATTTCAACACTTAAAGTCCCATGATTGCCACGTGCTCATGACGCAGGTTGCTTCGATTGCGCTAAGAGGGATTCTACCTCCCAAAGTACGTCTCGTTGCTCGTGAAGCTATGTGCATTTCTCAATGAAATATCTCGAGAAGGCAATCGATCCGCGAGGAATTAACTAAGCTACTGAGAATGATGTGGTTCGGTGTCTTGTCGGCTTTGAGTTGGTGTTCCCTCCCCTCCTTCTTTAATATCATGACACACCTCACGAAAGGTCCTAATGGCTAGAGGGGGAGGAGGGGGGGTGAATAGCCTATTAAAAATTCTACAAACACCACTAAGCAAGGCGGTTAGTAAATAAGGCGGCGTAGCACAAATGCAAATGCTTCGAGCTAATTACGCAAGCCTCCTAGCAATTCTAGCAAGTCTAATATCTCTAATCTCACACAACGGCTAGGGTGCTAAGTTACTCCTAGATGGACAAGCAATTCTAACTAATTCTACCACTAGGAGCTAACAAGGCTAAGCAAGCTACTCAACTAAGCACCCTAACAAGTAAACTACCAAAGTAGTGCAAAGAGAGGCTAGAATACAATACCACCGGTGTAGTGTCGAGGTTGTTGCCAATCACCGTGATCACCAAGAAATCTCCAACGAGCAAGAACAAGTGACACGATGATTTTTCACCGAGGTTCACGTGCTTGCCGAAGACGCTACTCCCGTTGTGGCGACACACTCACTTGATGTTGCCAAGCTTAATGGCCGGTGCCAAATCCCCTATGGGAGCTCAAGCAACAATCACAAGAGAGGGTCCAACAAGCCACGAGCAATCCACTAGTGCTCCTTTCGCCATCTCCCGCGGGGTAAGGAGCGACCCCTCACAATCACCACCGGTGTGGCCTCAAACAAGCTCCACTTGAGCTCAACACCGTCTTCTTGCTCCAAGCCGCTAGGGAACCGGGCAAATTCCCATGATAACAAGAATCCCGCGGCTTCTCCAAGGATGAAGTGCCTCTAGATGCAATCACCAATGCAATGCACTTCTATCACTCTCAATCTCACCAAGAATACGAATTATGGATGGAGAGATGAGTGGAGAGGAGTCTCAAGTGCTCACTAGCAAGTTAGAGTGTTCAAAATGTCCAAGAGAGAGGCTATGCAACCGGCCATCCAAGTATATATAGCCTCCACCATGAGATAGAGCCGTTGCCCACAAATTGGGCTCTCTCTGCGGCGGACCCGGCCCGGCCGGCCCGCGATCGACGGAACCACCTGGTCCGGTCACGTGGTCCGGTCGGTGCTTTCCGGCCGCATCCGGCTGGTTCGGGGCCCCACCGTGGCGCCCCTTCTTCATGCGTCCGGTCACGGGGTCCGGTCGTGACCGGATGCATCGGTCGTGGTCCGGTCGGTGCGTCCGGCTAAAACCCGCTGCGGGGCTCTACGACGCACGAGCGGCCCGGTGCCGCCCGGTCGGTCGTCGTCCCGGCCACCGGCTGTGGCGTCCGGTCACCCCAATGACGGCGGCGTTTTCTTCCATTTCTTTGCTCTTTGCTTCAAACTTGCTCCGCCTCTTGCCATAGGTTGCCAACACGTCCAAGATGACCACGTTATCACCAATGTTAGCACGTCGAGATGTTAGGCAAGATCGAAGTTAGTGCTCTCATTGTCCTAAATGCAATATGCAAGTCAATTGGACCTAGAAGCACTTCATGCAAGGATTGTCGCGGCATTCCCTCTTGATAGTCGGCTATCTATCCTATAATGTGATCACACGCTCTATCGTGTCTTGATCACCGAAAGGAAAACCCTATCAAGTATACCTTTGCCTTGATCTTCGGGTTCCTCTCAAGCCCCGATCACCGAGCTTGACGATCCATCAAGTCCACCGACTTTGTCCATGTTCATGATCATCATGCTCCTTGTCATCCACCTAATCCTTTCTTAAGATACATACTTAGAGCAAAGGATTAGTCCACCGATGTCGTCATCAATTTCCAAAACCAAACATGAGATTTCAATCTCCCCTTTTTTGGTAATTGATGACAACTCTAAACACAAAAGATTTGAAATAAAATTCAATTGAACTTGAATTGCTTGCCCATAGAAATTTGATCATGAATCAAGGATTGGACAAACATTTCAAGGTTCGGTTTTGGTAGTAGCAGCTCCCCCTACATATGTGCTTCCATGTGTTTGGTTCAATTTTAGCACATATGTTGGATAGAAATCTTGGGGAGAGACACTAATACCAAAAGAGATGCTAAGGTTCTAGAAATTGGACCTTGAAGCGTGAAACCATCGGAGTCCTTGGCATCATGTATCTAGACATTCATCAAGAACTCAACATACCCCATGAGATCAATATTATAGGCTAAAATGTGAGCTTTGTCTAGATACATCCTATGCATGCTAGTTGATCAATACACCAAGCAATTTTCAAAAACTAGCATACACCAAGCAATCATGTATATTGAATTTAGATTGCCAATGCAACATTACATTATGATCATGCACATACAAATGCACAAATAGTCTATGAGCTTGCTCCCCTATTTGTGTGATCCTTTCCAACATCTTTGTGACTTATTTCTCCCCTTTGTCAACAATCACCAAAAAGGTGTAAATGAGAGAAATCAAATCAATCAAAGTATCACATGTGGTCTCATCTAGATCACTTGCCTTTCCATGTATTCAAGTTTGAACCAAGGACAAGCTTCTTCACACCTCATATAAATATAAGGGTTATCTTGCACCATGTTAGAATACACATCAATAGCTCATTTTCTAGAGTTGACACTAGGATTGCAAGCACATAAACATGTCATATGCCACCACTAGTTCATAGAACCAATCAAAGCTATAGTGGTGCCACACATACATTGAAATCATTTGATTTTCATGAATGAGCCTATTAGATTGCATGATGTCTAGATGCACTAAACAAGTCCTTAGCTATATATGAATGCCATGACAACCAACTATTACCTTGGGATTTTGTCGAAGGAGAGGCATGTCATATAAGTGGGGTGCATCAACTCAAGTTGGAGAAGTCAATAATGTTCAATTCTCCCTTTAGCATGCAAAACCTCTTCTCATCAAGTGGCTTGATGAATATGTAAACTAGTTGATCTTGATTGCCAATGCCCATGATACAAATGTCACCCTTTTGTTGATGATCTCTTATGAAGTGGTGCCTTATGTCAATGTGCTTTGTTCTTGGATGTTGAACCAGATTTTGGGTCATCTTCCTTGCACTTTCATTGTCACAATACAATGGGACTTTGTCAAATTGGAATCCAAAATCCTTCAATGTTGACCTCATCCAAAGCAATTGAGTGCAACAACTTCCCGCACTAATGTATTTGGCTTCGGCGGTTGAGAGAGCAACACTATTTTGGCTTGGATGATGTGAAGTTTGAGAAGGACAAACCTTGTGGAGCATGTCAAGCCGGGAAGCAACATGGAAATGCACATCCAACCAAGAGCATCATGAGTACAAGCAAGGCATTTGAGTTGCTACACATGGACTTGTTTGGGCCAACATCATATTCAAGCATTGGTGGCAACAAGTATGGTTTTGTCATAGTTGATGACTACACTAGATACACATGGGTGTTCTTTTTGCATGACAAGAATGATGTGTTTGAGCTATTCAAGACCTTTGTCAAGAGGGTTCAAAATGAATTTGAGACATCCATCAAGAAGATTAGGAGTGACAATAGAAGTGAGTTCAAGAATACAAGAATTGAAGAGTTGTGATGAGCTTGGAATTGGACATCAATTCTCACCAACCTACACTCCTCAATCCAATGGTGTAGTTGAAAGGAAGAATAGAACCTTGATTGAAATGGCAAGATCAATGCTTAGTGAATACAATGTTAGCCATTCCTTTTGGGCCGAAGCAATCAACACGGCTTGCTATTGTAGCAACCGTCTCTATTCATCTCTCCGCCCGGCCCGGGGCGCCCGGGAGAGGAGGGTCCACCGCGACCTGGGCGGCGCTTGGGGTGCCGCCCGGTCTGATCGCGCCGGGGGGGTTGATGGGAGGCCGCGCGACGGGTCGACGGGAGGCAGCGGCGACGCGGAGAGAGGGGGTGGCGCGGAGGGGGTGGGTGAGAGGGGTGGCGGCTGTGTGGGGGGGGAGAGAGGGGCTAGGTTTTCCAAAGAGTGAGTAGTCAATTTATCGACATGTGGCGAACGGGCTAAATGTCTTGTAGCGCAGGCCCAATTCCATGTGCCGACCGACCGTCCGACCCGGTTAATAAGTTATACCGACCGACCGTCCGACCCTAAACCCAAATAAAAATAGCGACCGACCGTATGACGAAATAAAAAGATGTAGCGACCAACCGTCTATTACTAAGATATACCGACCGACCGACCATCACGATTTCGATATTTATACCGACTATTAGTCGGTCGTTCAATTGGGCTGTGGTGTAGTGAAATATGTTTGCATTATATATATATATACTGATTTATTTTTATATATAGTGCATCGAGATGTGAATTAGGTTTTTTTTTTTTTTTTTCTTCTATGACTAATAATGGGAAGTAAAGCATCAATGATATTGCCTTTGGGATAACAAAACATCAAGAATACGACCAACTCAATAGACAACATTCCCATTACTCAAATTGCAGTTTTGTTCACAAAGAAAGACGTACCAATGTCATACAAATATTAATTTTGTAACAACTAAAACCTATCTTATTCACTTTAAAATTTGTACTTTGCTTCCCATCTAGCTTGGCCGACGTGCTATGGGTACCACCTTGTTCTTGGGTATGAGATGAACTTCTAGCATGTATCACCTACAATTGAAAATATATTGGATGAATAACTCAATTGAAGACATTGCGAACACATGTACTACTTGAAATGAAAAAAAATTGAACTTACATGTGTAGTTGGCCAAGCAATAACATAGCCAATAGCATCAATTAGTGTACGGATCTTTTCAAATGATCTAGGTACCTCCTCATCTCCTTTATTGCCACGATCAATATTAGTACTTAGATGAAACATGGAGGTACTTACATGCACTGATAATAAAAAGCTACCTCAACATCCTTGATTATTTGTTCCTTGTGTGAATCAAACATGCGATTGTCAAATCTTGGGATGTCTAAAGGAGCTAAGGTTGGGCTTCCTGCTAGATGGCCAAGGTGTTGCCCAAGAATGGAGGCTGACCTTTCATTTGGGACACCATTTTCATCTGTCTCTACAATTACCTTTCCTCCTCCTTGTAATGCTAGTAAATTTTTAAGTGTGAATTCCCCTATAATCTGTCTAACATCTCCATTTGGGCCTGCATTTGTGAAAATGTAAGATTCCACATCGTATCTAAATATACTAAAACAAAAACCTGAAACTTACATATTATCTTAATTGGATTTCGAGGTTGGTGTGGTAGGCGGGCTAATAAACCATCAATATCTGGAGGGACTGCAAACTTCCATTGTTCCCATTATCTGCTATATTTTCCTGCTCCTCCTGAAGAGGTTCTACACGAGGTCCATTATCTACTATATTTTCGTGCTCCTCCTGAACAGGTTCTGCACGAGGTCCATCAATGTTCAAATTCCTTAGTCTTCAAAGTCCTCTTGCCATGAGTTCTTCTGCTTAAAATATGGGAGATCAATAAAATACAGGATGAACATGTTAGTTGCCTTGTCATATTGTATTCTCGGAGCTAAGAATTCTAGGAATTTCATTCTACAAATTTCAGGGTGAAATTGCTGCATTTATTATGGGCTTTGCACCCGCACAACAGCACATTGGTAAGCAGGTGAAGAATAATTCCTAATGAGTTGCCACTTGCCAGAGCACTTGTTTCCCAGTAGCAACCGAGAACAGTCGTTCTTACCATTCAAACTGGGATTCTGGGGAGATATCGACAATATATTCAAAAAAAATAGAACTCCCAGACAAAATAGGCAATGCATAGCAGACTACGTACTGAAATTTTAGGAATCAAAAGCCTCTGCCCGTAAGGACGAGGGCCAGCGCTGTGCGGCTGGGGCCTGACCACCTGTGAGCATGAGGGGCCGGCACCGGCAGATGGCGGGACGGCAGTTGTGAGAGGGTTCCGACGATGGCGGTGCGGCGGCGGCGCAGAGACGCCAACCCGGTGGGACGCGGGTGGAACAACGATGCTGACAGGGATAACGCAGTGGAGGAAGATCTTGGATGGCTGCGTACCTTGCGCTGATGGCTGATCGAGGATGGCGACGCCGCAGACCCGACACTCTCCCGCCCGGCCGGCAGCTGGCGTCAGGCGGCGCCACAGCCACGGTTGACCCAGCACAGCACCCCACCCGGTGGCGAAGCTAGAGCGAATGAGGGGGGTGCCCAACTTCATTAAGACTATAATGACTTTTGTGATGTTCAAGCAAATACTATAGCTAACTCCTAATTTTTAACACTAAAATTCAAATTTAGGTAATGACAATGTAAATTGGTAGGGGAACAAGCAATAACACTTACCACTAATTTAAAAAATACAATATTGATCACTATGGTGCCCAAAAGATGACAAATAGTTGTGATCGAGCCTAAAGAAAAGAGAACAAATAGGTCAATTATTTATCAAAAAATGTAGAATTGTCAAATGAAAGTACATACATTGCATTTGTGTTACCTCTTAGAGATCATATTTACGCGCTTTTCCTTCCATGTTCATGAAGCGGCGAACCACAACCTCATTGCTAACTTTCTTCATTTCTTCTTTCTCTATATAACAAATAAGTCTATGACTTAGGTGTTGATCACCCATGCGATTAGACAAACTTGTTTTACAATCTTCATGCCCGAAACATCTCTCAACTGTTCTTTGTGGCGACGAGGCAATACTAGCACAAGCTTCAAAAGTCGATAGACCAGTCTATACAAACGATATTTCTTTGTCTCTACCATTTTTTGGGAAAGTTCACCAATAGTGTTTATGTTGGAGAATCTACTATCTGCTTTCACATCACCAATGTAAAGGCGAAGTTCATAGCTTAGGTCCCTCGGATCATCATTGGTGAAATCATCGGGATATAATTTCGCCAAGCTCATCAAACTCTCCCCATCAAAAGCATGAAATGAGTCACTTGGATTAAAAGCGGTGAGAAAACAAGCAATTGAGTGGTTGTCTCACTAAACCGACTATCAAGCTCTTGAACTAACCAATCAATAACATCATTAAAGCAATCCCTTTGCATAGTGATGTTTGTTTGTAATTCTGACTTTTTTTCTAGGTTGTCGGGGATCAACATATGTACTTTCCATTTCCACTCTATCAATTTCTTGCAAGTCACAAAACCGATGCACATCATCTAATAATTTTTGCCAACCATTTTCTCTAAGATCACCCAAATAGATTCTAGTTGATCTCACACATCCAATGGCATTCACAATGTCTTGATCCTTGCGTTGCAATGCTAATGACAATGTATTGGTGGCAGTCAATGTAGTCAACATGAGATGCAAATAAAATGCAAAGTCAAAAGATTGGAAGTATACCAGAAGATTTGATGCTTGATCTCTATTTTTCCAATCTCTGTCATCCTTTTCGACAACCTTGAGCACTTCAACTATTGTAGGGAACATATTGAGTAAACTTTTCAAAGTTTTATAATGAGAACTCCATCTAGTATCCCCGGGTCTTTGAAGACATTGCTCTTGATTTAACCCTGTCCCGGTCTCAAGTTGCCCACAACCTAATGCTTGTTTCACTTGTTCATGATTGATATCTCTAATCATATCCCTTCTCTTAGCCGACCCACCAACCACATTTAATAACATAGAAATCATGTTTAGAAAATTGCTAACACCCTTATGTTTTCTCACGGTTGCAACAATGACCAACTGAAGTTGATGAGCAAAGCAATGCACATAATAAGCTGTTCTGCTATCTCTCATGATCAATGATTGCAAGCCATTGAACTCACCTCGCATATTGCTAGCACCATCATATCCTTGGCCTCGACATTGCTTTAAGCTTAGTTTAAACTTTGCAAGTAGAGAATCAATGGCTGACTTGAGGTGAGAAGAAGTTGTTTCAGTTACATGGACAAGGCCAACAAAGCTCTCTTTCACCATCCCCAATTTGTCAACATACCTCAAGACCCAGCCATTTGTTCTTTGCAAGAAACATCTCTTGACTCATCAACTAGCAAGCAAAATACATCATCCCCTATGTGTTGCTTTCTTTCTAACAAATCATCACACTTCTTCATTGCATTAAAGTGTAAACCATTAACCTCACCAACATGTTCTCTTAGCCTTTCTTTCCTATGATAACCATTCCAGCCATTAACCACAAATGCATCATATCCCTGCATCTTTCTTCTCTCTAAACAAGAAACAATAAAAGCAATATGCTCTATCCTTTGCCTCATTTGTATTCAAGCCAAGGACCAAACTCATCAAACCATCCTGCAATAAATCTTCTAGGCTTGTCTTTCTCTCCAATTTTGTGTAACAGAAAATCACATGTGCGAGGTTGACAAGGTCCATTCTCTAAGTATTTTCTTCTCACCTTTTCTCTCAAGTTAGGATGATAAGAATCAATTTCTTTCCTCAAACCAAAGGTCATACTTAATTTCCTCATCCCAATTGAATTCATCCGGACATCGAGTTCTATTAGCATCAATAGCGTCTTGAGGCTTCCGTTTATAATACCTCTCCATGACTACCTATAATTAATTAATTTGCATAAAAACTGGGCTGCAGTTCGCAAATTGCAAAAAAAAAAATCGAGGTCGAGAATTGGAGCTGACCCGATCAATGATGGGGGACGGCCGCTTTGTCCCACCGCTTGGTCACGGGAGGAGAGCATTTGTCACCAGCAGGTCCAAGACTCGATCTACGAACAAAAATAGTAAAGAACAAAAATAGTAAAAAGAACATGTGTTGGCCGACGGGGAGATCCTCGCGTTTGTCATCACGATCACATAAATGAAGCCCACGGACAACATCGTTGGCGGACGGGAGACGGACACGGGTGACGGCAAGGCGGGAGACGGGCGGGATCACGGAGCGCCTCTCGAGTGGACGAAGTGGGCCTTGAGCAAACGAAACGACGAGCGGGCCTTGGCGCCGCCCGACTCGCGATCGCGAAATTGTAGTCACGTGAAGGCGGGGAAGTCAAAGCGTCGTCGTGTCAGTGATGGGCTTAAGGCAGGGGGGGTGCCTTTGCGCTGGGCTTTGGGGGGGTGCCTTGTGGGCCATCATTTGCAAATTACTAGGAAATTTGACAATCGAGAGGGGGTGCCGGGCACCGGGGCCCTTAATAGCTTCGCCCCTGTTTGAAATGTCTTTGTATATCGGCCTTCGCATCAACGCGTCAACTACCGCCAATAGTAAGACAACTTCGAGGGCCCGTTAAGCCGTTGGGACGGCCGATATATCATCTCGAGTTCCATGTGGGAAGAGGACAAGTGCTAGGAGAACATGCCAAAAATATACGTACCACTTGTGGGTACCTTGTAAGGGAAAGGATCCCGATCACATGTCGGCTATGGAAGAAGAGGAAGAGTGCACCTCATATTAGTTACGTCTCGATCCGACAAAGCTATAATCGGCAAGAGGTTGAATTGAAATTCAAGTCCCTATATTGCTTCATATATATGACAAATGACTCTTTTTTTTTATCTTAAAGTGGGGTCTACAACAACCACAGGGGAGCAGATCATTGTGGATTATATTGTTGCGAGAATATCGGGATAAATTCCACCAATTACACCGAGCATGAACGGGCACGTATGTACATCAAAGTCTGTTGTTATTGACGCCGTTATTTATATAACTAATCATATCTCATATATACTAATACTTTTTATTTTACTCTAATTGCAGACGAGGAGGTTAATGGAGAAAACATTAAAAAGACACGCATCTTGAAGCCATGCAAGAGTCTATTGCCGGATTTATTAACACCCGGATCCTAGAGCCTTCCCGGCGAGTTCTACAACGACACCAACGACAAATGGCTGCCAAAGGATCCTCTGCACATTAATCGGGACATGTAGTATTATCTTAATATGTAATCGAGACATGTATGAACAACTTATATATATTTGTGCTTGAACAATCACTAATGTGTAATATATATTGTGTGTGCTTTTAATATATAAATATGTGTGCTTTAATATATATATGTGTGTGCTTTAATATATTATATATATAGATTACAAATTAATAAGCACCATTCAAATGTTATTAGGGATTAAAATTAACAAATGACACGCAATTGAAAAAAAAAAACCCTTTACTCGGTTGGGGGTACTAACCAGGGAGTAAAGCCTCCGCCAGCCACGTTACTCCCGGCGAAGCTTTACTCCCGGTTGGTACTCCCAACCGAGTAAAGCCCCTCTAGTCCCGGTTGCAATACTTTTACTCCCCCAACCCGTAGTCCCGGTTGTAGAATCGCGACTAAAGGCCCTAACGAGCCGGGAATAAATGTCGATTCTGCTACTAGTGTACCTACCGTCCCTACCAATACATTTTCTAAGATGAATCATTTTGAGAACCACTTTAGAGACAACTTTTAATTAAGTCACCCAAAAAAAGGCGTTCCTATGAATGCTTTCTATGTTAAGAACATAATGTCCCCATCTTGATATGCCTGGTCAATTATGGAGCGCCCATCGCCCGTGTTCGAGCTCCGCCCAGCGTGGGTTTTCGCACCGAGGCTATGTCCCCATAATAAATCTATGCAGCCTTTCTCGCGTGGTGCCACAAAGGGAGTGTGACGTGGTGGTCGTCTACGAAACCATGGTTGGTCCCGGTGATCTCTAGAATGATGTGACTTCTTATCTGTGATTTGTAGTGCTTTGGTCCCTAGGCCTTTTTTTTTTGACCGAAGTCGGCTAGGGAAACCTCGGCCTATTTTTTATTTTTTTAATAATGCATACTTGTTTAAATTCGCTCCCACGAGGAGTCGAACCTAGGTCTCTTTGGATGCTACTCGTGTGCTCTAACCCTAGGCCTTGTTTAGTTACATTCAAAGTTCCAAATTTTTTCACTCTCTCCAAACAAGGCCTAGTTGGTCGTGACGTCCAGAGGTCACAAGCGAGCTGAGGGTGTTGCATGAGTGGACATGACACAAACAGCTGCTGGTACAGTAGCTAAGTATTTGACCTGTAAGCCTACAAACAACACTTATTTTGGGACACCGTTTGAATGCCAGAACGATTGAAATTTTGGGACGAAGGGAGTTCTCTGACAAGAGGCTTTGAAAAAAAAAAAAAAAGACATAGTGCTATGCTAATAACAACATCCTCGCTTTCCTGGGTAGTTTATGGTCAATTCGATGTCTCCAAAATTAGAAGCTTGTCAAGGATTAAAACTTCAAAAAATCTTTTACTCATTAATTCATTTAGTTTTTAGTTGAATTAATCAATTCATTTAATGGACTGGGAAACCAAAGCATAATGCAAATCATGTTGTGTTTGTGACGTGGCCATCTGTGGCAGAAAAGAAGGAAAGAAAAATGTGTTGTGAGCTAGTTTTCGTCGCAAGAAAATGTGTCGTGAGCTAGTTTTCGTCGAAGACAATGAGCTACGGGCTGGATTTTACTTTGGGACTTGCGCCCATTTAAACTAAACCGGCCAATTTAGCATTCAGATGTGCTAAATCTCAAGTCCAACTTATCTCCAAAAATTAGAGAACTAGATTTTCAGAGTATTTGAACTTTTGAAACTGGCTGGCATGGCAGCACCACATCAGACATGAGGGAAACAAATTGGACTTTTACAATATTTCAAAGGACAATTAGACTTTATCAATTTTAAAAACATTGTCCAAATATTTTTCTTGATATGCATTTAAAAATACTAAGATCTAATTTAATATTAGAAAATTTGTTTTTACATAGAAAATATTTCAGGATCAATTAGAAATTTAGACTTTATCAAAATAATGTTTTTATGATAAAATCTAATTCATCACGTAGCTATGGTGCGGGCGAAAGTGGCCTGATCAAGGCTGCCTGTGGCCGCTTGGAGTACCCTATCCTATTTTCTAGCTCAGCTAGCTGAGCTTTTTTCCCCACGTGCGCCAACCTTAGGTTGCCTCCAGAGTTGAGTTGCACTCCTGTACGTCTCCTAATTAAACTCTCTTTTGTTCGAAGTGGAGCTCGAACAGCTTCCTGTTCAATAGATAACGATATGATGCTCTTGATGATGAGAATATAATTTTTCGAAAGCGGGACTTCACCCGTACTGCATCTATACCTAATAAGAAAAATTTCGCCCCCACCCTTTTTTTTCACCTTTTTCTGCCACCGTTTTCTGCCTCTTTTTCACCTTTTCTTCTGCCTTTTCTACCTGCCGTTTCTATCTGCCAGCCCACGTACATACGATTTACATCAAGAATCCGAGCCGGGGCAGGGGCGTCCGGGTGCTGGAGACGTGCGCGTCGCGGCCCGCGCGGCTGGACCTGGACTCTAGCTTAGCTGTCGTCTCGTCTGCCGTTGCGGACTTGCGGTTGCAAACGCGAAGTGGACGGCCAGCACAGTGTTGTTGAATCCGTCGACTTGAGGCGACGCCGCGGGGATCCAGCTGCGCGTGCACACGAGGGGGAAAATCGCGCCAAAAATCCCGTCGGAAGCTGTCTTCTTCGTGCCTTCATCTTCGAGCACGGCTCGCCGCCGGGCTCCGAGGCAAGACGGGGCCAGCAGGGCGCCGACAACAGAGCGGGGCAGGGTGGGGCGGAGCAGAGCCGCTCCTCGGCGAGCAGGCGGCGCCGGGATCGGGAAAGGGCAGGGCAGGGCACCGGCACCAGGGCACCATTCTTTTCCGGCGCGGCGGCGCCAGTCTCGATTCCTATCTAACGCAGTCAATCTCAGCCAATTATTTTTTGGGGGATAGTTTCGTGCTAAGCTGAATTTCATTTGGGTCGATTTTGGGTTCGATTCATGAAGATTTGAGGTGGATTTCTTTGAATTTTTAGGACCGCGGTTATTTTCCGTTCGTCGGTTTGCGTGCTCTTTGTCCGCTGCTTGAGATGGTGGCCAGCAGCAGCGCTCCAGAGCGCAGGCGGCGCGCTGGTCTCGCCCGGGCATCCACAGCACAGAACCACGCAGTTCGTGGTTGCATCTGAACTTTCATGTTTCTGTGTCGTGGTTCCTGTTCATGAACGGAAGCCCCTCCTATGTTCGTACGTGTGAAATTTGTGCTTGTCTTGATTCGTTTGATTTTGATTGGTCAGAATCTTGCATCTTGCTTCCGTGAATTTCCAAACCAATCTTTGGCTCACGTGATTTGTTCTCTCAAGCAAGCTGGTTTTGACGAGCAAGGTCACGATGGCGGAGGTGAGCTTGGCAGGCAGCAGGTCCATGGAAACTGAATGTTTCTATTCAGCTTCTAAAAATGATAACTGAACGCACACACTCAGTTACCTACATGTCTTCAGTTAATTTTGATTCTCATCAGTTACCTTTTGGTGTAAACTAATTAAACATATTATATTATATTTATATGTTTTATTTGAAGAATTTATTTTGCATCCATGAGCAACACAATGGTATATAGAAATAACTATTCATAATTAATCATGGCTACATGAAAGCATTAAATGATTTATAGACAACAAAAAAACTACAACATGCGTGAGTTATAATGTTTGTCTGCGATGGCGGACCCAGCTTTTGAGCGTTAGGATGCCGCCCTAAATTTTTTTTTATACAATTCGGTAAAAGAATTTATACAATTCAAAAAAAAATCTTATACAATTCGGTAAAAATTTCTTTGACGCTATTTGGAATAAGGATCGAATATCTGCGTTTCTCTTCATAATTCAAGATAACTAAAAAAGAATAGTAAATCAATGCTAGCAAAGGAATAATATATGAACATATATGAACATTCCTTGAAATCAAAAAGATTAAATAAGTTTATTAGGCAAGAGCATTAAAAGTAAAAAAAAAGATAATGAAAACAACTAGCCATACCATTTTTATCGCTTTTGTTGATGACCACAATTATTCAAATAAAGCCCTTAAACTATGAACCTGTCACATGAAAACAATTATACAATCAGCAAAGTAATTAAGACAAGAATACTACATGACTAATGATTGCCAGAACTGGGAAAAATGAAGGGGTAATTGCAGTCACTTAAAGTAATTTATTCAACAATCAACAGGGCAACACTAAACAGGGTATCAATCAGTCTTATCACAAGATGCAGGGAACGATTAGAAGAGGGCCATAATGGTTTTATTCCAGTTACCCAACAACACGTACATTCAAACAAATCAGGGTGGAGAATTCAGGATTGGAGCCAACGAGCGGCAGCAGGCAGCCGGGCGCGCGACTCCTGGCGGGCGGCAGAGGGCAGCCGGGCGCGCCATCGGGATGGCGGCGGCCGCGACCGGCAGCCAAGGATCGCGCGAGTTCGCCCGTCGATTGAACTCCTGTCGTCGTTGTCGATTGAGTTCCGCACCCGCAAGCTGGGCCGGCCCATGCAACGCGGGAACTCTATGTCTCGCAAGATCGGGATGGTGAGGTCTCGATGGCTTGTTTTTTATTATTTCCTATACTATGTATCACTGACCAGCGGGCCACAGGGTGGTCGGTGGACCACCCTGACCACCCTGTGGGGGGGCTGTCTGTTTAGCCGTCTGTGTTGTAAATTTCAAGAACTTGCAGACAGCAGCTGTCTCACTGTTGTACATGCCCTTAGTCGTATATATAGTATTTATTATTGTATTCGATCATTCATATGGTGATTTAATTGGCGCTTGGAAGTTGGGACATGAAGGTTCTCTCTTTTGGAACAGTAAGTATGTCGAAAACGAAAAGGTTCACGATCTATCGCGGCTGCCCAACGACGGCCCTAACGCGTCCTTTGTTGATCCGTTCGTTGGGACGTTTTGGAGTCTATTGAGATGAGCCCAGCTGGACCGACAAAAACTAGGCTCGGTATCATGCTTGTCGATGAGGATCCCGGCAACAGGACATGGAAGTTGTGGAATAAATTATGTATCCAGTATGCATCCCGTAGCAACGCACGGGCATATTTCCTAGTTAAGATAAAGACCGAAAGAAAGGCCGGTAACCGGATACAAGAGGAGACGCGAGTAACCCTCGGGTTACTCACGAAATTCCCGACACAATCAAACAGCAAGAAACGAGAGGGGAGGGATGGAGCGAACCCTTCAACTAACAACCCCGACAACTGAACCTATTACAATAAAAAAACACATAACACCGGGTAGCTAGCGGCGATCGAGCCAAACGCGACAATAGTGGCAAAGCATCCGCTAGATAATTGACGGCCAAGCATCCGTCCGGACCAACCATGGCAGCAAAGCATTTGCGAAAAGACGACAACCGCCGGCGGCAAAGCATCCGCAAAGACGACCGCGACCTCAGCGGCCCGTGCAAACCGGAAACGCAAGCTCTTAATGACCGCGACCTCGGCAACAAACCGGAAACGCAGGCTCGTGAACGATTGCGACCTCGGTGGCACGCGCATGCGAAACGCAAGCTCGTGAAAGAGAAAGCACCTCCGCAGCAGAGCACCCGTCCCAAACGGCGGCGACTAGATACATGGCGGCAAAGCATCGGTCCAACAAGAAGAGCACCTTAGCGGCAAAGTATCCGCCCGGAAACGACAACCACTAGAGCTACAGACACCAATAGCTAGACACCTGGTGAGGGTAAACAAGTTTTTCCTGGACAGACTTCTTTATTCGGATACTTTAGACTTTATTCCTGGACAAGGAATACCCTTTGCGTGTTGTTGGCTGCTGACAATCTCTTTATTCTTTGCTCAGCATCGTGATGGTCGCTATGCTGCGTGGCTAGCGTGTACATCATTTGCATTCTCCTCAACCGTTGCTACTACTCTCTCATCATCTCGGTTGTAAATTATATGTCGTTTTTGATTATTTTTAGATACAGATCTTACTATGTAGTAGATATAGCGTATATCTAGATGCATAATACGTAGAAAAGCCGAAATGACAACCAACATATGGTTTGAGTATAATTTTTATTTCTGATCCATTCGTATTTCAAATCAATGACTAGAAAATAAGGACATTTCGATTTAATTCACACGGGCGATTTAAGTCAATGTCCAGAGTCGAGTACGTTGCACTCCTGTAATACGTCTCCTAATTAAAGTCGACCAGCTTCCTGTTCAATAGACAACAATATATATGATGCTCTTGATGATGAGAATATAATAATATACACGTTTTTCCAAATATGCATGCATGGGCGGGGGCAGACTTCTTTATGGATTGGATGCTTTACACTTTATTCCTGAACAAGGAATACCCTTTGCGTGTTGTTGGCTGCTGTCAGTCTTTCTTTATTCTTTGCTCATCGCCTAGGTATCCTGCTTTGCTTTGTACGTACTAAAATAGATCGATCACGCTGCGTGGCTAGCGTTTAATAAATTATTTTCACTATTGATTTGGGAGAAAAACCAAACGGCATCATGAACGGTTTTAATAAATCTGATAGAGAAAATATCATTGGCAAAAATTATTTTTGTACTAGTCCATAACACAGAAAACTCATTAAGTCCTCGTTTGGCTGCTGGTGTATATTATAGTAGCGGAATTCCCCGCGCGTTGCCGCGGGTAGGAAATGATATTGTTAAATGATTGAATTGTTGTACTGTGTAATCTCAAAAAAAAAAAAAAAGAATTATAATCGCTAAGAAATCTGATCACAATTAGCTATTGAGCAGAATTACTTTGTGCGGGTTAGAAACAGAGTTAGTAACGAAGAACTTAAATGTTTGAAACAGAGTATATACTCATTGGCATAAAGATTATTTAATCTTATGTTTAAGCTCCAAGTTGAACCAATATCGAATAGAAATATTTAGACATGTTGGACGAAAGTGACAACTTCTAGTAATGTAATAAAACATATATAATAATTTATTTAAGAAAATCCTTGGTAGATGATTTAATCTCTTGAACTTCGTCCCGTGCGTGTCATATCCCTACGTGTTCTTGTGGGTATGAAAGAGAAATCTATGAGTTAGAATATTACTATCACTCTTCTATTCTTTTTCTTTCCTTTTTAACCCTTTTAATCATTCTCTTTTTTTTTTATTTTTTACTTAACTCTATACCAACTACCATCGGTGGCGCCATCTATAATTTTATCGAAATACTCCCTCCGTCCCAAAATAAACACAATTTTTTAACTTTTACAAACTGTGTTTGACCGTTCGTCTTATTTAACTTTCTTCTACAAATATTAAACTTTTGTTATGACTTATTACATCACTAACGATATTTTAATAACATTTAATTTATATTTTATAATTTAAATAAAAATTTTGAATAAGGCGAGTGGTCAAACATAGTTTCTAAAAGTCAAAGAATTACGTTTATTTTGGGACGGAGGGAGTATATACCAACTACCATCGTGGTGTAACCGGAATTTAATTTGGTTTTTAGTTTGTGAGTTATAACATTTTTTTAAGTGGGGCTTGCCACTTTGGATGTCACGGTTTTAGTGGAGCTGCTGAGGTGGCATGCTTGTGGGGGTTATCTAGGTGTAGTAAATAAGTGTGAATAGTACCACCCCGGGATTGGATGAAAATACACGCATCATTCAACCACGCGTGGACTTGGTTCCGAGCTGCTGAGCCTTCGCAGATGTCACGGTGGTAGAGTTCAGTTCACACGTGGATTTCACGCCTTGGCGGATTGGCCTGTACAGATCTACACATGCATTTTGTATGTATGTGAGAAATAAAAATAAATAAAAATTCAAACTTAAGCTTATATATGATAGAGTTCAAAAATTACTATAAAATTAAATTACTTAACAGAAGACTTAGTAAATAACAATATAAAAAGATCCAGAAAAATAAAAATAACATATAAAGAAAATATTAGAAAAATAAAATCCAACATGTATGTCCATCTCTAATTCTAAAAAGACCTACTTTAAAAATTACAAAAAAAAAAAAAAACACACGAGTAAAATTTCACATAGAAAATAGAGAAATTAACATGCATGCCCATGACTGAAATACTAGAATCAACGATTCAACACTGACCATCCAACTAGGTGTTCCATCAATGAATAATTTCTTTGACACTGAAACATCCTAGCAAAAGACAGCTAAGATTTGACAGCAATAGATAAATTGGAGGCAACTCCAACACTAGCATATATCCCTACTTCCATTCGAACTTTTTCCCTGTATCACCTGAAACGAAAGTACAAGGCAAAAGATTAATTGGTTTCATGTCTGCTATGATAAACTGACTGCTAGCAACACATAGAAACTAGATAACAGATCTAATAAGTAAGCAAATTCTAGGAAATTAGAACTGCTTCAAGTGCATTTGTTCATAAAATAGAAATGAATTAATCCTTCAAATATTTGTGAACAATGCAAGGCTGCTGCTCTATAACAGCTAAACTCCCTAAAACTTTGAACTTTCTGAAGAAACAAACATAGATTGCATTTTCTACTAATCTTCCGAACTACTGCTATGATTGCAATAAGGGACTAATGCAAAGACACCATACATGCAGCAGATCCACAAATCCATTAATTAGGACTAGCAAAGAATAGTCAGCACAGTAACACAAGGCAGGAGGGTTCAGAGAAGTGTCACAAGGAACCTTGCTGAAAATATGTGCTTGTCATGTCACCGTTCTCACAAATCACAAGTCAAATTGGCTTCCTAGTATGTCAGTATACGGCTTAACATAACATGGATTTTATCATCAACCTAAGCAAGCCACTAGGTAGTACAACATTCCTGATTCTCTACTGCACATATATTTTTTTGCTCTATGAGCATAACAAGGGATCAGCATATAAAACTCAATAATAAGCTCCTGATTGATAAGCGTACATATACAGTACTACTCCTAGATAAAATAATTAACTTGGACAGTGCATCTTTGAACATCGCATATGGAGCTATGGTGTTAACTATATGAGCATCTATGAACATCTTAGCCATTTCCACTATTGTTAAATATTTTTTTTTTCAGAAAAAGTGCTATGGTGTTGACTCTTGCAATTTACACAAAACATACTGTACACAGAACCAGAAAGTGGAAATACACCAAATACAAACCTGATACTTGGTCAGGCGGCACAATCCAGTTTTCTTGGGGGTAGAGGTTGAGGAGCAGCTTCTCCTCCTTGCACCTTCTTCTAATCTGGAAAGTTTAAAAACAGTTTCTATCAAAGCTAGAAGTCTGACATACATGCACATATATATCAAGTACTTTAGGGGGAAAATTGAGTTGCATCCTGTCCACCTTAGAAATAGGGCACTTATTATTGAATTGAGCAGTATCCTTTAGTACTACTACTAGCAACTCAAAAAATATAAAACAGGGTTCTTGAGAATATAAAAATATAAAATAGAATAATGTACACTATTAATGAGCCTTATACTTTATATGAAAATATAAAATAGAATCGCAGCTTGCCTAGCTATCTTAACAGCCAAAAACAAAATTCATCTTCTATTTATCAAAGCTTGTCCAATAGCGATTTGTTCAAACATTCAACAAATATACAAAGATTCTTAAAACTGGCACTGCAATGACATGATGCCTCCTATGTATCATCCAAGCAATGACTTGTCAACTCGACTGCTTCTAAATCAAATCGATTACCAGACCCAAGAGACAAGATTTCATATTTGTGCCTAACTGATGGCTATGGCGAAGTTGCTGCAAGTGAAGTTGATGTTGGCACCAGAGATTCAATGGGAAGTAGCAAATATGAACAGGGTTCTTGAGATCCGAGATGCAAAGCAAGTCAATCGATTTTGCAATCAAAGCTATAGAAAGAGCAAGCTAAACCAAGATGATGGATGGATCATATACTGGGGGCTAGCTGTTGCTTCAATAGCAGATTTGACTCTACCAGATGCAGCTCTCAAAAGATGAGGGAGCAGAGGGATTCAACCAAATATGATTCTACTGGATCAGCGAAGAAGAAATGTGAAATCGAAACCCTAGACCACAAATAAGCGAAGCATCACAGTAGTAGAGATGAGAAGAAGAGGAGGGCGAGGAGGGGCTCACCCGTGGCAGATTCAACAGGCCTGCCGGACGCAACCAGGCGGCGAGGAAGAGGCGGGGCGGCGACGGCGAGGGAGACGAGGTGGAGGCGGCGACGAGCGGCGGGGGAGCGGCACCGGCGTGGCAGCGTCCGGCGAAGCGGCACCGCACGGAGGTGGCTAGAGGCGGAGCACCGCGACAACGGGTGTGCATCGCTGTTGGCGTTTCTTAGTAGCATTGCTAGTATTAGCAATGTCACCAAAGAATACCTTAACGATAGTTCTAAACATTTTGTAACGAGTCCGCAAGCACACGGAATTATCGTTGTAGCATTTCACCCGGGAGTATTCGGGTATCGTTCATTTATATTTTCCCATGGGAAGGCATGGTGAAAGACTCTAGCATGGATATGGGCAAGATAACATGTTTGCATAATAGACCAACACTCAATACAAGGGTAAGTCATGATAGGATTTAAGATAGTGTGACACACACTTGGGCCGATGATTAAGGATAAAAAGGAAAACAAAGAATAAAAGGATGTTCCTAAGCGGAGTAGGCATATTCTAATATAATTGTGCTAAGAATAAGTTAATGATCATACAAGTTATACAGACAAAGTAAGATGGACCGGGAGATGCCCGCAGCTGGTCTACCAGTCGATAGACACTTTTAGAACTCCTAGACAATACCCAGATGTGGAGGAGTACTAAGGACGGACAGGGCTGTCACCATCTGCCGCCTACCTTACTAGGTGGAGAAGCTCCATGTACGTGAAGCGATGTATCCATCTTCATCAATCCTTCAATGGAGGGCGTGATAGCAGTCAAGATAATTCTCGAAGCCATTGGCGAATTTTTGGGACTACACATAAATCTGCAAAAAAATTCCATACACCTGATTAGATGCCAAAATATGGACCTCAACCACGTGCTAGCCTCCTTCATCGGAATCAGGGGCACCTTCCCCTGCAAATACTTGTGACTACAACTCCACACTAGATCTCTGCAAAAATTCAACGTGCAACCCCTTATTGAGCGCATTGGACAGAGGTTGCCCGCTTGAAAGGGGAGATGGCTAAATAGAGCAAGCTGCCTCATGCTTGTCTCTTCCGTCCTATCTTCCATGCCTACTTACCATCTCATGGTGTTTCCGCTGGCCGCATGGGCAAGGAAGAAAATAGATAAAATCAGATGATCCTTCTTCTAGAAAGGAGATGAAAATGTAAATGGTGGCTTTGCCTAGTTAAGCGGCCCACAGTCCACGAGGCCCAAGGAGGTTGGGGGCTTAGGGGTGCCTGACCTAGAAAGATTTGGAAGAGGACTTCGCCTTCATGGCTTTGGCAGGAATGGGTGTATGAATCCAAACCGTGGGTGGGTTCTGAACTTCCCTGCAATGACGCCGACTGACTACTCTTCAACGTATCAGCAACAGTCACAGTTGGTGACGGCAAGAAACCCCGCTTCTGGCACAACAGCTGGCTCTAGGGGAGCCACCCAAAAACCTTGCACCCCACCTGTTCCAACTCATCAAGAGAAAAAGCAGAACGGTACAGCAAGAACTCTAAAACAACGTCTGGATACGCTCCGTCAAGGGTAAGATCACCACTGCTACTCACATTGAAGAGTTTGACTCCCTTTGTGTCAGAATTCAAAACGTCCGGCTGTTCCTGGGGTTTGTGACACCATTGCTTGGAAATAAACTGCCGGAGCGATGGCTACTACTCCACCCGATTAGCGTACTAGATCCAGTTCAGCGGCTCCTATGGAAGATTCCGATACAACCACATATGGAAAGCACAAGCGGAAAACAAATGCAAAGTCTTTCCTTGATACTCGTAACGATGGATAATTTGCAGAAAAGAGGATGGCTTCACTAGGAACACTGTGTTCAATGTGACTGACCTCTAGAAACCGGCCTACACCTCTCCCCCTTATGCTCGTTTGCTAAGGCGGTATGGAACCAAGTTTTGACATGGGAACACTTTGGCGCGCAACACACCCAAGCCTTACCAGACCCTCTGCACATTGACACATGGTGGGAATTGGCCGCACGGAAGGTGCCCAAAGCCGAAAAGAGGCATTTCAATGGAACGGTGATCTGCACTTTCTGGAACATATGCAAAGAAAGGAATATACAAATTTTTACAAACACCTCAGAGTTGGTCTTGCTGGTGGCTTCAAGAATTAGGGATGACATCATCCAAAGAAAGTGGGCCAACGCAGAGAGGGAGTAGCGCCCAAGGGCGGAGTTTTCTTTCTTTCGCTCTTTGTCTGTCTGGAAGGGCTGTCTTCTATTTCTATTTTATATAAAACTCTCTTTTTTCCATCTTAATTGAAGGGCAGAGCTGCTGTCGTTATGTTGAAAAAATTGACTCTGATATTCTCCATTAGATGCTACGTGTCTTATGGACATCCTGGATAGCAAGTACTGTAACGAGTACCGGATTTTCTTTGAAAAAGTAGTCGCTACAGCACATGACGTATATTTGACTCGGTTTGGCTGGGTTCCTTGTATCAGTGCGCCAGCTAGGATCAGTAAATCTGTTCTTTTTAGTATAAATAAGTAATCTATATTTGTTGTACGTACCTGCAGAGGGTGACATGAGACGACACGACACGTGTTTGAGAAATTAACATTACTAGCAAAACATGTCCGTGTATTGCACCGGGACGTACAACTTGCTGAGCAGTATATATGGACGACTTGCGATTTTGAGATTTATGTAATGGTCACGTTATCTATTCTAATACGTCTCGGAATCAATTTTGTACTACCGAGATATATATTGTTGTAACTCTTGTATACCAATTTGTTTTAAATTAGACTCCACAACGTGGTTGGACACGTCATTAACTCATACAACATGGGAGAGAAATATGTTCCAATATGCCTTTGAATCAAATCCTATATCGTCTAGATGAGAAGTGTTCTAGCTCTTTTTCTAATTTGATTTTGAATTCCGCACTATATTTGGACATATCATGTTAACTTATTATATTGTATAACACACAAGAGATTTAGTATATTGAATCCCTATCAGATGGCATTGAGCATGATGATTAGACCAAAAGTCTTTCTGGTGGTGAGAATTTTTTTTCTCTGTCAAGAGTTCATGTTTGGCATTTAGGACCTATTTGAAAAATATAGAAACTTTATGAATTTCTTCAATTTTAGAGAAAATCACATAAACATAAAATTTTAATTGCATTACAAACATGCCTTTATTATATATTTTTTAATTTATGGAACACTACATCAGAAGCAATAAAAATTATATAAAATGTTTTGTAGCAGTTAAAATCAAAACCTCAATTTACACGTATGTTATAATGTTGTACATCACAATGACCACGTTTGAATAGTCCCAGGGCTGTGTCGTTGCCGTGATTGAGGATCTTTAGTTTAGGGGTGTTCAGTTGGCGCTACGAGGAACCCAAAAAGTGCTACGAGTTCCCCGTCACATCAAATCTTTTAACGTATTTTTGGAGCATTAAATGTAGGTAAATAAAAAAACTGATTTCATAGTTTGATTGAAAAGTGCGAGACGAATGTTTTAAGCCTATTTAGTCTATGGTTGGACAACAATTACTAAATACAAACGAAAAAGTGCTTCAGTAGCCCAACCTAAAATATTTCACCAACTAAACATAGTAGACAGAGTATAATAATATAAGAAATCAGATCTATCCATATGTATGCTGTGAAACTTGTCGATCAGATCGCAATATGAATGAGAGAAATAAAGTAATTTCAGAAATTAAATGTGAGATTGAGAAAGAGCTCACATGAGACTGACAAGCTGAAGCACAGCTCACATGAGACTAGTCGGCTGCGGGTTCTCGGCGAGATGCCCACAGGCTCATGTGCTGCACTCGCTGTTGTACTTATGCCGACAATTTTGCCCGCCTCCTTCTCGGCCTCCCTGCCCCTGGCCGTTAGATCGTCGTCTCGCACAGCAGCAGCCCAGCCGTCCGTCATAGTCGTGCAGAGACGCACCGAAGGTTTGATGCCACCCGAGTGCTGGTGCGCAACGCTGAGAACGACATCGCCTCCCCACGGCAGCACCTACGTGGCCACCCAGCCATGACGCAGTCGTTGTTCTCGGCGTGATTCTTCGGGCCGCCACACTCCCCCATCTAGTACTCGCACCGCTTTGCAGGCGGCAACGTCGAGATCATGGCGGGCAGCACCACCGCTTCGGTCCAGTCTTACCACATCACAGGTGAGTGTTAATTGCACGGGTTGAGCGGTGCGACGACGGCGAGGTGGCTACCGCCAGAGCCTTCTTCCGTTTATTATTTAGTTGGGGACTCCGCTTCTGTTTGTAGACGTGGGCAGATAACCAGCGGCGCGATTTTCTGGGCAAGGACGATAGCCTGTTCATATTGGATATATAGTTGGATTAGGATGGGATGTTGATGCAATCGGACATCTCTTAGTTAGATGAATGAAAGATTTTGTTGGATGAAAGATTTGTGCAAGAAATTTTGCCTCTTTATTATTAGGGGTATAGATATAGAAACTCGGGCAGCTGAGGCAGGGGTGGGGGGAGCGCCGCCGCTCGGGAAAGAAATCGTGGCTACTGGGAGAGAGATGACGGGCCCTGCTAGAATGTTCGGGGAGCGTCCTGAAAGGCTGGTGGCCAGTGGTGCGCCTGCGGCCGTGGATGGAAAATCAAAGGGACATCAAAAAGGAGGTGACGTGGCGGCGGGAGGGATCAGTAAATGGTGTTGAGTAATAAGGTTAATGGTAGATTAGGTATAAAGTATATAGATATAGATATAAATAAAAACAACTAAATAAAATGGACGTTGTCTATCCTGCTATTATATTTTTTTTATATATAAATCACATGGGAGACCGCCGCTAAACTCGGTTTGGCCCACGATAATCTATTATGTGAGGGCACCAGCTAGCACTACTTTACACTCCTATAGACAGGAATAGTAACATAGCTAGACACATTATTACCCCCCTTAGAATCCCGGGGGTCAATAACAGAACTATCAAGAAATATATAGTCGTGACGCTACCGCCGCAGACGAATAGACAGACAAACGATCAAGAAATGGTGTTCCTTTCCTCTGTACAGTAGTAGTTGACGTTGCACTTTATAAAAGTCCGTGTCCGTACCATCGAAACCGTCACGAAGTTAAGTCAAACCCTGGACACGCAAAAGCAAAGAAAGGGACACGTGAGAAGACATGGACAAAGAGGCCTGACCCGGACCACCTACCACGTCAGGTCGGCACAGTTGCCGACGGCTGGAACCTCCCATGCAGATGCACGCTGAGTTGCCTCTCCGCCGTCTGATCTCCCGGCCGGGCCGGCCATGACTTGGCCATGTTTCAATGCGGGTCCCCACCACCACCTCGCTTTACAAGCAACAACGGCACCTAATCGCTCGTGCTTAGGCTTAACCACAAATCACCTCACCTCACCTCACGTCGTGCGATCTCGTCGCGTCGCGGCATATAAAAAGCGCAATAGCCCCCACATATCTTTACCGGTCTAGCCAGGACTTTAGGGATGCAATCGGACACCGAGTCGATCTCTTAGTTGGATGAAAAATTTCGTTGAATGAAAGATTGCGTCAGAAATTTTAGCTCTTTATTGTTAGGTATAGATATACATATAGATATAGATTATCAACGTCGTCTTCCTCTAGTTGTCTTGTTTCCTTGTTCGCTGGATCAAACAAGCGACATCAGATCCAATTTCTACTGGTACTTATATATTTTTTTTATTAACAGACATATATAGTCCACGGATGTACATGCAGCACAACAGTACCTAAGTGGACTTTGTCGATAACGAGTTGCGTACTACTCCGTCTGTCCCAAATTATCTATCATTTTTGGTTTACGTGTCGCAAATTTGACACGATTCGTAGAAAATACGTGCAACATTTATATCTTTAAATAAATTTATTAAAAACTAGATTCAAAGATCTTTCCAATGATACTAATTATGTACCATAAATGTTAATATTTTTAATATATATTTTGTCAAAGTTATTTCTCGGGAAACGAAAACGACAGATATTTTGGGACGGAGGGAGTAGATACAGCAGGCAGCCAGGTTGAGAGATGTTGATCGCACCGAGTTTGCAACATGTACATTTTCCTTTGACAGTAACCCGAGAGCGATTTATTTACGTTAATCAGCAGCCATGGCAAGCACATGATGCCACGTGTCTTTTCTCTTCAACTATTATATAATTATATAATTTTTTTTCTGTAGGTTGTTTGTGCTCCTTGTTTTGCAGTGTCTATGGAATTTTTGCTACTCTCCCTTGAGAGCCGTCCTGAAATATGCTTACATTCAAAAATTTTACTAAATATAAACGATTTGTATACTCTACAACCTTTAATATTTAGAAATTTGTTTTTCTAGACAGATATAAGTAGTACTACTATGTCATGTCTGTGAAAAAGTGAAGTACAATAGTAATAAAGAGATAAGTACTCCTATATCCTATAAAGAAAGTTGCATTATTGAAGTCAAAAGGTGCTTCAGCTCACGCAACTGGAAAAATAAAAGAGCGGCTCTTGTTCGCCTCTGCCTGCTCTCTCTCTCTCTCTCTCTGCTTAATACCAACTGGAAACGTGCGAGCTAATTCCATTTCTCCTCCTCTATTTCCATTTCTCCTCCTCTATATATTGTTCTTCCTCTTACTCTTCGGCCGTGCTCGTGCAAGCAGCACTCCTCCATCCGATCCATATCCATTGGAGACACACAGAGACAGATACAGAGGGACAGGGAGATGGGGGCCGAGGCTGAGCCTGACGACGCGGTGCTCTTCGTTGGGGTATCGCTGGTGCTGGGCATCGCCTCCCGCCACCTCCTCCGCGGCACCCGCGTCCCCCTACACCGTCGCCCTTCTCGTCCTCGGCGTCGCGCTTGGATCCCTCGGTAAGGTTGCTTGCCATTCCCCTTCATTCGCGTGTCTTATTCGTCTACTAATCTATCTACAGACGGAATGGGATTTCCGAAACTGAATCCAGCAGTGCCCCTTTCGCTTTCGTAATTAATCTGCAATCGTCTGCCAGGACCAGGAGCTCTCAGTTCAGTCGCGCTCCGATCCTTGTTACAGTAAACACCTTTTGATTGCCACAAATAATTGATAACGATAGAGCGACTTATTAGCTGCTGCTACTACTACAGCAGTACTAGCATTTCTATGTCAGTCAGCCCAGTTGGATCAGGATACTACTACTACTACTACTAGTAGCGTTTTTTTATGTAATACATCCTCGATCCCTAAAGGAAACCAAATTCTAGAATTGTCATAAGTTAAACTTTTGTAACTTTGACCAACCACTACTGCAGGATCGACCTTTATTCCCGGCTCGTTTGGGCCTTTATTCCCGGTTATAGAACCGGGAATACGAGTTGGGGAATAGAGGTAGAGGAACCGGTTATAGAGGTAGGGGCTTTATTCCCGGTTGGAGGTACCAAGGGAGTAAAGCTCTGCCCACGTGGCCCGGCCAGGAGGCTTTACTCCCGGTTGGTACCTCCAACCGGGAGTAAAGGTTTTTTTTTCTTTGTTTTCAGTTAAGATCTCGATTGTTTTTTTTTTTTAATTCCTAATAACATTTGAATAGTGCTTATTAATTCCTAATCTGTTGAGAAATAGAAGTAATATATACATATATTAAAGCACACATAAATATATTACACATATATATAATTACATTACACATATATTACACATTAATAATTGTTCAAGCACACATATATATAAGTTGTTCATACATGTCTCGATCTACATATTAAGATAATACTACATGTCCCGATTACACAGGCAGAGGATCCTTTGGCAGCCATTTGTCATTGGGATCGTTGTAGAACTCGCCGGAAGGCTCTAGGATCTGGGTATTAATAAATCCGGCAATGCACTCTTGCATGGCTTCAAGATGCTTGTCTTTTAATGTTTTCTCCATTAACCTCCTCGTCTTCAATTCGAGTTAAATAAAAAGTATTAGTATATATATAAGATATGATTAGTTATATAAATATCGATGTCAATAACAACAGACTTTGATGTACATACGTACCCTTTCATGCTTGGTGTAATTTGTGGAATTTATCCCGATATTCTCGCAACAATATAATCCACATTGACGGTCCCGTGTGGTTGTTGTAGACCCCAGTTTAAGATAAAAAAAAAGAGTCATTCGACATATATATGAAGCAATATAGGGACTTGAATTAATGTAACCATATATATAGTACTACTGGGAATAGTTGTACATCCGATTGCGGTTTTGCGATCGGTCATATTATGTTCATGAATTATCTACGCCCAAACCCCGCACAATAGAACAAAAAAAAAAACTTAGACTATTAATTAACGCATAAGCAAAGGGAAGGAAATTCTTGAGTATATATATAATTGATGAGGTTTCGCAATTACCCCGAATTATATCGATCATATCTTTGTACCACTCTCGGGGGCCATCTCAACGAGTCAAAGGCGTGAGATGACTTTTTGTTGCTTCGATGTGAAACAATATCCGGTGTCCAATGCATGTGTAAACGGTTGAGCTAGCTAGAAAGAAAGGTTATTACGAAGAACATGATCGTCAATGTTAGGAACACTCACTTGAATCCGTAGGGGAACATTACTACCCTCTTGTCGGTGCGGTGTAACTCGAGGAACATCTTTATATTTTTTTTCTCAGGTATGCGCTTTCAAACCATATATTGTTCCGGGTTTTGTGCACGATATAAGGATCAATGAATCCAATATTAGTGCGCCCCTTGATTCGGAAATGTTGAATCAATATCTACATATATGGTGAGAAAGAGTATGGTATTAGACACATACATATATAATCGGGACATATTGACGTATTAGTAATGTCACGCCCCACTTTCAATGGTCGTTAATCACACGTGTTTGCGCCGGGATCACGCCACAAACACGCTGTTAGTAGCAGATTAATGGTAAAGCAGAATTAATAGCAAACCGAGCTATAAAAATATAGGATAGAAAGGGCTTACGGTGGCGGCGAAGGGTCACCATGTCGGGTTGCAATATCAGTTGGCCAACCGAGAAGCGGTGGATTAACTATGACTTTGCCCGTACTCCACAAGCGGACTTGTGCATGGATGAAATCACGGGCTTCAACGTCCTTCTCCTAAACACCTCTCGAACTCCTACGATACGCTATCCTCTACCTCGTCATCGATCTTACCTTCACATGTGCCGATATCCGTAAAAATAGAGGGGTGAGTACAAACGCGTACTCGGCAAGTCCCAACTGGGGGTTGTAATTATTAAGGGTTTGGGCCCCCTAGCGAGTCTCTAAAACTGCTCTCGCTAGTTCCGGTTTATCTCATGTCATCACCGCTGTCATGACACCACATGTTAGTCATCATCAAAATGTATATCTAATCATAGATGTTCGTCCCTAGCACTTGCCCATTCCAAGGACGTGGCTATTCGAATAGATTCAATTAACTCTGCGAGAGGTTGTACACTTTTCCCCACACGAGGGGCCATCTTCTCCCCCACGCACGTCTGGTCAAAGGTGGTCCCACGAGATTCAAATACCAGCTTGGATGCCTCCTAGGTATATCGGTATAATCTTTACCCGCGACTTTCGGGGGTTGGAAGGATAACACGCCACCCTAAGATGACGCATCACCTAGACAATACGGTGATACCAAATCACCCGTGGCTTTCTGGTAATACCTTATTACCCAACCTATCTTTGTCAACACCACTCTCAATCATCAATATGTGCCTCTAGCTTTGCGCCATCGGCGCCCAAACACTTACGTGGAAGACCACTCAAGCATCCACGCCAACCGGACCATGGGGCCACTCTCCCCATGTCTGCGCTCCCAATAGGTCGTTTGCCTACTCCGGCCACCTTGGCTCCAATTATACCTCAATCCAACGGGGTGTGGAATCAAGCCGTCCCATCTCGGCGTGTGGTCAGACGTAATATTATACTAGGTAGAAGGTCTATGAACCCGGTCCTTAGGGAGGCGAGCATCTCCGCGGGATTCATCCCCGATTGTGATTAGTCCACCTCCATGTAGACAATCACCACTCACCTTTTTGTTGGAGGGTTCACATTATTACTTAGGTTACATCGATCTTACTTAGTCATATCATTATTCATCATCATATCATCATATTAAGGTCATGATTAAGGGGGTAAGGACTTGCCTGGGAGGTTCTATTTAATCGGCACGGCGTCGAACGTCTTCTAACGTGCCGGACGGATACTCCTAATCGGGTCGCCGAATCTACTTGCGAATGGCGATAAACCCTAGCTTGAACTATGACACATAAAACAAAACACAGAACATTATGGTGGCAATGGGTTAGATGCATAGAGCTAGATTTTTGATGAATTATGGAAGTCGTTTCACTAAACGGAGTTAGTATGCATAAGATATGGATTTTATAATATTAATCCCTAATTAAATCATTAGGGTAATATTATAATATAATTTTATCATGTAATAAAATTGGAACTAATTACATGATAAAATTCTATAAATCAAATAATGAATTTACAAATTTTTGGGAATTTTTTCGACACGGGGAAAGTCTATTTGTAAAACTCGTGGTACATGATGCGGGTGGACATAGCAATTAAATAAGTGTACACACGAAACCGGGGTCCAGACGCGTGGATGACACGTGGGCCCCATGGGTGCCGCTGTGGGGCGCCACGTAGGCGCCACGTGTATGGCTTGATGCTGCCCCAACCGTTGGTGACGGAGGGGGGAAACGGGCGTGGCGGCGTGGCGACCTATCATTGGCTCTGCCGTTCTGACGTCACGGCGGAAGCGGCGGCATCACGGTCGCCCGCCCGCGGCTCGTCTCCGCGGCGGGCGGTTCTTCGCCGAGCCGCCGGATTCCGTGACTGCGCCCTTTTGCTCGCCGTCTTGGCGGGTGGGACTCCCATCGCCTCCTCGAACCGTTGGCGGGCGTAGGGTGGCCGGGTAGGATGCTTCCACGGCGGCGGAGGCGGGCGGCTAGCGGTGGCGGCGGTGCTCGGGTCGGGCTACACGCGCACAATGGCGCCACGGTTGGTGAGGAAAACGGAAGGGAGGAGGTTGGGAAAGCATACCCGGACCTGCCAATTCCTGGCGGCGATGACCAAATCGGCGGCGCTTCCGTTCCGACGGCGGCGGAGTCTTGATTTGGGGGAGAATTGATTTCTCGCCGGTGAGGATGGGAGAGGGAAGGCGGCGCGGCACCTCATGTTCTAGCCCTCCGTGAAGCTGGGTGCCGGGCAGGAGGCGGGGGGCAGCGGGGCGGGGCTATTTATAGCCCCGATCATGGAAGGCTTCGTCGGAGATCTTTTTCGGCCGTGGCGCCACGCGCGGACCTCGGTGGCCTCGGGCGTGTGCTAGCTGACCTTGGCGTGTCCCCGTGCTCCGGCGTGGCGGTTGGCGGCTGGTCCCATCACGGCGCGTCGGCGCCGAGCCGGTCGCGGCGTCAGCGTGAAGTGAAGTCCGCCCTTTGTGAGCCCGAATTCCAGCCATGGCGCCGCTACTGTCGATGGTGGCACCCCAGCCCGGCGTGGCTTCTTCTGAAACGGCGTGTCGGGTGGGCGGTGGGTTCGCCATGGCGGGTCGTCGTCCTGACTCCGTGGGACGAGCTTTTGTGCCGACATCGGATTGGCGTTGACTGCAGCCCTTGTTTCCATGGACGGAGTGCGGGTGGCGGCCGGCGGCTCCTCGGGAGATGGGGGCGGCAAGCGTGCGGAGTCGTTCTCAGCCTGGCAGCCTTTGGTACGGCGGGGAGGCAGGAGGGCCCGGGGTGCCCAGACGCCAGCGAAACAGGGGAAGGGGATGAGGAAGACGATGGTGGTGGGGAGTGCTTCGTCGGCCGAGAAGGAGGGGGCTATTTGGGCGGTTTGATGCCGGGCCGGGTTTGTGCCCGCCTTATTGGGCCGGCCCGTTCGGGCGCCTTGGGAAGGAGGAAGAGAGGAAGGAGGCTGTTTGGGCCAAAATGGGAAGGGGAGGAGATCAAGCCCGTGGCTTTTTTTCGATTTTCTCATCTCTTTTCCATTTCTATCTCCTTTCCTTTCTTTTATTCCTTCTCTCATTATTTTATGTGTGTATGCATACATATATATTGTAAATATTTATACAAGTACTTTCGTATATATTCTCATGCCTTTTACTCATGAAAATATTTATCTAGTTGTACTTGCATAAATATGTGTATATATGTGTGCACACACATTTTCCCAGGCTTCTCGTCATTTCATGTGCTCTAGATATTTTATAAATATTTATACAAGCACATTTATATTCCTGTGACCTTTATGGTGGGGAATATTTATTTGTTGTGCTTGTAAAAATATTTATATATATTTCAGTACACACATGTTTCGGTATTTTATTCCGAGAGAAAATTTGTAAACCATTTCTCATGCGTTTTACTTCCATAATAAAACCTAGCACTTACCTTGCATCCTTTTGCGACCATAGAGTTCATCACACAAGGTTTCCTAATTCTAGATGGTGAGGGTTTGAAATGCAGGTTTTAAAACGGGGTTTTGGTTTAGCGGAAGTTAAATCAAGTTTTAGTTGTAATTAGAAAAAGTTCAAATTTTTTGTGAATTTTAAAATGATGCAAAAACACGGTGTTACAAATCTACCCCACTTAGATGAATCTCGTCCCCGAGATTCCTAATCTGAGTGAAGGTCCTAGTTTGAGGCCTAAAGGGATGGAGATAGAGAGAGGAAACTTTCCATTACAGTGATCTTTGTCTTGTCGAACCTCTACGATTATCATGCTACTGTCTCGGGGCAACACGACATTGTGGAGGGCATGCCTTCCTTCATTGGCGTTCTTTGTTGCTTTTACCCCCTCTTCTTGGTCTTGCATCTTGTCCTCGTAGTCCTCGGTCTTCTTCGGCTACCCACTTAGAGGATTTATTCCTCTAAGGTCTTGATCTTCGGTGTGTCTCCGATTAATACGTCTCTTTGCTTGTTCCTTAGCGGTCTTGCGATGTTCCTCAACATGCGGATTCTTCGAGTACTTGATCATCGTGAACTTGGGATTCCACTTTATTTGGAAACCCTAAGTTTTAAATGGTTCTTCATTTCCTTATTTTAGCCCATTTTTCATATTTCTACGTTCTTTCTTGTTCTCGTTCATCTTGTTACGCCTTCTTCTTGCATTAGCCCATTTGTATTTTCTTTTCTCTTCTTGCACATAGCACTACCCCCACTTAGAAAATTTTTCTTCTTGTCATTGTTTGCCACGTGGCTTTTTATGTCTAGGTGTCCGTCGATTTTTCTTTTATGCGATACTCGTATGGATCTTGGATCAAGCACAATGATCTTGATTATTCAAGGGAGTACAACGATGGGCGAAAAGGGAATGCTACTCTACGATTTACACCTCCCCCTAGGGGGTGGTGGTTCTACGGCATCGTCTGGTGGCTTACGCTGCTTACCGCGGATTACGGTACTTGGCTCGCCTTTGGGGGCTTCTTCTCTTGGTGGTGCGACTAAGGGGCGAGGGGTGCTTACGGTTGTCGGTCCTCGGTGGTGTGCGGGGCACGGTGGAGTCCATTCTTCTTCTAGTGAAGGGGTTAGTGGAAATTCCTTTCACCTTTGCGGGGTTACATCTCGTACATGTTGAACTTTCGGCGTCTCGAGGGGGCGAGGATGTAGGCCTCTCTAGCTCTTGGGTATGTTGCTCTGGATGGTCTTGAGGGGCCTCGTGAGTGTAGTCTCCGACGTACTGCCGTGGCGACTGTTATCTCGTGCGTGAGGGCGTGTTGCGGGTTGATTTTGGATGTAGCTTTCGGCTTGCTCGGCGATGGATCTGATCTCTTGGTGCGACATCTTGTCGCTCATCTTTGCGTTCGTCGAGGTGAGTGGGTAGGACATCGGGTCTTTGGATGATGGTTGTCTCACGGATCTTGTAGGCCTTGGTGCAAGTCGTCCAGGTAGGCGGTTCTTCTCTTAGTTGGCCGGGTGCTTCATGGGGTGCGAGCCATGGGTGCCTTATAAAGGTGACAAAAGCGGAGTAGTGCCTTCACGGCGGCGGCTTGGTAGGTGTCGAGAATCGAAAACCGATAGCGGTCATGCTCCATTCTTACGTGATGCATTTGGGTGATCTTGACTCTTGGCGATGTAGATGGTACGACTTCGCGGCGATGGGTGCCGCGCTCTTCATACTCGTAGCCCCTATACGGGGCGGTCTTGAATGCCAGGTTCAGCATAGTGGCATAGAGCGGGAAATCGGGGTGTCGGGCAAGCGACTGCCGCTAACCCATGTGCCGGCCATTTTGGCTGTGGGTGGTGATGGTTCTTGGTGAGTGGATGGCAAGGAGTGTGCTGGTAGAGGGTGAAAGATGGAAGGTAGCGGTGGAATGTTTGGAGTGGGATGGTGGTGAGAGCGATGGTGGTGCTCTTTTTATAGTGGGTCGAAGGTAATGGCTTCCAGGAGAAGCTCGGTCGACTGGTATTGCTTGGCCGGGGTCTTTGTGGTGTATGGTGGAAGGAATGGGAGTGCGTCTCTTGTATCCATTGACTTTGCTATAGTGGCATCGTCGGGGGGCGTGTGGTCTTGGCGGTGGATTCCCTATAGTGGGGAGATGTGTGTCTTCTCTATTGTCGGCATCTTTGCTTCCGCGATATTTTTGTTTGCTTTTGGGCATTCCGCTTTTGTTCTTGGGCATAAATATCTTTTATGGGCTTTGATGATCTGCCGACGATTGTGTGGTATTACTCGGCCCATCTTACGCTCCGCTTGCATTATCGGGTAATCGGGTTGCCACTTGATCCGTTGTAGCGTGTCTCGAGCGCTTCATCGGTCCGCGGTTCGTGGTCAAAATAGTGCCAGTATCGCAGCCTTTCGGCATTGAGATGACAGCATGTCGGCAATGTTGCACCCGTCGTTGGCACAAAGTAGAAGCGAGGCGGCGCATGTGATGGCCGTAAAGGGAGGAACACTTGGTGTGGTTCAACGGCTACGATCCGTGGAGTCCTTGGTTGTCGCCGTGTCTCCCTCGCAGTCAACTCTAATCTACTTGGACTAAAATAGGCGGGAGGAAAGCACAAGGTACCATATGGGTCTATCTATGGGGGATTAGTCATTAGGGGAAAAGCAAGCATTTTGGGTAGAGATAGACTATTGGGGTATCCTAGTAACACCGTGTTGAGAAGCATACAAACCTACCGGTGTGAGACGCATGAAAAGTTTAGTCACGCGAACTAAGTTTACGAAACTTGTCTTATTACTCGTGACTTAAAGGATTTTTCGATGCGTTCCACGAGATCCTATCGGAATCTTCCTTCCATTAATCACTATGAGTAGTAATAATGGAGAAATTTCCTTTAGGATTGAAAGGAACAAGGCATTATACTAAACAAACAAAGCGCGACAATAGTTCTCATCACAGACAGTTTTTTATTGATGGTACATAGTCGCACCACACGTAGTAACCGCCATGATGATTATTGCGCCGACTTTTCACCTATTAAAGGCCTTGAAGCCTAGGCATCTATGATCTGAAAGTGAATGCTTAGCTACTAATGCTAAGACATTGCTTGCACAACCAGGCAAAAGTTTTTTGCTACTCAAACTTATTTCGTTGCGGGACTATGCCTTATCCGATGCTAGACTTGCACATTACATTAGCGCCCATTTAGGTACTCGGGGCGACTTTTGGCATTTCGGTTATGCGCTGGCTAGCACTTGCATCCTTCTGTTGGAAGCTTACGGGAACATACAAGTTCATTAAGCACTTAGGTACCTGGTCTTTATGAGACTATCGATTTTAATATCGAGGAAGGCCAAGGTATCTCAAGTACTTTAGCACCTTTGAAAGGAGATTTTGTGGAAATTCTCCTTTGGTCGGGTAGTCCGTTTGAGTTCATCCTTACTAGTCCATTGCTACTAGAGTTTTCGACGTTGTCATCGATTCGCAACATATGAACCATTGTAGTAAAGGCGTACTCGTAGCAACAAGTTTAAAAGTAGTTATCCTATGTGGGTAAATTTTGTTAACCCAAATATCATCCTATGGACAAGCTCGGCTCGATACCACTGTCACGCCCCACTTTCAATGGGTCGTTAATCACACGATGTTTGCGCCGGGATCACGCCACAAACACGCTGTTAGTAACGGTTAATGGTAAGCGTAATTAATAGCAAACCGAAAGCTATAGAAATATAGGATAGAAAGGGAACTACGGTGGTGACGAAGGGTCACCATGTCGGGTTGCAATATCGAGTTGGCCAACCCAGAAGCGGTGGATTAACTATGACCTTTGCCCGTACTCCCGTGTGCGGAACTTGTGCATGGATGAAAACTGGGCTTCAACGTCCTTCTCCTAAACACCTCTCGAACTCCTACGATACGCTATCCTCTACCTCGTCATCGATCTTACCTTCACATGTGCCGATATATCTGTAAAATAGAGGGGTGAGTACAAACGTGCTCGGCAAGTCCCAAACCGAGGGGTTGTAATTATTAAGGGTTTGGGCCCTAGCGAGTCTCTAAAAAGCTCGCTCTCGCTAGTTCCGGTTTATCTCATGTCATCACCGCTGTCATGACACCACATGTTAGTCATCATCAAAATGTATATCTAATCATAGATGTTGGGCCCTAGCACTTGCCCATTCCAAGGACGTGGCTATTGAATAGATTCAATTAACTTCGCAGAGGTTGTACACTTTTCCCCACACGAGGGGCCATCTTCTCCCATGTAATGCGGCCCGGTCAAAGGTGGTCCCACGAGGATTCGCATACCAGCTTGGATGCCTCCTAGGTATATCGGTATAATCTTTACCACGACATCTCGGGGGTTGGAAGGATAACACGCCACCCTAAGATGACGCATCACCCTAGACAATACGGTGATACCAAATCACCCATGGCTTCGCCAGGTAATACCTTATTACCCAACCTATCATCAACACCACTCTCAATCATCAATATGTGCCTCTAACTTTGCGCATAGCCCAAACACTTACGTGGAAGACCACTTCAAAGATCCACGCCTAACCGGACCATGGGGCCACTCTCCCCATGTTCAAGCCCCAATAGGTCGGTTTGCCTACTCCGGCCACCTTGGCTCCAATTATACCTCAACCCAACGGGTGTGGAATCAAGCGATCCCATCTCAACAAGTGGGTCAGACGTAATATTATACTAGGTAGAAGGTCTATGAACCGGTCCTTAGGGGAGGCTGAGCATCTCTCCGCGGGGGATTCCCCCCGATTGTGATTAGTCCACCTCCATGTAGACAATCACCACTCACCTTTTTGTTGGAGGGTTCACATTATTACTTAGGTTACATCGATCTTACTTAGTCATATCATTATTCATCATCATATCATCATATTAAGGTCATGATTAAGGGGGGTAAGGACTTGCCAGGAGGTTCTTACTTAATCGGCACGGCGTCGAACGTCTTCTAACGTGCCGGACGGATACTCCTAATCGGGTCGCGAATCTACTTTTGCGAATGGCGATAAACCCTAGCTTGAACTATGACACATAAAACAAACACAGAACATTATGGTGGCAATGGGTTAGATGCATAGAGCTAGATTTTTTTGATGAATTATGGAAGTCGTTTCACTTGAAACGAGTTAGTATGCATGAGATATGGATTTTATAATATTAATCCCTAATTAAATCATTAGGGTAATATTATAATATAATTTTATCATGTAATAAAATTGGAACTAATTACATGATAAAAATTCTATAAATCAAATAATGAATTTACAAATTTTCTCGGGAATTTTTCGATACGGGAAAGTCTATTTGTAAAACTTTCGCGGTACATGATGCGGTGGACATAGCAATTAAATAAGTGTACACGTAAAACCAGCCCCGCGACGCGTGGATGACACGTGGGCCCCATGGGTGCCATCGTAGCGCCACGTAGGCGCCGTGTATGCGACAATGCTGCCCCAACCGTTGGTGGCGGAGGGAAAAAGCGGCGTGGCGGCGTGGCGCCTATCATTGGCTCCTGCGCATTACGGCGTCGGCGGCGAGAAGCGACACAGTCGCATCGCCGCCGCCGCGTTCGCTCTGCGTCTTGGCGGTTCTTCGCCGAACTTCGCCGGATTCCGTCGGGGCTGCGCCCTTTGCTCGCCGCGGCGGGCGGGTGGGGCTCCATCGCCTCCCGAACCCGTTTGGCGGGTCGTAGGGTGGCCGGGTAGGATGCTTCCACGACGGCGGCGGAGGGGACGGAGCGGTGGCGGTGCTTTCGGTCGGGCTACAGCACAATAAAGACTGATTTGAGGAAAACGGAAGGGAGGAGGTTGGGAAAGCATACCGGAGACCACCAATTCCTGGCGACGATGACCAAATCGGCGGCGCTTCCCGCTTTCGATGCTGGGCGGCGGCGGAATTCTTTTGATTTGGGGAGAATTCGATTTCTCGCCCGGTGAGGATGGGAGAGGGGAAGCTGGCACGAGCACCTGGCGCGTTCTAGCCCTCAGGTGAAGCTCAAGGTGCCGGGCGGGCCGAGGGAGGCACCGGCGGGGCTATTTATAGCCACGATCATGGAGCAGCTCGTCGGGAGATCTTTTTTTCCGAACCGTGGCTGCCACGCGCGGACCTCCAAATGCCCTCAGGCGTGTGCTAGCTGGCCGGCTCGTGTCCCCGTGTTCGCCGTGGCGGGCGGTTTTAGGCGTCCCATCACCGGCGCACGGGCGCGGGTGCCCGTCCGTGGGCGTACTGTGGGGAGTGAAGTCCGCCACAGGAGCACAATTCCAGCCATGGCGGCCGCTACCCGCCGATGAGCCGGCACCCGACGCAGCGGGCTTCTTCAGGAAGCGGCGTTTCCGTGGAGCGGTGGGTTATTTGTGGGTCGGTCGTCGTCACCAGCGCTCGGCGGGACGAGCTTTTTGTGCCGACATCCGCCGGTTGGCGTGACTCGCCCCCTTGTTTCCATGGACAGTGCGGGTGGCCGCCGCCACGCTCCTGGGAGATGGGGGCTAAGCCGTGCGTATGAGTCGTTCTCGGCGGCGTAACTGCAGCTTGGAGGGGCGGGGAGGGCCGGGAGGCCGCACGCCGTCTGAAACGAGGGGAAGGGGATGAGGAAGACGATGGTGGTGGGGGTCCTGCATTCGAGAGCGGAAGGGGTATTTCTTTGGGCGGTTTGATGCTTTGGGCTGGGTTTGTGCCCGCCTATTGAACCCCGGATTCGGGAAGGGAAGGAGGGGAAGAGAGGAAAGAGAGGAAGGGTTTTGGGCCAAAATGGGAAGGGGAGGAGATCAAGCCCGTGGCTTTTTTACGATTTTCTCATCTCTTTTCCATTTCTATCTCCTTTCCTTTCTTTTATTCCTTCTCTCATTATTTTATGTGTGTATGCATACATATATATTGTAAATATTTATACAAGTACCGTATATATTCTCATGCCTTTTACTCATGAAAATATTTATCTAGTTGTACTTGCATAAATATGTGTATATATGTGTGCACACACATTTTCCCGAAACTTTCGTCATTTCATGTGCTCTAGATATTTTATAAATATTTATACAAGCACATTTATATTCTGTGACCTTTATGGTGGGGAATATTTATTTGTTGTGCTTGTAAAAATATTTATATATATTTCGTACACACATGTTTAGGTATTTTATTCGAGAGAAAATTTGTAAACCATTTCTCATGCGTTTTACTTCCATAATAAAACCTAGCACTTACCTTGCATCCTTTGCGACCATAGAGTTCATCACACAAGGTTTCCTAATTCTAGATGGTGAGGGTTTGAAATGCGGGTTTTCAGCGGGGGTTTCGGTTTAGCGGGAAGTTAAATCAAGTTTTAGTTGTAATTAGAAAAAGTTCAAATTTTTGTGAATTTTAAAATGATGCAAAAACACGGGTGTTACAAGTAAGCGAGAGAAAGAATCACTTACAAACAATAGATCTTGAGGAGGATGCTTTTTGTTGAGGGAGGTCAGGTGGAATAGTTGGTGCAATTCACAAAAAAATCAACCCACATCCGTCATCGCCCGTTCCCCATTGGTTTCTTAGTCGACATTGAATTTGTCTTGTCCTTTTCACACGCCTCTAGGTACTTCTGTTTTAGCTCATACATTTGAATACCCGGGCTAGCACATCTCTCGGGATCCCATAGACTCGGCCCAATCGAAATTTTCTATATTTGTCATCATCTACCTTTGAAGTTTCAAAGATCACTCTGCTCATGTCGACACCACTCTAAATATAGTAATCTAAAAAGCTCAGCGGTATTAGCGATGCACCGTGAGGAAACTTAGGTAATCTTGTGTGTTTGAGCAGTATTGATCGAACACTTCATTTGGAAAGTGGTCGTGACGTTTGATCTCAAGTTGTGGAACACTTTGACTCTTCTTCCTTCTCTTTGGGTCAATTTCCTTGAATAGAGTGCGGTCAAAGTACGAAAGTGGCGAGGGCTTATCGACATCATATCTTTCTTTTTCTTGGCTTCTATTTTTTCGTCTTAGCACTTTTGGAGCTAGGAAGAAGGGCTTGGCGACTTCATTTGCCGCCTCGCCCGCCGCCTTCTTGAACTGCTTGATGAGAAGAATTTTTTGTTTATTTCTTTGACTTGGCGTCCAATTCCTCCTTACTCATTTCACCGGGCAATTTCTTGGGAATGGGCCTTGGTTTCTGGTCAATATTTTTTCTTCACTGCGGGGGCGAAGACTCTGCTGTCTTTGAGGTTATCTTCTTAGTTGCCTTTGTCACGGGAGGAGGCACTAGAGACCTCGTTGGAGGCGGTGATCGCACCTTTGCGTGCCCGGTGCGACCCACGGAGGTGGTGGTGGTGGAGGTCGTGGGCGACGCCTTGGAGATGCTACGGATATGCCGCGTGTCTTCTACCCCAATCGTAACCACCGCCCGGGACTACTAGGATCCTGCGGGAGCCATCCTTTCGGTGGGTTCGCGGTAACTTCGAGGAGGCAACTGCGGCATCGGCATCCTAAGAATAACAATGTATCGTTCGCCATGTAATGAATTGCTTCTCAACGTCTCTAGTTTTGTATCCCCGTCACCACCGGGAATGTCAAGATCCACGTCTACGTAACCTTCAACCACTTTATCCAGAGGCGGCGGCATATCCGTTGGTATTGGTGTCTTGAGTGGAGTCTTGGTGTCTTAGTACGGTCAATCGGACTAACATCGGCAATGGCCACCTTCAACTTTGTATATTGCCACCATCCTTTGGGATGTGCAGCTCGCGATGGTGTCAACTTTTTTCGGTGATGTCATCCCACGAGGGAAGCGCAGTCCGTGTCACCAAGACTTGGCTGCTGTGTGGAAGCACAACCGCTTCTCACTTGATCGGTGTCTACCGGGGCTGCGGTGGTGCAATAGGAAGCGGCACTCAATTGTATTTGGACTTGCCTTTTGATTTCTTCTTGCATTTTTGCTTCCATATCTTCTTTTTTGCTTCACTACGTTAAGCGGCATATTCTTTTGCAACATGCGCATGTGCTCTAACTCAAGGTCCTTCCTTCTCACGGTGGGTTCTATAGGTACCGATGTCATCACGGGGAAACCAAACTTCCACGGAGCGGCCCCTTTGCCTCTTGTTAAACCCGGTGTGCTCGGTGGTCCCAATGGCATATGAAAGTTCATCTCTCTCTCTCTCTCTCTCTCTCTCTATTGGGCTGAACAAGCCCGGTAGCTTTGGCTTGAAGAATGTCCATCAATCTTTTTGTTGCCTCCTCGAGTTTTTGGCCATGAATTACCTTGCCGGTCTCTAGGCACAATTGTCCCCATGACCCAAAAGCCCTTTGCTTAGTGCGTTCGGGCCGGTTGAGTGTTTACGGTGTGATCCCCTTCTTTGAGAAGGTCCGCTTCAGTTTTTCTCCACTTAGGAATGGAACTTGCGTAGCCACCGGACCCCAAGCGATGGTGGTACTCCTTTTTTACGGCATTTTGTTGGTTCTTTCACCGAAATTTCCATTGCCTCCTCACGAGTCTTGTCTTTGCACAAATTCCTCCCAATACGGACCTGCTTGGAAATCGGTTTGGAACAAACCAATTTGGAGTCAAGTTGTTCTTGATGTATTTATTGTACAACTCCTTCTTCGGGACCGCGAATTGTTTGGCCATTTTGCATAGTCGATAATAAACTTTAGCCACCAAATCATCATGGGTGATGACATGCATTGATAGTTATCTGTTTCAAATGTGAATTTCAATGTAATCTCTCTCAGATTATACTCTTGTCGACATCGAGGCGTAACTAATGTGAGGTGCACTCTTCCTCTTCTTCCATAGGCGACATGTGATCGGGATCCTTTCCTTACAAGGTACCCATAGTGAATGCGTATATCTTTTGGCATGTTCTCCTAGCACTAGTCCTCTATTTGGATCGAACTACTGTGATGATATAGCGGCCTTCAACGGCTTTATGGGCCCTCGAGTAGTCTTACTATTGGCGGTAGTTGGCGTTGATGCGAAGGCGATATGATATCAAATAAGACATTTCAAATAAGAAAATGTTATATATAGATAGATATATATTTATATATATATATATATATTAATTCATACATAATGAACACATATATACCTCCTCATCATACTTGCACAGGTTGTTCTCCACAAAATCCATTAAGTATTGGAGTCCATCACGCATCTTGCGATACATTATTATTATCATCGTCAAGTTGATGATTGCCACCACCGTGGATAATATTCATCATTAATTCTTCATCTTCCATGTTGATGTTGTCTCTCGGTCGGCCATCTATTCTGAAAAACAAAAACCGATTACTAATGTAAGGCGTTTGACATTCGTAAGGAAGGCGTAACGAGAGGTACATCGATCGGGAACCCTAACACATTCATAGGTAGATCGTAGTTTTTATTTTTATTTTACACTCAACTTCGTAGGTAGATCGGAAAAGCGTGGCGTCGCCGGAAACCCTAACACGTGCATTCGTCGCAAAAATTAAGTTTTTATTTTTAGTTAAGCCGTCGAAAACCTAACACATGCATTAAATAGAAAAGTAATTAAGTTTTCATTTTTAGTTCATCGTCGAGAAAACCTAACACATGCATTCGTCGAAAAGTTTTTTATTTTTAGTTCGTAAAATTGGAAACCCCTAAACACACATTGGGGCGAACAATCTCAAGTAAAATTAAAACCCTAACACACAATCGCGAACAATCTCAATTCTTCGGAAACCTAACGGTTTTCACATTGTAAGCTAATCAACTTTCATACAATTCTCATACAATTCTCATACAATTGTCATACAATTCTATATTTTATTGGAAAAAGTCACTTTTATTTTCAATTTTGTGGAAATTCTTTTTTTCTACCTTCGGCCGGTGGGCGCGTGTTGTCTAGGTGGTGTGTGTGGCCAGCTGGGGTCGTGATGTGTGCGGCCGTGGGAGAGGCGCGTCGGAGGCGGGTGGGCGCGGAGTGGGGGACGGCGGCGCGGTCGGCGCGGCATCTTGGTCGGCGGATGTCGATGGAGCGAACTTTGAAGTCGAGCGGCGTTGAGGGAGGAGGCACCCCAGGAGCGAGTCGGGGGGGCGTGTGGCCGGCGGACGGAGCGAGGGTGGCGGCTTCCGAAGGGGGCTTGGGGCGGAGGTCGGGAGCCTTGATCGCGCCCGGTCAGCGAGGGATGGAGGCCGGCGGGCTTGGGGTCGGCAAAGAGGCGAGACGGAGCAGGAGGCGGCCCCGGCGTCGGCGGCCGACAGGGCGGTCGAGTATTTGTGGCAGTGGACGGGCGGATCGTCGGTGGAGTGGTGAGACCGAAGGAGGGCAGCCAGTCGGGGATGGCGGCCGGGCGGCGTCGGGAGAACCGGGCGAGACGATGTCGTCGGGGAGGAAGCGGCGGCGAGATCGGCGGCGACGGCGGGTGGGAGATCTCGATCGCGGAGGAAGGAGAGCAGGTGCCCGCATTATATACCGAGGGGACCTCTATTCCAGGCTCTCTCTCAAACGGGGAATAGAGGGTCTTTACTCTCGGCTTGAGAGCGCGACCGGGGTAGAAGTGCCCTTGCACTCTCGGCTGAACTCACGGCTTTGGGAGTAAAGGTGAGGGCGGCTAATTCTGACCCACCTTTACTCCCAGGGCCATGAGTTCGCCCAGGGAGTAAAGGTGAATTTTTCCCATTTCCGCCAGCGTTCAATTCTTTTGTATTTTTTAAATTTTCTTTTCATTTATTCACTACAATTCGGTTTTAATATAGCAAAATTACATAGCAGATTTTAAAACTTTTTAAAAATATAATTTAAATACACATTGCTTTACTCCACACTAGAAAAATATGTAACCTAAAATATTTTACCTTTTTCTATTGACTAGCTAGGATAACGTAGTTAATAATCAATAATTCATTAATGCAAAATTGTTGCCATTAAATAAAATAATTAAATATAATGTTTTTTTGACAGGGAAAATTGTTTTTTTACATTATTTGTGCGTAAAAATTCTCACATTACTTGTTTTAAAAAAATATTGAACATTATCAAACATTGTCAAATGGAACACACTAATAAAAATGTTAGGTCATAATTATTACACATAGAGTTGCCTCAAAATACTATATTAAACAAACACTAAATTAAGTTGGCTTCTATCTTGTCCACGAGGAGTGTCTTCTTCATTGAGTGCGATGCGGGGATCCTTGCTCACTTTGAAGGGCACAATTCTGATTTGCTTCTCATAATCTTCTAACATGTCGACTTGTCCTCAATTCCTCGATGTTTGATTTACTGGAAGGACTATGTGGCGCTGGGCTCATCATTTGTTGGCTTTTTGTTGTTTTTCCCTTTCTTAGGTTTTGTAGCCATGTCTTTGACATAGAATACTGGCGTACTTCTTTGGCGAGGACAAATGGTTCTTCTTTATAATCGGTGTTTTTAGGTCCAGCTTTTTGTCGAGGTCCATAATCACGGGTCAACTACTAAAGCCTTCGGTCAACTTCACCCACTAGCACTTGAACAAAGGGACCTTGAAATTACCTTCATAGTCTAGTTCCCATATGTCCTCTATGTAGCCATAATATGTTTCCTTCACCCGGTTGGGTCTCACGGCATCTATTTGAACACCACTATTTTGGTTGGTGCTCCTTTTATCTGGGATACTATGTAAAATGTGCTCCCATTTATTTCATACCCTTTGTATGTGAGGACATGCCCACGATGGTTGTGCGACCAACCTATATAGTTGCTTTCGAAAGACTACGATCACCTTGACATTTTTTTTTCAACCAACCGATAAAACTTGACAAGTGCTCACGCCCTAATCGAATCCTCATCCATGTCGAGGGGAAACTTCGATCGTATTATCTCCTTATGTTCTTTGATATACGGAAGCACCAAAGTGCTGTTTTGCGAGAACTATGTATTGTGCTTTATCAAAATTATTATCCTCCATCTTGATATATGTTCTCTTTCCTAGTGTTCTCTTTCCTAGTGTCCCCTTTCCACTTAGCCTCCCCTCATGTCGCGATTCGGGGGGACACCAATTGGGTCAAGGTTGGGAATAAAGTCAACACAAAACTCAATGACCTCCTGTTTCCGTAGCCCTCGGTGATGCTTCCCTACAGGCGAGAGCCCGGGTTGTGAACATATTTCTTCAAGACTCCCATGAACCTCTCAAAGGGGGGAACATGTTGTGTAGGAACACGGGACCGAGAATAGCAATCTCTTTGACATGGTGAACTAGGAGGTGTGTCATGATATTAAAGAAGGATGGAGGGAACACCAACTCAAAGCCGACAAGACTGAACCACATCATTACGTAGCTTAGTTAATTCTTGTGGATCGATTGCCGCCGAGATATTTCATTGAGAAATGAACATAGCTTCCACGGCGCTTTGGTTTACTTTTGGAGGTAGAATTCCTCTTAAGCGCCTGGGGAAGCAAGCTGCGTCATGAGCACGTGGCAATCATGGGACTTTAAGTGTTGAAATTTCTTGTATGCGCACATTTATTATACGCTTTATATACGAGGAGAATCCGGATGGTACCTTGATCTTTGTTTAGGCATTCAAACATGCTTTCCTTCTCTTCTTTGGTAAGGCTGAAGCTAAGCGGGGCCTAAGTATTGGCATCCATCATCGTCCAATCGCGGCGCCAGGTGTGTCCTTATGCTTCCCGTACACACCCATGAAGCCTAGCGAGGTTGACACAAAGATTCTTTGTTAGGTGCATCACGTCAATTGCCTTTGCGAACCTCTAGGACTTGCCAATAGGGTAGCTCCCAAAATATTGACTTCTTCTTCCACATGGGTGCGTGACCTTCATCGTCGTTTGGAGCAGTGCATTTGCGGGTCCTTCCCAAACACTACTTTGACATCGTTGACCATCTCCAGTACATCGACCGGTCGGCTCACGAGGCTTGGCATTGTGGTGGCCGTACCGTTGAAATGTTTGCCTTTCTTTCTTATGGGGTGACTCTTGGGAAGAAATCGGCGGTAGCCGGTACACGACCTTTTGACCAGTTTTTCAAAAAAAAATACCCTTACAATCCGTGAAACGGTGCGTGCAAGCATTATATCCCTTGTTTTTGTCTGATATATTACTTAGAGCCGGCCAATCGTTGATTGTTACAAACAACGAGGCGCGCCAGGTCAAAGTGTTCTGTTTGTACTCATCCCACATATGTACACACTGGTTTATTCCACAAAGAAGAAGTTCATCAACTAGTGGCCTCGAGGGGTACACATCGATGTCGTTTCGAGGCCGCCGGGCCTTGGATGAGTATCGGCATCATAATGAATTTCCGCTTCATGCATAACGAGGGGAAGATTGTAGATACCTGTGAGTAGCGGGCGGGTGCTATGGCTCTTGTTCGATCCCGAAGGGGTTAAAACCATCCGTGCTTAAGGCAAACCTCAAGTTTCTTGTATCATCGCAAAATCCTTGAATTCTGAATCGATTGCTCTCCCTTTGTGACCCATCGGCGGGGTGTCTCAACTTGCCATCTATCTTACGGTCTTCTTTGTGCCATCGCAACAACTTTGCATGGTCCTTGTTTTCTGAACAAACGTTTTCAGGCGTGGTATTATCGGGTGTACCCATAACCTTGGCGAGGATTTTCACCCTAGGCCTTTCGCCCTCAACATCACGGGATCTTCTCGCCTGATCTTATACGTGATGCATGACATGTCGGACATTCATCCAACTTCTCGTTATTCTCACCATAGTACAGGAAACAATCATTAGGACATGCATGAATCTTTTTTGATTGTTAATCCCAAAGACAGAACAACCTTCTTTGCCGTTACATGGTGGCGGGCAACTCATTGTCAGCCGGAAGCATCTTCTTTTGGATAGTCAATAAGCTGGTGAACGCATTGTCGAAACACCATTCTTCGCCTTCCTTTGCGCAGCAATTCTAGTGTGGTACCCAACTTTTCTGCCCTGAATCACAGCTTGGGTACAACAACTTCTTGTGGTCCTCTAGCATGCGCTCGAACTTCTTCTTCTCCTTTTCTTTTTTCGCATTCATTACGTGCTTCACGAATAGCGATCAAGCCCATCGGTAGGCTCATCTCTTGCTGTTACCTCCTCTTCATCTTCCTCCATTGCAATATTATTTATGACACCAGCAAATTCAGCATATTCAGCAACAACATTGTCGTCGTCCCCTTCTTCGTCTTCACCTTCTTCCATTATGACACGGTCTCTCGTGCTTGGTCCAACAAACATAGTTGGGCATGAATCGGCGATACTGAGGTGTAAATGAAGGGTATGTGAGTTGGAAAACTCTCTCTTATTCCTACATATGGCACATGGGCAGCACATAAAAACCGTTTGGCTTGTTTGCTTGGGGCACACATAGGAACTCACGCACCCACGAATGAACTCTTCGTCGCGTCGTTCTGCGTTGTACATCAATTTCGCTTCATCTGTAATTTATGATCATAATCACCATATTAAGAAAGTAAACACCGGATACATTTGATTAAATACACAACATGCATGAATAGTACATTTGATTATTTTATGACGGGTAGCCTACAACTTTTGTTTGCCTGCATACAACAAACTCCACTAAAGCGAGAGAAAAGAAAAACTAGTCATCAATTAAAGCGAGAACATCCTTCATAGGCCACGGGCAATGATCCTAAGAAAGTGCCTGGCATTTTTTGCACCATGGTAGGCCGCCAAAGCTTCAGCTTACGTGTTGTATTTTTGTAACAATTTTCAGGGGTAGCGATGGACTGAGCATGGCAATCCGGCCAGGTTCGATAGATCCCTGATGCTTAGCGACCAACATGCACTACATACCATGCCATGTTGCCTACACATGTAACCGAATTAAATTGATTCCTAATTTAGACTACAAAATAATGAATTACACAATTTGGTAAATTAAGTTAAATTCATCATTTCTCTAAACAAAAGAAATTTCTGAAACAACTATATTTATATAAATTGCAAAAACATGAAATGAAGGATGAAAATGAGAGGGAGTGAAATTGGCGAACCTTTATTCGGTTTGATTGGAAAACCGGAGTAAAAGGGTCTTTGTGAGTTATTTTGGGAAGAAAATCCGTTGAAAATTCAAAGGCGGGCTGATGGCGGTATTTATAGGAGGGACATTATTCCGGTTAGAGAATAGTCGGGAATAAAGGTTGAGCTTTACTCGGTTGGTAATCCCTAACAGGGAGTAGAGCTTTATTCATTTGGCAAGCATAAGCGGGGAGTAAAGCTCAACCTTTACTCGGTTTGAGCCACGAGCGGGAATAGAAGCCACAGCCGCGTCCCCGTCCCCACAGGCGCGACCCCTTTATTCATTTGGGCTCTAGAACCGGGAGTAAAGATAGATTTACTCCGGGTAAATTTCGGCCGGGGAGTAACCACGTTTTTAGGGTCGGGGAAGAGAAGTCGTTTGTGTAGTAGTGAACTTTATAGAAAATAATATCAACATCTATGAATATGAATAAACACGCTATAAAAATATATTTTATGCTGTATCTAATGACACTACTTTTGTCTTATGGTATTCTCTTCTATAAATTTGGTCAAACTTTTAAAAGTTTTACTTAATACAACTATAGAAGTTGATTTATTTAGAACAGATGTAGTAATATAATGGCCCCTGCCAATTTTTGTTTTTTTATACTTGCTCTGCTACTAAGTAGTAGTATTTTCTTTCTCTGATTACTTCAGAATACGGAACACAACATGGTCTAGGCAAACTTGGAGCTGGAATTCGTATATGTATGTTTCTTGTACTGCTATTCATTCTAATTGATTGATACTTCAGTTCCTTCCACATGTATGTGTAGGTACCTAATTCAATTCCCTACCTGGTTTTATTTCATTCATCATTCAGTCAGTTATTTCCCTTTCAATTAATTTGCAGGGGCTAACATAAACCCTGATCTTCTACTGGCTGTTTTTACCTGCTCTCCTCTTTGAAAGCTCCTTCTCCATGGAAGTACACCAAATAAAGGTACATCATGTGATTTCTGTTTATCCTTCGTGCACGATGTGGGAGCACACTAATATATGATCACAATAATGCTTGTTCACACCCGAAACTTTTCTTTTCTGTCTAAATCATTTCGGTTTCTCTCTTAAAATGTTACTGTCAACACTGGATGGCCCTTACTTCTGCCAGCTGTACCTCACTGTTATGCTGTTCACTACTTCATTTTCTCTGCTAATTCTCAGTTATTACTTCTGACTTTGGACATTCTATGCTTCTAGCATACAACCACTTTGGTGCTAAAGATTCAAAATCTGTTACGAGTAGCACCTTCATATGCAGCTAACTCACCCCAAGACTCCTAGCCACTACACATTCAAAGAAATGATGACAAAAATTCTCCAAACCTCCATGAAAAGAGACAGTTACCGTCCTCCACCATCCTCCTTTTGGCTATGTTATCTCTAGACAAGAGCTTGTTCTTTGATAAGAGCTCAAAAGACGTGAGGGGATCCTAAATTTCCAAACTGCAGGGGGTGTAGTACGCAGGAGTCACACCTCGACCTGATGATCCTATATAGAGGTGTATTGCCAAATAATTTCATCCTCATTATCTGTTAGGACAAGGGTGGAGGCTATCTGAATCAGCTCATCCCATTGCCTCATGAGCTTATGGTCAACACATCGTCTAGAGGTACATTTAAGGTTAGTGCTATCCCACAGATCGGCAATTGTTGTCGAATGCTCGATCAGAATCACATAAAGCTCCCAAAACATAAGGACCAAATTACATGGCCCTAACCAATTGTCTGCCAAAATCTAACTTGCTTGCCATTACAAGCACTAGTAACGAAATTTTTTTTGCGCGTGGCGGGCATTTTTCGTTTTACGTGGCGGGCACGACGCCCGTCACCCCGAGAGGTCACGGTTAATCGTGGTCTTTCGGCGTGGCGGGCGGCTGTGCCCGCCACGCATAATGAATTAACTGCGTGGCGGAGGGCAGCGTGGCGGGCATTTTTAGTTTTTGGCGTGGCGGGCGCTGCCGCCCGTCACCCCGAGGTCACGCGGTTAATCGTGGCCTTTCGTGCCGCCCGCGGTTAATCTCATTATGCGTGGCGGGCGCCTTAAGTCGCCGCCACGGTTAATGCATTTACCGGGCGTTATGTTACCATACGGCTTAATTTTTTTTTAAAAAAAAATAAAATGCCAATACATACCCATATATATATACATTGCTACATCAATCCATATATATATATATATATATATATATATATATATATATATATATATATATATATATATATATATATATATATATATATAAGCAAGACAAATACTAAAATATATATCATACATATATATACATCGATCCGTTCGTATCCATACATGTTTTCATTGATCCATTCATGCATATCCAACAAAGTACGAGCTACATCCCACACACATATATATATACATCGATCCATACATAATGTGCGAGCTACAAGGTGACTTGATGAAGGTAGTCCTTAAGCTCTAGCCTGGTGCTCCATTTCCTTAGGTCCTCGAACTCCGGAAGCAGCCCCAACTCACTTTGTCCTCCAAAAAAAAGAAAGGCTGTCCTTCATGCACTACTTGGTCTAGGACAAACTTACATATGTCTCCTCTGTTACTTTGAATCGCATCTCATCGGTTGCCTCTTCTACCACCCGTACCCAGTCTTTGGAGTCCACGCTTTTGAGTCGGTTATTTGTCGGAGTACTTTACGCAAGCCCTCGGTACTCACTGAGGACGAAGAAACCACACAAGTTTGTTCCATATGGTTGTTTTGAAGCACGCACACAATAAACCAATGTTAGTAGTAATATATATAGAAGCAATAGGCGTCGTACTAAGAAAAATTAGGTTTCATATACGTGCAGGAAATTTTGCACGATTTTGATTTTTATTTCCATTGCGATCCTTACATACGGGATCTTTGATCATAGCAGTCGGATCCTTCAAGTACTCCTTGTAATTTGTACAAAATGCACTATTGTCCGCGATGATATTCGACTCTAGTAATTGAATGCTTGGTTCATCACTTACAATTTTTAGCGACTTTCAAAGTGTTGGTAGCCGTGCGGGTTTGAGTGCGCCCGGTGAGTCAAAAGATCCGCGGCCCTCCGTCTGAGGAAAGATCATGAAACAAATCTAATGTCCTACTTTCCTATTCCGTTTTTGGTGAGCCACGAGGATACATTGATACCCCTTTGGCTTGACCTTTTTCATTCTGGCGATATTAAGTACTCGGCTAATTCCAACTTCTTTGCGTCCAATTTTGCTTTTCCATATCTTTTCCCTCTCCCTCTCCATCAAGTCCACCATATTTGGATGGTCCCTTGGTAGTTGATAACCGATGATCTCTCTCACAAATGTGCATTGGAGAGAGATAAATAATACCATTGCTAACCTTCACGCCTACATCGGCCATCAACCTATAAGGACATGTGGTTGTGGCATAAGTACTTTTGACAAAGAATCTATCACGGATGGAAGGGACATGTGGAAGTAAAATTTCACTGAGCAAACAAGGTGACTTGGGCAATGTCAAGGTCTCTGGTCGGCCTTGATAGTCTAGACATGTCTTGGAAATCAACGATGAACCGTGCATCAACGAGAGTTGTGGAAGTACTCCTTAGGAAGATAGGCGGTGAAGCTATGCAATGCACGTTTTCGCGCCTCTATATACCATGCATGGAATTTCGAGCCTCCCAATTCTCCTCATCGATGATTTGGGCCTTAGGTATCATATACTTCCCATACTTTCGAAGTTGCCGGGGCATTCATCAGAGCGAACCCCACATGAAGTGGGGATTTTGCCCTAGAAAGCGGGGCTACAAATGTTAGGTTGTGAAAGAAGTTGCTAATAACATATTATAGCATGTTGTTTGAGGCGGGGGGCATACCTTCCGGACCCAATGGTTAATAATTTGGGCCTCGGGTGAGGCACGCTTGAGATGCGACCTCCTCTTCATGAATATCGGCTTCTTTGGTGGTGGAGGGCATTACCGCTAGGTTAGCTTTGAGGATGGTGGCGGTGTCCTATGCTCAGCTCCTTTCTCCTTCCGTGGCAGGAGATGTCGGCGGTTGGAGGCCTCGAGGTGTAGTTGGGTGTCTCGTCCCTACTCTCTCCTCGAGGTTGTGCCACTATGTTCTCCCGGTTGCTTCCTCGAGTATCGGCTTTCCGGTCCACGGCTCCTCGAGGGTGCGGGTCATGGAATACCCGGCTCCTTAGTTCTTTGGCTCCTTAGGCGGGCTAGCGCGTGTAGGCGAAGTACTCGAACCATGAGGAGGGTCGTTGCCTCCGTCATCCCCCACCATCATCATCATGGGAAGAATCATCATCATAGGGGTTCGGCGGAGAACTTCGGGGCCACTTTAAATTTTGTGATGAAAATGATGGTGACTTCAAGATTGACTTGTGAAGTTCAATGTCCTCCTTGTTCCACGGTATAGCATAACAAATAGCGATTGAAAAGAGTCTTGACCCCATTATGGTGGGATACTCCGGTTCAAAGTCTTCATACTCCGGCACCGCGTACCCAGCGGTGACACGATGCGGAGGGATCTCATAAACTGCCGTACTCAGCGCGATCTCCGTAAGGATGTACAACCCCTCGACCCGCGACCTTCTTCGTCTTGGCCCCCTGGCAGAAGAGGGGCACCAAAATGCGCCTGCGTGTCATTTCGGTGATATCATCCGCGAGGGGGTTCCTAGGGGCCAAGCGCCTGTCTTTGGTGTCGGCATACCCGACCTGTCGAAACATCACGGTTCTGATTTCCACCATCTTGGGGTCATTGCTTCGTGAAAGCGTGCGCTATGGACTTCGATCATTTCTTTCAAGGCCTCATCACGGCCTTCTGTCTCAAACCTTCCTTGTACCTGCGCCTCGTGTGATACGAGGTAGCATCGGCTTGCCCGCGAGTCCACCGTCGCCCAACTCTTCACGGAGCTCATGCCACGGGGCGGCGCGATGCTCGGGGGTTTCCCAAGGCCAAGGTCGGCGCATTGTGTCCCCGGCGAATTTCGAGGCTCCCGCTATTCTTAGCCGCTCGGCGCCTCTCCATCAACGTATTCGTCATCAATCCTCTTCATCTCATACATCCGATCGGCTCGGCGCCTCTCCATCTGTCTCCACAGCTCGCCATAAATGCTAAGTGCCGTTATATAGTACTCAAAGTGAAAAAAAAAAAGAGGGAAGAGGATGAGAGAAGAGAAAATAAGTTTTTCTCTCCTCCATAGATCTCCATCTAGATCTAGATCTAGATCTAGATCTAGATGGGATCAAAAAGATTAAAAATGAGATGAAAAGGAGGGCTTTATGTACCAATTGGTGTGTTTTTCCTCCCCAAATCCAAGCTTAAAGTCCCAATTCAAAGATTTGGTCAATTTTTAGGGCAAAGCCTCCCCCACAAGTTGGAAGAGGAAGACCCGTAGAGAAGAAGAAGGGAGTGGCGGCTGTACTTATAGGCACAGGGGATTAACCGTGGCGGGCGCCTTAATATGCCCGCCACGTAAAATCTCCATTTCCGTGGTGGGCGCCTGCAACGTGCATACGGTTAATCTATTTACCGTGGCGGGCGGGTTGCGGGCGCCGCCCGCGTTAAATGTATTAACCGTGGCGGGCGGCCGGCGGCAGCGCCGCGGGGGAACCGTGGCGGGCAAGCGGTGCCCGCCACGGAAAAAAATTGCCACCATCACGCCAAAAATCGAATCGTTACTAGTGAAGCCAGCCATCTAAACCCCATTTTAGCAACCTCGGCAGCCCTCCCGGGAAATCCTTCCAATGGAATTACAATTCATATTCCCTGAAAAAATCAGCAGATCTCTATGAAAGCCACCAATTAGTCTTATAAATCCTGTTGTGTTGTTCTCAATCTGATCTTGTGTACTACTGTATGCTCCATCTTCATCTAATGTGGATGATCTTACACTCTCTTCGATTATTTTGTTTTTATACCACAAAATACACTATCATCTAAAGTGCCTTGTCTCTGAAGAGAATCATGTCGGGAACCTCTCCTCTGTTTGTGCCAAAAAAAATGTCGTGTGAACATCATATTTGGTTTCTCTACTATCACTGCTTCTAATAAGTAATTAATAGTACTAACTATTAGTCTTTTTTCTGCAATTTCCTTTAGTGACGTAGCACAACTGTTCCATATATGTTTGTTGAGTGCTGACTACGATGCTTATTTTGCAGAGATGTATGGCACAAATAGTGTTACTTGCTGGACCAGGTGTGGTAATATCAACAATCATACTTGGCACTGCCATAAAGGTATGTGCTTAGAGAAACAATGAGACAATGGTTTTGATATTCCATTGCTTCCTAATTGGTGTCCCACAGCTCACTTTTCCTTACAACTGGAGCTGGAAAACGTCATTGTTGCTTGGCGGACTGCTTAGTGCAACTGATCCAGTTGCTGTGGTTGCACTGCTAAAAGAACTCGGAGCAAGTAAAAAGCTTAGTACAATCATTGAGGGTGAATCCTTAATGAATGATGGGTAAGCTACTATAGTATTGGACTTTAGAAGGGAGTATGTAGATGAGCCCTATAGATTGCACTTTCTGTTCTTACCACTGCTGCATTAATAAATAAATGAAATCATACTTCATGCTAAAATTAAATTTGAAAGTATTTACACTACCGTGCCAATAACACAAGTTGTCGAAGCTTTTATATTCAATACTCATATTGGGAATGTAAATTTTGTTACTCTATTTATGTAAGTGTTGATCTTTGGAGGGTGTCGGATCACACACCGGCTAGGGCTAGCAGGCATGGGCCACGGACTGATGAACACAGCGAGGATCACACTTGCACGGTGAAGAGCCGGCGAGGTTTACGAGCAAACCAGCAAAAGGATAACCAGCACCCTTTTTGTGGTGAAGAATGAAGAGGTTTATCGCCAAACTACAGGATGACCATCGTGCTTGCGTGACGAAGAACGATTAGTTTACGAGCAAATTAGCAAAGAAACCGTCCAAAGCTCTCACTTGGGGAGGGACCCGTCGGGCGAGGACATCGGTGGGTTACCCTAGGTCAGCTGGCAAGCCTAGGCACCATCCTTGGTCGTCGGATCAAGAGATGAACACATCAATATGGGGATGGAAGAGAGTATAAGGGATTGTAGATGTAAAAGGACGATTGGATTGTTGGATGTCTCAATCGGCCGTCACCCTATATATTATAGGGCGGTTGGTCTTCCCTTCATAGAAACTGAAACAGCTGAACAAAACCGTTCGTTCAACAATGTGCAAGGCACCTGTATACGCGAGCATCTTTTCACCTTGCCGGACACGTATAGACCATGACTCCTAGCCGGCCACGTGCTTGTACATTAATTTGCATCTGAAACAAACTCCTGGACCTTCACGCATGTACACCATCAGGCAATGCGTACACCATCAGGCAAGTGACGTAATGTAGTGCTTGGAGTTTGGAGTATATGATCCTTTTTATCCATATACGAGATACAGCTAGACTCTTCATCTTTCCTTTTACTAGCTGTATGTATGTGCATAATCCACGAATATTCATCGACCATTATATTATTTTCCTTTCTTTCCTTCTTGCTTGAATGTGTTGGGCTCCAGTACAAAATTGGTAACATCACTGGCGTCTATATTACCGGAGACGCCACTGAACAGAATGTTCCACTGGCGGGTAATGTGCGGGGCCCACCATTTTTTCTCCACTGGCTCTTCCTCCTACTTGACCGCCAGTGAAGGTTTGGGCATGGCGCCATGAAAAACACTCTGTGTACTAGTGACGCTTTAATTGAATGATCTGCACTGCCATCTTGCCCCTTCACTAAACTGGCTTGGGCCCATAAGTGTCAACAGTAAGTTAAAATAGGGAATTCAAGGTTTAGTTAACTATGCAATGACGTTATCTGAGCATACAAGGCACTCTTGATTCATGTACTATGGGATTCGCTCTCCTTATTGTATGTATTATCTACATATTATGTATTGTGGTACATGTATGATACCTAGAAATAGAAAAAGTTTTCAACTTCAGTTATATACAGTTATATACAGGCAGGACACCTGACGGTCATTTAAACTCACTCTTCTTGTCTATTAATATATGCCGGGCAGAACTTCTGCCAGTCGTTAAAAAAAGACTCGTGCTAAATGACCTCAAATTCTACAGGACCTCTATTGTTGTCTATCAGTTATTCTATCGAATGGTGCTTGGAAGAACCTTTGATGCTGGCTCAATAATAAAGTTCTTGTCTGAAGTTTTCACTTGGAGCGTATGTGGAATTTCTTTGTTACATTCAAAATGAATTATATGGATGTGTGTGTATAATGCTAATTAGTATCTTCTTTGACCAGTGTTGCTCTGGGCCTTGCATTTGGAATCGTGTCAATACTGTGGCTGGGCTTTATTTTTAACGACCCAATCATAGAGATTTCACTTACTCTTGCTGTCAGCTATATAGCTTTCTTCACTGTAAGGCCATGCCACTCAGAAGTCCTTACTTCCCTCTTTTCTCGGAGACTTTTGCTTTTTGCTAATGTTCATTTGTATCAGGCGCAAAGATTCTTTGGAGGTCTCCGGTGTTTTGACTGTCATGACACTGGGAATGTTAGTAAACTTGTGTCGACACATAGTTTTAATTTGCATATTTTTTAATATCATTTCTCTGACCATGTTACTTGGGCAGGTTCTATGCAGCTTTTGCAAAAACTGCATTTAAGGGGTGAAAGTCAGAAAAGTCTACACCATTTCTGGTATGTATCTTATAGAAACATGACAGCCTACCAACTAGAGATCCTACTGCTGTGCTATGCCACTATCACTGTGTTTGCATGACTGGGGAAACTAAACAAGGTTGAGAGGTTGAGTCAGCCAGGGTGGTGGAATTGGAATAGCTAGTGAACTACTTATTGCACCATGGAAAGTAATTTGAGGGTCCGCCATAGCTATTTACTAGCCATGTTAATTTGGGATCTGTACCAACAAAAAGATTCATTATAAAAACTAATAAAAACATAAATACACAAGCATTAATTAATACCAATTTTTTTGCATGGAAGAATTCTGGTACTCAGTGTCCCTTCGATTCCTATCCTAATTTTGTTGATGAATAATTTTCCAGTGTTGGTTACCAAAAGTGCCATGAAATTTTTCAGTTGACACTGAATTAAGGTACCCTAATTTGGGTATTACTACAAACACATCAAATTACTGACTTCTTTTCTTCTGTAAATTATGTACATGTGCTTGCATATATGCTCTGCAAGATAGTTCTCTACTTTTTCTGATATATGACTATTCATCTGATCTGAGTTTCATGTTTGCTTTGTTCTTATTCTTGTATTCAGGGAAATGGTTGCTTACATTGCAAACACACTTATTTTTATATTGAGGTATTGGCACTCTTCTATACACATGAAAAAAAAAAAAAAAACTCTCTGGTTTTGCTGTTTTATGTCCACTTGTCCAGTTGGTTTGAACTACTAGTTGCTTTGATCTTATGCTTCATAATGACACAGTTGTAAAGTTTCTCACATGTGAATTCTCTTCAGTGGCGTTATTATCGCAGATGGCGTTCTACAAAATAATGCCCACTTTGAGAGGCACGGTATGCACCATGTACATCCTGAAATTTACTTCTATATGTCCTTTAGGTCGAGGTCAGTTTTCCAATCTAGCACTGATGCATCTACTTTTTATAAGGCTATGAGTGGATCTGTGTTGCAAGGGTTTCTCTGAACCCTTTTTTTCTCTTCTTAAATAATACAATGATACACAACTCTCCTGAGTATTCAGGAGGAAAAAAAAATCCTATATCCAAGTGAAATATACAAAAGCCACCTCACCCTTGACCGTGGCATGTTCAAATAATTTTCCATTTGGCTTATCTTCTATTTAATTGGCTTTGATTTTTTGTTACATGTTTTGATATTATGGTGAGTTGAACCTAATTGATCACCGCGTCCCTTATTTTGAACCGTGAGTATAGCAGGGGAGACCCCCACTGTAAATTTTATTGAAGTAAAATAAAAGAACTGTACAGAGAGGTTCAAGAGCTGCACAAAAGGAAGACCAGAGAAAAGAGTCCCAAGTAAGGCCAGAAAACAACTCAGCCAAAGAGGTCAAGACACTACTACAGAAAATCACTTCCGTGGCGGGCGTTTTGGTTTTGCGTGGTGGGCATAGGAGCCCGTCGCGATAGTATGGTCACGGTTAATCGTGGTCATTACCGCGGAGGCCCTAGTACCCGCCACAGTTAATGCATTAACCGTGGCGGGCATTCTTATATGCGCCCTCCTCGGATTTTTTTTTTTAAAAAAAAAAAATACAGCACTAGCTAATATATACTATATTACAGCATATAAATTACAGAATCTCATTTCAGTTTAGCATCACAAGACAAACAGACACATATATACAATACATTCATCATGTATATTCATTCATCATCATCCATACGTTCTCCCAAGTACATATATACACACCACCACTTGAAAATGTTCAAGTACATATATACATTGTCTCAAGTCTCATCATCCATTAACACACATGTATGCTAAAAGCTAGTCGGTGGACCTTTTCCATAAGTGATAGATGGATGAAGGTAATCCGAGAGACTTAGCATGGAGCTCCATTTCCTTAGCGCCTCGTACTCGGGAAGTAGCGCCAAGTCAGTGTCATCCATAAAGAATGGTCTCCCTTCATGCATGCATTGGTGCGTGACAAACTTACATATGTCTCCCTCTTTGTTCTTTTGAAGTTGTCTTGGGTTATCACTTCCTTACGCCAATTCTTGATTCCTTTCTTGAGCTAGCGATAGCTGTGGCTGTAATTTTTGCACGCCCTCAGGTACTCACAGACATAGAACCCACACAGCTTTGATCCAAATGGTTGCTTGGCACTTTGCATAATAAAGAAGTGTTAGTAGTAATAGTAGTAGTAGGCGTAGTAGGCAGAATGACTTTTGATATATGTACCGAGAACTCACGCTTGATTTTTGATTCTATTTTTATTGAGCCGCTTACACTTCTCGGATCTTCGATCATAGCAGTTCTCATCCTTCAAGTACTCCTTGTAAGCGCTGTATGAAAAGCACTATTGTCAACAATGAATTCGACTCTAGTAATTGAATAAGCAGTTCGTCACTTACAATTTCAAGCAGCTTTCAAAGTGCTCGTAGCCTTTCTTGTTTGAATCCTGCAGTGAGTCAAAGACCACGGCCCCTGCCGTGCTGAGGATAGATAACAAAACATATCCGGTGTCGAGAGGTGCTCGGCCCGTAGTGGTAGGCAGCGTGGGATACACCCATTGCCCTTGACCTGTTTCATTGCTCGTTCTATATGCGTTGCCACCTCCAACTTGTTTTTATTGAGCTTCTCTTTCTATTTCTTATCTCTCTCGTTGGGCGGTCAAGTCCACCATATCCGGATGCTTGTCGATAGTGGGAGACCCATGATCTATTTCTCACAAACATGCATTGAGAGAGATAGACTATACCTAGGCCAACCTGGATGCTTACATGGGCCATCAACCTACAAGGTCAAGTCGTTGTGGCATAAGTAGTCTTGACAAAGAATCTATCTTGATGCAAGGGACGTGTGGAAGTCGTATTTCACTCACGTAGGCAAACAAGGTTACTTGGGCGATGTCAAGGTCATCTCGCCGCTTGATAGTCTAGCCATGTCGTGGAAATCTCACGAGGATCCGTGCATCTCTCTCTAAGTGGAAGTACTCGCGGGAACCTTGACGGAGAAGCTTCTCAAGCATCGTTTTGCACACTCCATATACCATAGATGGAATCTCCTTGCCTCCCAAGTCTCCTCGTCAATGAGCTGGGCCTTAGGTATCATGAACTTCCTAAACTCGTAGTGGCTGGGGCATTCTTCTGAGATGGGAAACAAATGAAGTGGTGATTTTGGCCTAGAACAACGGGGCTTCAAATGTTAGAGTGTGAAAAGTAGCAGCTAATAACATATTATAGTTTGTCTATATGCTTGCTATTTACATACCTTTCAAATTTAGTCGTGTATGGGAGCCTCTCAATATAGTATACAGTGGTTAGGGTAGGCATCGAACTTTTCGAGTTTCATCGCCATCGGCCGGATCAGCTTCTTCAAGACGATACGTATTGGCGGGAACCTTGTTAGGCGTTGGGTGCGTGGTAGCAAGGTAACTTACGAGCTCATTGAAGCTAGTGTCGGATCAACCATGGCGAGCCTTCATCATCGGCAAATGAAGGTTAAAACTGGCGCCGTGCAACCCTTGGGACTGTCCTTGTAAAGAGGATCAATTGCCGTCCGCTTCATTTCTTTGAAATTCTCGACCACTTCGTGCAGCCAAACAAAAGGTCGTCTTCATCGAGGCGGTTCACCAAATCTTCAAAAAGCTGCACATCCTTAGGGTCCTTGAAAGGAGCCTCCTGCTCACCATCCCCACCACCACCATCATCGCCGTTGTCAACATCAGCCGTGCTTTCGAATATATCCTCACCACCATGCACACCGGCTGCTGCTGGATCTACTGGGTGGATCCGTCGACCTTTGCTTTTGTCGAATTTTCTTTTTCGCCGTGAAAAGTCCGGACCATATAGTCCTTGACAAAACCATACATAATCAAGTGAGATTGCACCTTGGTGTCTATGTCGCTTTCAGGTTCTTGCAAAGCAAGAGCAAGGACATATGGTCATCCTCTTTTTGTGTATCTCATGGTGTCTTTTTGCAGCGGCAACAAACTTCCTCACTTCAGCTATGTATTCGCCACTCACCCTTGACAACCGGTACATCCATTCGGCCCGCCTCTCCATACCTGAACCTTATTACAGAAAAGCAGATATATTAGAATGAAGAATCTAGCTAGATCTTGATCTATAGCACTCGAAGTGTTCAAAAAAAGGGAGGAAGAGGATGGGAGTAGAGAAATACAAGTTTTCTCTCTCCTCCATGAACATAGATCTAGATCTAGATCTAGAGGAGCAAAGAGATGAAAAGAGAGATGAAGGGAGGATGAGAGAGCCTTTATGTACCACTTGTGGTGTTCTCCTCCCCAAATCTAACCCCAAAGCCACAATTTGAAGTTTTGGTCAATTTTTAGGGCAAAGCCTCCCCCGCACAAGTTGGAAGAGGAAGACCCGAGGAGGAAGAAGGGTGGTACTGTGGCTGTATTTATTGCTGCAGGAATAACGTGGTGGCGGGCTCTCCTAACCAACCTACCATGGTTAATTCTCATTAATCGTGGCAGGTGTTTTAACCGCGCTTTAGGACAGCCCGCCACGGATAATGTCCCTTTTCCACAGCGGTCATGTAAAGCCGCCCGCCACGGTTAATCCATTAACCGTGGCGGGCGGCTGGCAACCGGCTGGCCAGGCCGGCCAGCAAATAACTATGGCGTGCAAACTTAGTGCCCGCCACGGTTAAGTTTTGCCACTATCACGCAAAAGAAATTCTGTAGTAGTGAGAAGGAAAAAGAAAAGCCATTCATTTGGAATCGCAAAATCTATGAACTTGAAGCCTAGTGTCTTCATAGAAGTTTTGTCTCCAAGAATCTAAGGAAGGGCAGCCATGACTGAAGATAAAGTCATTTTTCTGCTTCCAAATTTGCCATGCCCCAATGATGAAGAACTCCATGAAGAATGGATTCAAAAATTGCTATTTGCCTTGAATCATCATCTGGAAGAAGTTAGTGGCAAAATCCCATTGAATGCCAAGGTGTTGCATCAAGCTTGACTAAAAGGGCAACTGAAGAAGAGATGAAAGCTTGTGCCTTTTTTCTTTTGAGGATATTTCTTGTATTTAGTCAATCCATTAGAGGCAACCAAGAAAACTCTGAGCTTGTTGCAGCACTTGGAATTCCAAATCAAATGAAGGGAGCAGGTGGCTGAACATTATTGAAGGGGAAATTGTAGAACCTAGATGAGGTGTAGGTACTGTTTTCCCAAATGTATGCCAAGAATCCTTAGTTCCCTGTTGCACCTGAATTGTTTGAAAGTAATCTTGCAGACTTTGATATTCCTGATAAGCTTGCTTAGAAAGAGGAAGATGAAACTGCATCTCCAGAGTGTTGTTTGTCGGAAACTGAGCAATAGAAATGTTTTTATTTTTTTTGCAAAGGAATACAACCTTGGGTACTTGTTTTGCATAACATTATCCTTCTAAATGTCAGACCAAAAAGGACAGTAAATCTGTCTCCAGTCTTACAATTAGCAATTCCTCTAAACAGATCACAAAGTTTTGAAATATCCTTCCACCAAAAGGATCCTTTGTCAGTTGTGGCGTGGGGGACCTAACCATTTGAGTAGTGGGCACTCTAGATTAGTTTTACCCAAGGAATATCTCTCTTGTTATAGAATTTATCTCGGTATTTGAGAAGGAGAGCATTGTTTTGGTTTCTAAGGTTGATTATTTCAAGTCCTCCTTTTCTTTTTTGCTTACAACATTTCTTTTAGGCCACTAATGGTTTAATCTTAGCGTTGTTGTCTGATCCTCTGCATAAGCAGTGTCTTCTTGCTCTATCAATGTAATCTAGAATAGCTATTGGAACCTGCAGGGTGCACATGGCATATGTGGGTTAGGAGGAAAGAACTAAATTGACCAGCTGCAATCTTCCAGCATGAGTCAAAAAGCTAGAGGTAGCAGTGAGTTTCCTTTCTGTCTTCCACATTATGAAACCAAAGTGTTCTACTTGGGGTTTGGTGGTTCCCAAAGGTAAACCAAGATAAGTAATAGGAAGAGATTGAAGTTTACAACCAAAGACTCCTACCAACTGTTGAGCTTTTTCATCAGCTGGGTTCAAAGAAACTAGGCACGACTTTTTATAGTTGTCTCTCAGCCCTATGGTCACATCTCTAAATATAGGCCTCCACGTTAGACCAAGCAGGCCAAGAGAGGCCCCCCATTGCCAAGCCCTAGTCAACCAAGATCTGGGCCAAGGCGCCAGATTGGTCCCCAAATAGGACCGACGTGAACATATTAGATGAAAAAATAGGAAAAAAAGAAGGAAAAATAGAAATAGAATTTGTTTAGGAAATAAGGCTGAATATGATTGGTTTGCTAGGAAAGGAAAAGTCCAAATCTGTAAGGACTCCTCTAGTTTGCTTGGAAAACAAGTCCTCTAGGTACTATAAATATAGGGGCAATGTAACCTTTCAATCTTAAGTAGAAAATAGAGCCTCGGCTCTTACCCCTTCCCTCTCTCCTTTTATAGCCGCCGCCGCCACTCCCTAGGCCACGCCGTCGCTGCCCTATCTACCATCGCACCCTGTAGCAGCAGCCGCCCAATCCTAGCCGTCAGTCACCACTGGCGACAGCAGCCCCAACCAGCCCTTGGATCAGGGCTGTGACATCTGGTATCTGGGAGACCAGAATGATCCTATGGGCTATGTTCTGATCCACTAACATGGAGGACATCCGCATCACCACTGATCATTGGATGAAGGAATTGACAAGTTCTTCGCCGCGACGGCTCCAAAATTCTCCGTCGATAATAGATCCAACTCAACCAGAGATCACATCGGTGGTGCCAATCGAGCATGAAGGAGGAGCACCAACAACAACAACGCCAACACCCAGCGCGCGCGACACTGAAACCATCCCCCAACTCTTTTCCTATAGATACATCTATGGGGTCTTCAAATGGAACCGCCTCGGCCATCAAGTAGGACACCAACTCCGCGCCGTGGCCAAGGCAAAAGCAGAATCACGAGATCACCACCAAGGAACTCGGCGAGGACACCAAGCGTGCCATAGAGAAGGAAGGGCATGCTTTCATCAAGGAAAAGAGGGAGGCCCCCAAGTGGTCGGGAGTTCTAGAGATGGGAGTAGATGACGAACAATCTGTTCGTTTCTAGGCGAGCAAGAGGTAACACCTATGGCAATGCTACCTCTTCTACTTTCTCACCCGACATCAGATCCAAAGGTGCCTTCAAATGCAAGAAACTTGGCGCCACACCTACACCAGCTGCAACTACACCAATGGCAATTACATCCACAGCAACAGGATCACCCTTGGTCCTCCAACCCCAGGCCGACAACTCCATCATCGCCATCATCAAGAAGGAGAGCGGATACGGTACTATCAAATTTGACAATCTTGACCGTGCACAGCCAACCCTCATTGCCGCCAACAACACCACAATGCTAGAGATCCCTATTGGGCATGTGGAATCAGACAACGGGATACGGTACAAAAATCCAATAAACCCTCTCAACCTACACACCAATCTTGATGGACGCTTGCATCCCACGCTTCCTCATTGGCGTCACACATAAGACCATCATCAACAACACCCTCAATTGATATCTTCCTCGACACTTCATGGTTGGACACACTTAAGTCAATCTACTGGAATTTCTACACCATGGAGAAGAATTCCAGATGAGACAACAACACCGCCTTCTACATCAGGACAACACCGGAATCTACGGCGTGTAATGCCATCAAGATCGAGCATCACCATTACAATGGCTCCAATAAATTCCTAGTACACAGCTTCAATACCCCCATGATCTATGCAGATGTTACCTCCAAGAGATGGCTCTCCTTGCCCCATGCCATGGGAGCACTGACGGTCGATCTACCAGGATAAGTCAACCTCAACATCAAACAATGTCTACATCCTCGGCTACATTGACCCTCTACATCATGTTGTTAACCTCTCCTTCAACAGAACACAACTTATCCCAATGATGGGACGAACCTCATCTACTCCTCGACAACATCTCCACATGAGCTATAATTCAGCGCGAGGACACGTTGACAAAATGCTTGGGAGAAAGCTAGCACTCCCTACCCCATCCTTCATCATCATAGTGCCACTTTAGCAGCAATAGATGCTACCACTGGGGCGCCGCGGTCGCCACCACCATCATGGGCGGCACCACACACGGCAAGGGATAATCTTCGGCACCAACAAATGTTTCTATTGTTTAGCATCATCACCACCATTGCGAACCTGCTAGACACCCTCATTATCGGGGGACGAACGACGAACTGGCACTTCCTTGCAGTATGCTCCCATGCTCCATCAACAACCGCGATGGTAAGCAATTTCCCCCCCGAAGGCATCCCCATGGCACACAACATACTACCGTCGACAACGATAATCTTCCTTAATGAAGGCCGCCCTTTCCTTCCCATGGGGGAACGTCGGCATCAACATGCACCATGATGCTAGTGCTCTCCGTCCCATCCTCATCGCCGCTCGAGATGCACCACGGGCCGACAAAGGGGCCTTGGGCTACATCTTCGGCTACATCGGCAACCTCGGCACTACTTCTGGTTCATCATCAACCGCATGCGTGACAACATCATCTATGTGGAGGCCAAGGCTGAGGCACCTCGCCATCGGCATCAAGGTGATGGCCCTTGGAGGGAGCATCTCACGGATAGCATCGACAAGCGGGCAACGATACAGGCCCCCATGTCAAGCTGGCAAACAGAGGCCCCCAACGCCGAGCCCTAGTCGATCAAGGTCTGGACCAAGGTGCCAGGTTGGCCCCCCAAAGAAGGCCGGTGTGAACAGTACCCACGGGTACTATTCACTGCGGCTGCCAACCGGGGAAGTCAGATTAGATGAAAAAATAGGGGAAAAAAAGGAAAAATAGAAATAAATTTTGTTTTGGAAATAAGACCGAATAGGATTGGTTTGCTAGGAACGGAGAAGTCGAAATTTTATAAGGACTCCTCCTCTAGTTTGCTTGGAAAACAAGTCTTCTAGGGGCTATAAATACAGGGGCGATATAGGCTTTCAATCTTAAGCAAGAAATAGAGCATCGGATCTTACCCCTTCCCTCTCTCCTTCTACAGCCGTCGCCGCCTCTCCCTGCGTCATGCCGTCACTGCCCTAGCTGCAGCCACGCCCTGCAACAGCTGCTGCCCAACACCCTAGCCGCTGGTCACCGCCAGTGACAGCAGCCCAAACCTGCCCCACGGATCAGGGCTATGACACCTGTTGATTGGGAGAAAGATTCCAACAAGCCTTTCAAGGTGAAGAGTTCATGTTGAGAAGCCTTCATGATTAAGATTGTATTATCAGCATATTGAATGATAGGGTACTGGTCCAGCTTAGAGGAGGGATAGGGACTTTAAAGAGGCCATCACGGATATTGGATCTATTATAAATCAAATCACAGTTTACAGCCGAATAATATGACATAAAAAGATCCAATTCTTACTATGACCAAATCAGTTTTTCCTGTTTGTTATGGACTCGTTCTATGGCAAGACAGTTGCTCACAGAAGGATGAGAAAGAAGGTGGCATCTGCAGTTTAAGTTGTATCATGCAGTTTTTCTTGTCAGTTCTAGTTTTGTTTGCTGCAAAAGCTTGGCCTCCAAAGCTTGGTTCCACAACCTGATGCTTCTTCGTTTGTTGACTGGTGGGCATGCACTAATGACTCAGTTGACAACCAGGTGCTCCAAAGTATGAATTCCATTATAATTCTAGGAGCTTGGTCTGAAGGCGCCAATGTAATGATATAATTTTCTAGGATGTGTGGTGTGTGTGGGTGTTGTATGGGTTTCTTATACCTTTTTCTTCTTATTAATATAATGATACGCAACTCTCCTGCGTGTTGGAGAACAAAAATTAGGATATTGCTCGGCTTAGAGATTTGGTTTGGGGATTGTTAGGAACTAATTTAGCATGACATGATAAGCTTGGTGGGTAGATATTTTTGTTAGGCAGCCATACTGGATGATCGTTGTTGGGAAACAAAGTAAGTATGATATCACAATTCATCTAAATCACTGCTCAAAGCCTTCTCTTGGAGGGTGAGTACTCTTCATGTTCTGTGTTTGCATCTACTAAATCTCAGGCATAAGTACATGCTTAGATTTGGAACCACCTCTTTTTATTTTTCATTCTTTTATATTTATATTTTGCTTGTTAGTTCTTATTAGCTCAGGCATTGATTCGACATACAGATATGCACCTAAAGTAATCAACATCATCACAGTTTTGCTCGTAACCATTAATACCTTTGTTGCTTCAAGATCTGTGGAAAAACCTTGATGGGCTAAAAAAAAATTCTGTTCTAGTTTTGACATGTGGTGTCCCATGTTCATCATAGTGGAATGCATAAAAGCCTGGTTATACAACATGTTAATAAGCTATATATAAAAAGATAATTGTTGGACTAACCTTGTATCGAGATCCCTCTGCCCTGCTTCTGAATTTTAGTGCTATAGGGTTATAATTCTGAATCTGCTTGAGTTAGCCTATACTTCAAACACTTGGCATTTGATTACTAAAAACATATGCTTGAACGGTTCATCTAGGGTTAGATATCATTGTGTAGCAAAATCATGTTTTGTGTATGATTTTAAATTTAAAATTTAATATCATTTTAAAAAGTTTTGGTATGAGCTTTTACGTTACGAGCTTAATCCTATTAAATCTTGTTGTGTGTACATTGATTTTATATCTTGCTCTTGTAGGCAGTTCATGGGGCTTCCTTCTTTTTTGCTCTATGTCTTTGTACAAATATCTCGACTTATAGTTGTTGGTGTTTTGTACCCATTGTTGCGTCACTTTGGGTATGGGTTGGACTTGAAAGAGGCAATGATTCTTGTTTGGTCTGGGCTGCGAGGGGCTGTTGCTCGTCCTTTGTCATTATCTCTGTTAAGGTAAGTTTCATTTATGTATCAATAAACCTTTTTCTCTGTGCTTCATTTTCATGTAAGTACGTTAGTCCTTTGCAGAGTTTTCTAATGCATTTATTGGAATATTTTTACTAGCGTACCGGCGATGCAGTTCAACCTTACCTTAAACGGAAGTTGGAAAAATGGTATGGCCTTTTTGTATATGGAAGATTCAAATGTCTAATATGGACTTAGCTAATGTTATATCTTACGTAGTTTGTGTTCTTCACTCGGTGGCATCGTGTTTCTTACATTGATTTTTAATGGCTCAACCACCCAATTTTTGCTACATATGCTCGGCATGGACAAATTGTCGGCCACAAAGGTTAGTTTCATAAATTGTCATCAACCAATTCCAGCTTGGCATTTAAGGTGTTTCTTGTTTTTATGAACCTCAATATCTCCTTTTGTACCCCATCTGTCCTCTCCCTTCAACCAATTACTCGTGAAGTGGTGAAGGCAATGTTTTATGTGCTGCCCGATAGATAAGCCTAGTGCCAAAGCACTTGTATCTTACTTTTCTCGCACTTTATCCTTTCCTTGGCTTCCAAGCCATATTTTAGCAATATGCTCAGCATCCACTTTAGTGATTAGAATATGCTGGAGAGGGTAAGTACCGACTGCCCATAAAGCACCACAACACCTTTGTACAAACCAAGCCATTGCATTTTCAATACAATCCAAATGGCCAAGGGCCAAGCTGCCCCCACGTAGTTTTAGATCTAAATCGAGATCCAAATCTGGCCAACAATTGGTATCAAGCGATGGTTCTTGGTAAGTGAGCTCATGTCCACCACTCAGCGAGGTCAAGAAAGCGTGTGTCCCGCCATCAGCCGGTACGGTGATCAACCCCGAAGGTCCAACACGAAGAGGAGTCACCGACCGCACCACACGCACCTTGTTGCCCTTGAGGCGGCGGCCGCGAGCCGAAGGGCTGAGACGGCCAGCAGCGGCGGCTATGGCTCCTCGCGGCGGGTCGCATGGCCTAGGCACGCGCATTGAGATGGAGCAGTGCCTGCCGGATCGCGAAGCCGGTAGGGCATCGTCCTCGATCATTTGTCACCGCGAGCGGTGCCGCGGACACCGCGGCCACTGGCCGGTTATGCAGACCGTCTACCATGACTCGGGAGTGGGGGACGCCATGGCCGATGCTCACCAAGACAAACTACCACTAGTGGAGTCTCCTGATGATGGTAAAGTTGCAGGCTCGGCATCTCTAGGAGGCGGTCCACGTTGGTGGTGTTAGCTATGATGACGATCGCCGAGCACTGGAGGTGCTGTGTGCCGCCATCCCCACCGAGCTTGGCGCTTCCATCGCTAACAAGGCCATGGCGAGGCTAGCATGGGAAGCGATCGCCTCGGCAAGCATCGGTGGTGATTGGGTCAGCCGAGCGACCCTGCAGCGACTCCGCCAGGAGTAGGAAGGCCTCGCCTTTCGGCTCGGTGAGCAAGTTAAGGACTTTGCTCTTTGCCTGACTAGTCTGATGGAGCAGATGGCACGCAACGGAGACACCAACCTCACCAAGGAGCGCGCAGTCCAGAAATTTCTCTGCTGCATGCTGAAGAAGTACTCCTAGATCATGTTGTCGATAGAGATGCTCCTTGACTTTGAGTAGCTCACCATCGAGGACATGGTCGAGAGGCTCAAGGCCGTGCAAGATTGTGAGGAAGGCCCTCACTCCAAGCAGGGTGCTGCCAGAGGCAAGCTACTGTACATGATGGAGCAGTGGCGTGCCTTTGAGAAGAAGAAGAGGGACGAAGGCCCTGGCTCCTCCAAGGATCATCGCTGATGTCCACGCGGCGGCAAGAAGAAGGAGGAGGAGTAGGATGCTCGGGCGTAGGTGGGTGATGATGGTGGCAAAGCCGGCGAGCGCAGGGCGAACCGGGATGACACCCATGCCAACTGCGGCAAGGTTGGACATTGGGCCAAGGACTGCAGTCTTCCTCCACAACGCGGTGGGCAAGCCCACATCACGCAAGTAGAGGAGGGGGATGCTGCCCTGTTGCTGGCGCATGGGTGCGTTGAGCTACAGCAAGAAGCAGAGGAGGGAATTCCCCTCTCCGCGTCATCTGGCTCCACCCTACTCCACCTCGACAAGCCGCACGCCCACACTATTCTTGGCAAAAGTATCGAAGATGAAAAGATCAATGGCTGGTACCTCGACACTGGTGCTACGCACCACATGACTGGTCGGTGTGAGTTCTTCTCTGACCTAGACTCTGCTATGAAGGGCTCTGTCAAGTTCAGCGACACCTCCGCCATCGAGGTCAAGGGCATCGGCTCGGTCATCTTCAAGGCCAAGACAGGGGAGCATCACCTCCCCGTAGGGGTGTACTACATCCCAGCCTTGGGGAACCCATCATCGATGTCGTCGGGCGGTGGGCGAGAATGGTTGGTGGGTGGAGATTGAGGGGGGGGGTGCTGTGCATCTAGGATAGAAGCCGCCATCTCCTCGCCAAGGTGAACGGGGAAGCAACTACCTTTATGTCCTCTATGTATAGGTCATGCACCCTTTGTGCCTTGACGCGCGCCGGGACGATGAAGCATGGTGTTGGCATGAGCGCTTCGGGCACCTCCACTTCGAGGCCCTGAAATAGCTTGGAAAGGATGAGATGGTCCATGGGATGCCCCACATTGACCATGTCGAGCAGCTCTGTGACACTTGTGTGGTGACCAAGCTGAAGCTCTAACCCTTCCCTCGTCAAGCCTCCTTCCGTGCCACCGAGCAGCTTGAGCTAGTGCACTATGACCTCTGTGGTCCCGTGACACCGCCCACGCTTGGTCATCAGCGCTAATTCCTGCTCCTTGTTGACGACACCACCCACCACATGTGGGCTGTGCTGCTTGATCCAAGGCAACAGCCGCCGATGCCAACAAGCGCCATCAGGCAGCCGAGGAGAAGGAGTGCGGTCACAAGTTCTAGGTGCTCCGCACTGACAACGACAGCGAATTCACAGTGGCTTAGTTCACGGCGTACTACATTGACTGGGGGGTTCAGCACCAATACTCCGTGCCCTACTCACTGCAGCAGAACGGCGTGGTCGAGTGCCCCAGACGGTGGTGGCAAAGCGCGGCGCCCTCCTCAGCAAAGATAGCATGCCCGTGGTCTACAGGGGGGAGGCCATCATGACGGCTGTACACCTACTCAATCACTCCGCCGACAGGGGCACTTGACGGCAAAGACATCGATGAGGCCTAGAGTGGGTGCAATCCAACTGTCAGCTACCTGCATGTCTTCGGCTGCCTCACCTTTGTCAAGGAGCTAAACCATGTCGGCAAGCTCAACGACCGCAGCTCACCTGGAGTCTTCATCGGCTACGCTGAGGTAGCCAAGGCCTATCACGTGCTCGACCCAGTGATGCTGCGTGTATGAGTGGCGCATGACGTCATGTTCGATGAAGGTTGGGGCTGGGCGTGGGACAAGGCGGTGGATGACGGGTCGGCGGCAGTGCTCCGTGACTTCACTGTCGGGTACGCGTGGATTGAAGGAGGCGGTTACAATGAACCGCATCGTAAAATCGATTAACCAAGGCAGTTGAAATATAACCGCCTCCTAAAATCTATTAACGGAGGCGGGCCTTATAACTGGACCGCCTCCAATAGCTCCATTTTTGAAGGCGGGCCACCTTACTGGCCCGCCTCGGTAAAATAGGCCGAAGCCCAATAGGTCCAGGCGCAGCCCGATGGGGCACTCAAGTATAAATAGCACCACTTAGGGTTTGTCTCACATCTCGGGCTCCCTCGCTCCCCTTTCTTTCCGCCCCAAAGAAGCACATCCCTTACCTCCCCTTCCTCTCCCTCCCTCCCTCCCTCCCTCCCTTTATTACACTCTCTCCCTCTTCCTCAGCAGGTGTGGGAGGCCGGCCAAGGGTGGCGCGGGTGTGGACGGCGCTCCTCCCCTACCCGACTGGTAGCAGCACTCCACTCTAGCCCTAGTAGTGGTGGCAAAGCAGCATCCTCCGGTTGCCTCGAGGCTCACGGATCCGCGTCACCCAGGGCCCGGATCCGTCCTCTCCCAAATGGCGGATCCGGCCATCTGGCGGTGGATCCGCCCCTCTCCATTGTGGCTATGGATGAGGTCACATCGAGTGGCGTGAGCTCAGCCGGATCCGCCGGCCCTCCCCATCCCGCGGCAATGCATTCATGGCGTGCGATGGTGGTAAGCGAGTAGCGGCGGCGGTGGCCCGGCCTCAAGAGCGTTGTAGACGAGTGCGGTGGTGCGGCA